>OY757012.1:39839145-39978676 GCA_963580285.1 Lucinisca nassula
GGGGTTCTCTGCTATGCCATACAGAGAACCCCTCTTGGAGAGAAGAGAGAGAGAAAGATTCTCTGCTATGCCAAACAGAGAACCCCTCTTAGAGAGGAGAGAGAGGTTCTCTGCTATGCCAGAGAACCCCTCTTCGAGAGAGAGAGAGAGGAGAGAGAGAGAGAGAGAGAGAGAGAGAGAGAGAGAGAGAGAGAGAGAGAGAGAGAGAGAGAGAGAGAGAGAGAGAGAGAGAGAAGAGAGAGAGGTTCTCTGCTATGCCACACATGTCAAGTTTCTGATACAGTAACACCTGTCAAAGTGGCCATCTCTATTAAACAAGCAACCTGTCTTAAGCAAGCTGGCATTCAGTTCAAAAACAGGAATATGTGTTAAATTTCACATGTATTAAGCAACCACCTGTCATCAACAAGCACATTTTGGTTATCCCTTAGGTGCTTGCTTATACTACAGTGCTGAACATACATACAGTGTACATGCAACATCTTCAATGCCTGTCATGCAGTTTGTGAATGAAATGAGTACATTATATTAAGCAATTTGACTGGCTGACAGTCATAAATGGGAGTGGCTAAATTAATTTATTAAGCCAGATAAGGGTTAAAGGAAATAATTTACACCTCAGGAGCAAACAAAATAATTCCTTTAAGATTATATCCTTCTTCCAAAAGGGCTTCATTTATTTTAATTTTATGGCCCTATTAAGCCCGATCTAATCAATACTCAGGTGTCTGAGGGGCATAATTTATTAAAACGGGAATAGAGAGTCTGAAAGGGAAGTGTTAACCCTTGTCCTGCTGGGCCCAGATATGTCTTATTATCCAAACAATGAAGATCCAGATCAGATGGCTTCTGACGAAGCCATCTGATCAGGATCTACATTGTTTGCCATTCAGATTGTGAATTTGTTGCAATAATTTGCATCAAGTAATCTGATTGGTTGATAATCAGTAGTGGGTGTGGCATATATAAATATTCAGCAGGTCAAAGGTTAATTGACTGAAACGGGAATAGAAAGTTTGAAAGGGAAGTGTTAACTTACCTTGTTCCAGAATTTCCATGAAGGTATAAAATTATAGGCCTGCCATCTTTTAATAAGCTGCCTTCCTCAACATTCAGTTTGGTCTGGTTGTGTAAAGTGTGTGGAAGAACATGCCTGAAAATATAAACCATGAAGAGACTCGAATAACTCAGACTGTGGTACACCCCAGCCTCTTTGTAAATGTACATGTACCATAATGGGCCCCGCCCATCGGGACTTGCAGAAATAGACGGGCTGCATGATGCTTCCACGCAGAGCTGAACCCGACCGCACATGGGTACTGGAAAACCGCTTAGACGATCTAAGCCTGCCAAGGTAAGGTAGTGTGAGTCGGACCGCCCTTGCTTATAAACCCTACTGGTTTCATTGGGCGACAGGGCTTGAGATGTCATTTCATCTCAATGTCGGGTAAAAGTCCCACAAAATTGGAAGCAACGTCTCCAAAATGACCTATACAGTGTTGACGGGGACGTTAAACCTTAAATCAAACAAACAAACATGTACCATAATGATCCTAAGTTTTGTGACAAACAGGCCTAAGCAAACAGTGTAGACCCAGATCAGCTGTTTGCCATTCTGGCTGCACCTTTTGGACACATTGCTGGACCATGAAACACATGTTAACCCTTACCTTGCTGTTTACTACTACCCTATCTTTGCAAACAGTGTGAAGAAGCCATCTGATCAGGATCTTCACTGTTTGACATTCAGTTTATGAATTTGTAGGAATAAATTACATCAAGTAATCTGAGTGGTTCAAAGTCAGAAATAGGTGTGGCTAAATTGAATATTCAGCAGGATATGGGTTAAAATTACAGCAAGTCCCCGAATTTTTTAGATTTTTACAGTAAATCAACTGGTAGAGTAGTCAGCTCTATCAAGAGCAAGACCAAATACACTCGAACCCATTATGAAAATACACCTATACAAATACATTGTAACCTTTATCACCCAAAAATGAAAATTTTTGAATGACAGATTGTGATATTTTTCATATTTCTGCTCAAAATATAGATTGTGGGTACTCTTTAGATGGCTTCGACAAGGCGGTTCTCATGAGTTCCCACAATCTATATTTTAGAGCAGAAATAATAAAAATAATGTTTACCCCTGCAAACCCCAGTTTTACTTTATAAAAGTGGGGTTTCAAAAATTCAATATTGGACTTAAATCTCTTCAGCAACAAGGTCTATCGGAACCCGAATTTTATGGTGACTTAGTATATAAATTCAGAAAAATACAGTCGAACTTCGATGGGTCGAACTCGGTAGGCTCGAACACCACGTTTGGGTTGAACTGACTTTTCAGTCCCGGCAAAATCCCTATTCATTTTAACTAAACATGCCACCCTTGGCTCGAACCACGATGGCTCGAACCCTCGAACTCTAAGCCTGGTCCCTAGAGTGCATTTTCTATGTAAAATCCCACCGATGGCTCGCACTAATTACCTTTTAAAAATTCCAATTTTATCAATCAAGTCACGCAGGCGCGTGATCTGTATCATAATACGGACCAAAAATACGGCTTATCATTCACTCTTAAAGGTGCATTATTGAGCTACCGGGTCTCAAAATTTTTTTTTCTGGTTTTTATCTTCAATGCATACTCCTTTGTCATGTGTACACTTTTGGAGCCAAATACAGCTTCAGAACTTTGTGAAAATGGTTGTTTTCATTTGTGTTTACCCTTTGCTCTGAACCTGTGTTCGGAATTTCTGTTCTAAAAATAAATCTGTCACTTTACACATACATGACGACAGTATTGTCTCTGAGTGTCGTTACTTATGGCATGGTATTCAGCATCATATTTTTTCCGATTCATGCATGGCCTAAGCAAACAAGGCCAAAAAAGAATGTCGCATAACGTCATATATGGGGATTCTATTTTTGTCACGAACTAAAAATAGATCTAACTAGTGTTCGAAACCTAGTTAGGGAATCCCTCTCAAACTCGTTTACCTGTCATCATAATTGTTCGCATTTTTGCATAAAATGCATTCATTTGTATTGTTTTAAAGAAAAATACCGGCTATATGTACATGTATTTTATTTTTGGAAGCATTTTTTCCAGAAAGCTTAATAATGTACCTTTAAATTATGACCGATAAATGTACCGGAAGTCACCAAAATCGCCGCAGCTATGATAAAAAATTATAGTACACAAAGACGGATCTTGCCGAGTTGGACTCCAATGGCTCGAACTACCGATGGCTCGAACTTTTTTCGGCGGTCCTGGCGAGTTCGAACCATCGAAGTTCTACTGTATATAACTGCAATGACTTCAGCACCCTATTTCGTAAAATCATTCTTCGATATAAAAAGATTGGGTACAACATGGATGTTATACGACAGACTGCATGCATGGTAGTTAACCCAATCACGGTTGGCAACTTTGCTTCCCTCTTTAATTGCACGCAGGTGGGTCAGGCCTCAGATTCTATGACGGCTCCAACGTAAAGGCTTATTGAGAATAAGAGAGATCTAATTCTTGGTAATGTTGGTTGGTGTCCGATGCTCTGTCTCTGGTCCGGCCCATCGGAGTCTAACTGTTGGTTTTCTTTTGCTCCAGCATTTCAGTGGTTTCTTGCTGTTGAGCCCTCACCGTTGTCTCACCTCTGTGGTTCTTTGATTTTTTGTGTTCACGGAGATGTTGCACTGATGAGTTAGGAGGCCTTCATGCGGACTGAACAAATTATTTGTCTAAATCGCGACAGAAGTAAGGGCAAGGATTGTGGCCACGTAAAATCGATTTAAGCCCCCCAGTGTAAATCTTTCCGTTGACCGTTCCAAGGCGGTTCGTCTGTGGGAGTTTATTTATGTTGTTGTTTGTTACTTACTGTGTGTATCACTTGTGTCTTTTTATTTTTGATGGCCATATGGACATTTTGTGGGAAAGTAACTGTCCTTATGGCCTTCCTTTGATTAGGTTTCCATTATGGTCTGGTCGCTTCATGTTTGTGTTTCTTTCCCTTTGGTGTCTTTGATGGGTGGAGTAAGTTAATTGTATCGATTCCTGATCTTTGTTTTACTTCTACTTTTCAAGGGGGTAAAAATTATATAGGTGTGTTTTCCTTATGCACTTTACACTTCCGTTGGTGTCCAAAGTTGAAACTATGTAAATCTTATCAGGACATATGAAAAAAATTTCTAGGGACTCAAAAATGAATCAACCATGGTTATGGTGAATACCAGATTCCAGAATGCTTGTAGAATCCTATGTACATGCAGAGCATCAAGTTTATCAGACAAGGCTTCCGGAATGCTTGTTGAATCCTTTGTACATGCAGAGCATCAAGTTTATCAGACAAGAATTCCAGAATGTTTGTAGAATCGTATGTACATGCAGAGCATCAAGTTTATCAGACAAGGCTTCCAGAATGTTTGTAGAATCGTATGTACATGCAGAGCATCAAGTTTATCAGACAAGGCTTCCAGAATGTTTTTAGAATCCTATGTACATGCAGAGCATCAAGTTTATCAGACAAGGCTTCCAGAATGTTTGTAGAATCGTATGTACATGCCGAGCATCAAGTTTATCAGACAAGGCTTCCTGAATGCTTGTAGAATCCTACGTACATGCAGAGCATCAAGTTTATCAGACAAGGCTTCCAGAATGCTTGTAGAATCGTATGTTCATGCAGAGCATCAAGTTTATCAGACAAGGCTTCCAGAATGTTTGTAGAATCCTATGTACATACAGAGCATCAAGTTTATCAGACAAGGCTTCCAGAATATTTGTAGAATCCTATGTACAGGCAGGGCAGCAAATTTATCAGTGAAAGCTTCCTGAATGCTTGTAGAATAGTATGTACATGCAGAGCATCAAGTTTATCAGACAAGGTTTCCAGAATGCTTGTAGAACAATATGTACATGCAGAGCATCAAGATTATCGGACCAGGCTTCCTAAATGCTTGTAGAATCCTATCTACATGCAGAGCACCAAGTTTATCAGACAAGGCTTCCAGAATGTTTGTAGAATCGTTGTACATGCAGAGCATCAAGTTTATCAGACAAGGCTTCCAGACTGTTTTTAGAATCGTATGTACATGCAGAGCATCAAATATATCGGACAAGGCTTCCAGAATGTTTGTAGAATCATATGTACATGCAGAGCATCAAGTTTATCAGACAAGGCTTCCAGAATGTTTGTAGAATCATATGTACATGCAGAGCATCAAGTTTATCAGACACGGCTTCCAGAATGTTTGTAGAATCGTATGTTCATGCAGAGCATCAAGTTTATCAGACAAGGCTTCCAGAATGTTTTTAGAATCCTATGTACATGCAGAGCATCAAATTTATCAGACAAGGCTTCCAGAATGTTTTTAGAATCCTATGTACATGCAGAGCATCAAGTTTATCAGACAAGGCTTCCAGAATGTTTGTAGAATCCTATGTACATGCAGAGCATCAAGTTTATCAGACAAGGCTTCCAGAATGTTTGTAGAATCCTATGTACATGCAGAGCATAAAGTTTATCAGACAAGGCTTCCAGAATGTTTGTAGAATCCTATGTACATGCAGAGCATCAAGTTTATCAGACACGGCTTCCAGAATGTTTGTAGAATCCTATGTACATGCAGAGCATCAAGTTTATCAGACAAGGCTTCCAGAATGTTTGTAGAATCCTATGTACATGCAGAGCATCAAGTTTATCAGACAAGGCTTCCAGAATGTTTGTAGAATCCTATGTACATGCAGAGCATCAAGTTTATCAGACAAGGCTTCCAGAATGTTTGTAGAATCCTATGTACATGCAGAGCATCAAGTTTATCAGACAAGGCTTCCAGAATGTTTGTAGAATCCTATGTACATGCAGAGCATCAAGTTTATCAGACAAGGCTTCCAGAATGTTTTTAGAATCCTATGTACATGCAGAGCATCAAGTTTATCAGACAAGGCTTCCAGAATGTTGGTAGAATTGTATGTACATGCAGTTTGTTTGTTTGTTTGTAATGGAGTTCAACGGCCCAGTCAACACTATTTAGGTCATTTTTGAGCCTGTCAGTTTACCTATCCACACTTTCCTGGGCAGGCTTATACGTAAGCGGTTAACCAGTACAGTGCACATTCTTCCGCCAGAAACTGACAACTGCCCTTCGTGAATCAGCGGAAGGGAGAGAATGACCGTAGAAAAGATTTCATGATCAATCTCCACGAAAGAATGTTGCCGACCACGTCGGGAGTCGAACCCGCGTCCTCCTGATCACCAGTCAGACGCGCATCCGACTGAGCCAACGAGGCCGGCATGTACATGCAGAGCATAAAGTTTATCAGACATGGCTTCCAGAATGTTTTTTTAATCGTATGTACATACAGAGCATCAAGTTTATCAGACTTCCAGAACGTTGGTAGAATTGTATGTACATGCAGAGCAACAAGTTTATCAGACAAGGCTTCCAGAATGTTTGTAGAATCGTAATTCGTATGTTCATGCAGAGAATCGAGTTTATCAGACAAAGCTTCAAGAATGTTTGTAGAATCGTATGTACATGCAGAGCATCAAGTTTATCAGACAAGGCTTCCAGAATGCTTGTAGAATCGTATGTACATGCAGAGCATCAAGTTTATCAGACAAGGCTTCCAGAATGTTTGTAGAATCATATGTTCATGCAGAGCATCAAGTTTATCAGACAAGGCTTCCAGAATGTTTGTAGAATCGTAATTCGTATGTTCATGCAGAGAATCGAGTTTATCAGACAAAGCTTCCAGAATGTTTTTAGAATCCTATGTACATGCAGAGCATCAAGTTTATCAGACAAGGCTTCCAGAATGCTTGTAGAATCGTATGTACATGCAGAGCATCAAGTTTATCAGACAAGGCTTCCTGAATGCTTGTAGAATCATATGTTCATGCAGAGCATCAAGTTTATCAGACAAGGCTTCCAGAATGTTTGTAGAATCGTAATTCGTATCTTCATGCAGAGCATCAAGTTTATCAGACAAGGCTTCCAGACTGTTTTTAGAATCCTGTGTACATGCAGAGCATCAAGTTTATCAGACAAGTCTTCCAGAATGTTTGTAGAATAGTAATTCGTATGTTCATGCAGAGCATCAAATTTATCAGACAAGGCTTCCAGAATGCTTGTAGCATCGTATGTACATGCAGAGCATCAAGTTTATCAGACAAGGCTTCCAGTATGCTTGTAGCATCGTATGTACATGCAGAGCATCAAGTTTATCAGACAAGGCTTCCAGAATGCTTGTAGAATCATATGTACATGCAGAGCAACAGATACGCTTGGTATTTTGTGGTAATTGAAGGATAGTTTTTGTCAATTCTCAATAAAAACCTATGTTGTGGGAATTAACTAGAACCGCCTCACAGAGGCGGTTCTAATAAATACCTACAATATAGGTGTATATGGAGAAATAAAGAAAACTAGCCTTCAGTGATCGAAAAAAAAATACCAAGCTCATCTGTTGGTATGACATATATAGTCAAACCTGTCATAGTGGCCACCTCTATTAAGCAAGCATGCCTTCTGTTCCCAAAAAAGGAAAATGCATTAAAATTCATTAAAATTCACCTGTATTAAGCAAGCACCTGCTTTAAGCAAGCACATTTTGATCATCCCTTAGGTGATTGCTTAATACAGGGTGGACTGTATGTACAACCGCATCATATTGTTAGAAAGATATCCCAAGAAGCTTACCAAACTCCTAATCTGATCTCAGTGTTGACCTGAAGGTAAAAATTCCTGGTATCACCTAGGCCAAGCAACTCCGGTTGAGTGAAATCTATAAATGGGGGCCATCGTACTGAAAGGAAAGACTATGTGGATAAGACTCAGCTGAGCATGAAATTTTTAGTGCTCATAAAAAATAAAATACTGGTATGTTGAGTGATTTTTCTTTCTCACATAGCAGAGAATGTTATTTGTCCTGCTCACAAATTTTAAAATGCCAACAATTGTTGGCATTTTAAAATTTGTGAGCAGGACAAACTTCATGCTCAAGGGGGCACTATATGCCCTGTCCACCATTCTTAGAAAGCCCAGGAGGTACAAATGTTTTGTTGGACATACACCAACTAATTATATCAACATCAGCTGGTATACGTGCATGCCCAAATGAACATTTTCTCAACTTGTGAAATGGTCATTTTGCTAAATATAAATAAAAACATTTGAGAAACATGTTGCGGTACTACTTACGATCACCTCAGTTTAACCCATTCAGTATCAGAAACCCCTAAAGGGGTACCTCGGCAAACAGCGCAGGCCCAGATCAGATGCTGCAGAACGCGGCATCTGGTCAGGGCCTCCCCTGTTTGCTAAAAGTTCAGTCATTTTCCAAATCAATTTTGAAGAAAAGACAACCTGACACCCCTAAATTTTGAAATGGACTCCTGCTATATATAAGGTGGAAGATTCCATTTGGTACAAAAAGGGTTAACTTACCCCATTTCTCTGGCTTGGCTCCAAACAAGAAAATGGGTTGTTCATGATAGTAATAATTGTGTGTACACAGGTTCGTAACATATTGACCCTACGTATTTGGACAGACAGGCCTAAGCAAACAGTAGAGATCCAGATCAGACTGTCCCTGAAGTAGCAGTCTGATCTGGGTCTACACTTGACCTTGCTGGATGAAGTAACAAATGTGTTAAAATTTTAGGAGAATTACAGCAAGCCTCAAGGTGTCCGAATTTTTATGGCAGTCAGCTTATGACATGGTAATACATGTATAACTGAATGATAATTTTCCTTAATTCTCCAATTAAACCTACATGTACAATAGAACTTCGATGGCTCGAACACGGATGGCTCGTTTGCCATGGATGTGTCGAAACCATTCTTGAGCCCCAAGCGAAATCCTCTACAGAAGAAATAGTGGGGGATAATTAAGGAGATTTTGGCCTTTTATCTTGCAAATGTATGCTGTGTCGATGAGGCGATTCTAATGAGTACACATAACATACATTTTCATTATAGAACACTGAAAAGATGTCTAAAATGATCTCGTTATGCCTCCTGACAGTAACCCCAGTCGTCCGTGCTACCCCTGTCTCGAACAGATTTTCGAGGTCCCAATGGTGTT
This sequence comes from Lucinisca nassula, assembly GCA_963580285.1. Classification (NCBI taxonomy): domain Eukaryota; kingdom Metazoa; phylum Mollusca; class Bivalvia; order Lucinida; family Lucinidae; genus Lucinisca; species Lucinisca nassula. Next base: position 39,848,228 of record OY757012.1, read on the forward strand.
TGAGCCATTGAAGTTCGACTGTATGTTAATTGTGGGTATTCATAAGATCTGCCTTGCTGAGGTGGTTCAAATGAATACCTTAGCATAGGTTATATGGCAAATTGCAATAGAAAGATTATCCTTTAACCCTTTTTGTACCAAAAAGAATCTTCCTCCGTATATATGACAGGAGTCAATTTCAAAGTTTAGGGTTGTCAGGTTGTGTTTTCTTCAAAATTTATTTGGAAAACAAGAATTCCGCAGAAGGCGGTGTCGCACCTGCTGGGGGCAAAAGTCATAGAAGCCACAATCAGAATGTTGTTGTTATTAATTAAGTAAATTTCATAGCAGTTGATAGTTGATGTAAAATGTGTCAAAGTCACAGGACCAAAAATATAGACCATGGTCACCAGGTACGTGCCAAATCAGTACTATGAGGAGAAGTACTATGCAAAGTTTGGGGGCTGTAGGCCATTTATTTTAGGACATATTGAACATTGACGTAAAAGTCGCTGGAGTGCGTAATAAAGGTTAAGGTCACCAGGTCAAGGTACCCACAGAGTATGTAAATGTAGGAGAAGCACTATGCAAGGTTTGGTGGTTGTAGGCCTTATAGTTAAGAAGATATGGAATGTGTTAAAGTCAAAGGAGTGCAAAAAAAATTGGTCAAGTTCACCAAGTCAAGTTACCTGCATATACAGTACATCTAGGAGAACCACTATGCAAGATTTGGTGGTTGCAGTCCTTTTATTTGAGAAGATCTGGAACATTGACGCAAATTGTGTCAAAGTCAATCCAGTGTAAAATATAGGTCAAGGTCACCAGGTCAAGGTACCTGCAGAATCAGTACATCCAGGAGCAGCATTATACAAGCTTTGATGGTTGTAGGCCTTTTATTTGCAGAGATCTGGAACTTCGACATAAAAATTTGTCAAAGTCGCTAAAATATAGGTCAAGGTCACCGGGTCAAGGTACCTGCAGAGTCAGTACATCTAGGAGAAGCACTATGCAAGATTAGTTGGTTGTGGGCCTCTTATTTTAGGAGATCTGGAACTTTGACGTAAAATGTGTCAAAGTCAGTTGAGCGTAAAATATAGGTCAAGGTCACCATGTCAAGGTACCTGCAGAGTCAATACATCTAGGAGAAACACTATTCAAGATTTTATTGGTGTAGGCCTTTTATTTGAGAAGATCTGGAACAATGGCGTAATTTGTGTCAAACTCACTGAAGCGTAAAATATAGGTCAAGGTCACCGGGTCAAGGTGCTTGTCTAGTCAGGAGCTCAGGGTGATGTTTCATGAAAGGTTTGATGGTTGTTTAGTCTTATAGTTGATTACAATACAAACTTCGACGTAAATGTCGAACTTCGAAGTAATGGTAAAAGTCACTGGAGCGCAAAATATAGGTCAAATTCACCAGGCCAAGGTGCTTACAAAGTGTGAAGGTCTATGAGATGTTTCATGTAAGGTTTGATGGCAGCTGAGGTTTGTAAAATAAAAACTTTGATGTCAATGTCGAACTTTGACGTAAATGTCGAACTTCGACGTAATGGTCAAAGTCACTGGAGTGCAAAATATAGGTCAAAGTCACCAGGTCAAGGTGCTTACAAAGTGAGAAGGTCTATGAGATGTTTCATGTAAGGTTTGATGGTAGCTGAGGTCTGTAAATAAAAACTTTGACGTAAATGTCAAACTTCGACGTAACTGTTAACAGACGGACGGACGAACGCCTATGTCGCACCCTGCTACAAGCAGGTGCGACAATGACCGAACTTTTAGCCAACAGTGGAGACCCTGTTCAGACCCTGCATTCCGCGTCTGATCTGGGCATTCACTGTTTGCCATGGTACCCCTTTAGGGGTCCACCTTATCTGTTTTGACGAATTGTTATTCCAGAAAGAACCTTTGTAGCATGGTAATCATGTTTTTGGTTTTTACTGGTATTTGTTTATATTCTGTTAACTAGAAACTCTGAGCCTCTGATCAGGATGTGCAGATGAATGGACTTGTCTTGATCATGCTAGGCGCATGCATGAACCAAATAAGTATTGCTGTAGCCTGTAGTCCGGATCATGTTGGACGTGACACAAAATTCATTAAAGGGCATGGTGGTTATTGCAGGAATCAGATCTCTGAATGATTACAACAATCCAGTTGTTTCCAAATAAAAATGATTTACTGGCGCCAGCTATACACTGTACACATTCATGTGGTTGATGTACAGGTACATTGACTAATATCTTAATTAAATAGTTCACGTGAGGATTTGGTCTGAATGCTAAGTGTTTTGTTTGATTTGAGGTTTAACATCCCCGTCAGCACTGCATAGGTCATTTTGGAGACATTGTTTACAATTTTGTGGGACTTTTACCCGACATTGAGATGAAATGACATCTCAAGCCCCGTCGCCCAATGAAACCAATAGGGTTTATAAGCATAGACGGTCCAACTCACACCACTTTGCCTGGGCAAGCTTAGATCCTCTTAGCGGTTTACCAGTGCTTGTGTGGGTTGGTTTCAGCAGCCCATCTATTTCTTCAAGCCCTGATTGGCCGGGGCCGCTGAATGCTAAGTAACTACCAAGTTTGTGGTAATAACAACTTTAACAGAATATGCTATATTAGAAAAAAAATATCCATGCATGATGCACCAATCATCGATGCTTCTCAGCAACTGTACTGTATTCTCAGGTCACATATTTATAGAAGGACTATCATATGATCTGAACAAAATAAAAACCTATGTGTATAAGATAAGATGACAATGATTACATTGTACCAAGTGATTTAATTGGCTGATAGTCAGAAATGGGCATGGCAAAATTAATTTATTCAACAGTACAAGGATTAACAACCATTTGCAATCAGGGTACTTACAGTTATTCAGGAATATTATTTTTGTTTGTATCCAAGGATTTGTCTTTACGAAGACAGGAACGACAAGATACAGCAGCATCAGGAATATCACAGTAGCTTTCACCAATCTCTGTAAAACCTTGTAACTGAAATTAAAATCAACAAAAAATTACAAGAACTCCAGGGAAGATGACATTGTGCTCGCCAACAATAATTTTGTCCCTGAAAGTGGATTATGGTCCTACGAAGGAGTCACCAAGGAATATGGATTCCCCAACTGAATGTCCTATTTTACAAGACGGACTACCATATATATATATACATATAGCAGTAGTGGGGTGCGAATACACTTTTTGTTTCAGCCATAAAAGGCCCATTTAGTCAATCAAGGCTTCCAGCTTATTTTGACACAAAAAAGCCCTCTTTTTGGCAAATTAAGCCTCCCAACCCTAAAACATCAATATCCTCCATTTGGCAAATTAAGCCTCCCAACCCTAAAAAATTTCCACCCCAACTGGCTGCGACATATCAAGGGCACTCACTGTGAGCCTCGTATAACCATGCGATAGACTTTGCCTCTTCTTTGTTTCGCTAGTATACCCATTCATTATATGTGTGTATTTTGGTTGACAGTCTGTAACGTGTTAATGTACTTCTATCATTGGAAATTGATATATATTACGCAGTTACATGTATGAGAGCGTATTTTTTCCAGGGGCTACTGTAGTTTTGGCTACCTTTTTTTTGCATGGGTAGGTAGAGACACGACACCGTATTTTTCCCAGGGGCTACCGCCTTTCGGCTACCTTAATGCATGGGTAGATAGGGAACACAAAGCATACAATTTTTGCGGATTGTGGGTTGCCAAAAAACTCCAATTAGACATTGGAAGATCCAAAAATATCGAGCAACCATACTAGTATCCAACACCGTAGAGCTACCAAAGCAACATGGCAGTACAAGCAACATTCCAGTCCATGGGCCTGCGATCTGGAAAACTTATGGCCACCCAACTTCATCTAGAGATCACACACAAGAGCCATTTTGTGCCAGACATTGCCCAGGTCTACTACCTGGCCAGCAACTTGGGCCGCACACACCTGAACCCCCTCCCAGAGCTTCCGACGTTTGTCGACGACGTCTACGGCTACCTAAGTGGTGAAAATTGTGCAGTCCTTGGCTGACGCCTTTCTTGCACGACTGGAGAGGGTGGTGCCGCGAAAAACACGATGCACAGGGTTTCTACCGCTGTATACGAGAGCATGGGGAAGGCCCCCAACGGTACCATCCAAGGCCACATAGAGACGAAGATCGTCCACAAGATCGCGATCCGGGAAAGGACAGAGGGAAGTGCCAACCGGGAGACCATCGTCAGGATCGAGTTCGACACAGAGAAAAAGGCCGGCGAAGTAGCGAGAGCTATATCCCTGGACCTAACAGGCTGGCATCTATGTAGCTGTATCCAAGATCCCCATGGATGAGCTGCAGGCCTCCTTGCCAGCATTCGAGTGCCAGTTGTTGGTTCATGGCTACGGCCTCTTCTCCATGGACTACACGCGAGACTTCTCGGGGGTCCTCAACCGGGAGACGCTCGTGGAGTACCTCTGTGCTAACAAGGGATTCTGCGAGCAAGGCGACCTCGATGCCGTCATGTGCAAAGAAACTCTCATGATACTCGCGAACACTGATAGTGTGGGAAAACATGCACTGCACTTGGGTCCCAGCGAAGCCAGCTACACGGTCCGCACAAGGAACTTCGAGGCGGGCAAGGTTCGTGAGCCGATCGGCGGCCACCTGGCCGACTATGTTGACTGCCTGAACAAGCACCTGCAGCAGACATTCTTGTACCCTGATGTGCAGGCCCGAGGAGGCACCCGCATCGAAGCGAAGTCTCTCTCTACGCATGCCGTGGGCGAGACCTTTCAGCCGACACTGCTGGCAAGTGGTGGAAGAAGCCTTGGCCCTGGTTTCCCCAGAGGATCTACCAGGCTTGTTTGTGGTCCAACCACTTGCCAAGCAGTGGGAGAACCTAGCAGCATACCTCGACCGGTGTCTTGTGCTGGCCGACCGACTGCAGGGCTTGATCTTCGATCGGCGGCCACCTGGCCGACTATGTCGACTGCCCGAACCAGCACCTGCAGCAGACCTTCTTGCACCCTGATGTGCAGGCACCCGCATTGAAGACTCTCTCTATGCATGCCGTGGCTGAGACCTTTCAGCCGACACTGCTGGCGAGGTGGTGGAAGAGGCCTTTGCCCTGGTTTCCCCCGAGGATCTACCAGGCCTGTTTGTTTGTGGTCCAACTGCCTGCCAAGCAGTGGGAGAACCTAGCAGCATGCCTCGTCCGGTGTCTTGTCCTGGCCGACCGACTGCAGGGCTTGATCTTTGTCGCCTGGTATGCGCACACAACAACGGGAGGGTCTCGGTTGTTCGGATCCGTCACACCAAGGTCAATGTCGATATGGATGTGAAGCGGGAAAGAGCAGTAGAGTGTGCTGCAGCCGACTTTATGGGTTCGTCGAAATTTCAGCCACTGTCTTATGGTTAGAAAATCAATACCGTATTCGCCCTAATTACCGCACATGCTCCTATAAGCGCACATCTAAGCTAATTTTGAAAAGGAAATGCATAAGCGCACACTTTACAGTAACCTCCCGCTGGAAGCTCTCAAAGTAAATTGATAAAAATAACTTACCGTTATTTCTTCAACAGTGAAGGCAATGCTTAGTATCCTTTTCCGTCCCATTAAATATCAGAATGCATCATCTGGGAAGCTTTTGTTTTCGCATCAAGTGTGCGCTAATAAGGTAGATTTTTCACTGTGATTTTTTGACATGGTTTTGAAACTAGAAATGTGTCCAGACGACACAGATGCCCCCGCCAAGGGCCCCGCCTCACCCCGAAAATCCATGTTGCAACAAAATTTTCTAAGTGTGTGACCTTGTCATCAGGAACATTTGTGAGAGTTATATTGAAATTGGTGAAAAAATGTAAGCGCTAGAGTAATGACAAAGTTTTTCTACAAATAGCCACAGTGACCTTGACCTTGAAAGTTGAACTCACTCGAGGTATTGTAATAAGGAACATTTGTGTGAAGTTATATTGAAATCAGTGAAGAAATGTAGTCGCTAGAGCGATGACAAAGTTTTTCTAAAAATAGCCACAGCAACCTTGACCTTGAAAGTCGAAATGGCTTGAGATATTGTCATAAGGAACATTTGTGTGAAGTTATATTGAAATCGGTGAAGAAACGTAAGCGCTAGAGCGATGACAAAGTTTTTCTAAATATAGCCACAGTGACCTTGACCTTGAAAGTTGAACTTGCTAGAGATATTGTCATAAGGAACATTTGTGTGAAGTAATATTGAAATTGGTGAAAAAATGTAAGCGCAAGAGCAATGACAAAGTTTTTCTAAAAATAGCCACAGTGACCTTGACCTTGAAAGTCAAACTCGTTCGAGGTATTGTCATAAGGAACAGTTGTGTGAAGTTATTTTGAAACCAGTGAAGAAATGCAGGCGCTAGAGCGATGACAAAGTTTTTCTAAAAATAGCCACAGTGACCTTGACCTTGAAAGTCAAACTCGTTCGAGGTATTTTCATAAGGAACATTTGTGTGAAGTTATATTGAAATCAGTGAAGAAATATAGACGCTAGAGCTATTTTGTGCGCGGGGATAATTAAAAAATTTTAAGTCTGTGACCTTGAAATTGAGCTCATGGGCATGGGTGGGGGTATCTCTGAATAAAATGGACAGGTATCTAACATCATATTAAATATCAACTCAATCCATCGCACGATTTGGAAAATATCAACTATTAAAATATCTAATTAAAAATTTCTAAGTCTGTGACCTTGACCTTGAAGCCATAGGCATGAGTGGGGGTATTGCCAAATAAACATTTGGACCTGTATCTATCATCATAGCATACATAAGCCAAATCCATAATATAGTTTGGAAAATGTGAGATATTTAAAATCTTTCACATTAAAATTGTCTAAGTCTGTGACCTTGACCTTGAGGTCATAGGCATGGGTGGGGGTATTGCTGAATAAAACATTGTACCTATATCTATCATCATATGAACCAAAGCCATCATAAAAGTTCAGGTTCTACCAGGTACAAATACCTTAACTGGAGTCTTTAACATGGGAAATTTCTATGTCCATGACCTTGACATTGAGGCCATGGGCATGGGTGGGGGTATAGCTGAATAAAACTTTGGTCCTATATCTATAATCATACCAAATATGAACCAATTCCATCAAATGGTTTGGAAAATATGAGTTCTAAAATGTTCAAGTCTACCTGTTACAAAAACCTTAACCTGAGTCTTTAACATTGAAAATTTCTAAGTCTGTGACCTTGACCTTGAGGTCACAGGCATGGGTGGGGGTATTGCTTAATAAAACTTTGGACCTATATCTATCATCATACCAAAGATGAACCAGTTCCATCCAATGGTTAGGAAAATATGAGTTCTAAAAGTTCAGGCTCTACCTGTTACAAAAACTTTAACCTGAGGTTACAGGATCACGTACGTACGTACGTACACACACACATACAAATGGACGTACATATGTACGCACGAACGGAAAACCGAAAAACTATATGCCCCCGGCATCATATGATGCGGGGGCATAAAAACTAAGCACATGGTGCGGTAATTAGGGCGAATACGGTATTTCATTTAAATAACATCAAGCAAATAGGAATAAAACAATATTCAGAATTATCAGTTCACTATCTAATTTGGTCGACAAAACTTCAAGAAAAACGCAAATAATTACAACGACTTTAACCTGTTTAACTAATTAAGTAACATTGGAGACCATATTAGATGATCACATGACCCCCCCACCCCCGAACTCGAAATCTCGCAAGGAAATGAGAGGGTGATTTAATAATGCAAATATCATTAATATTCTATTTTAATGAATAAATTACGGCAAATAGAAAATTTTGGATAGGGGATTTTTGGATCGGGAAGGGTGTTTCATACCCGACCCCCCTCTATGGCTTACGGAACGAGCGAAGATAGCAATAGCACAGGCGGATCTCTGATATATGCAATGCTTTGAAATGGTGCGAAAAAATTAGGGCCGAAACGACCCACCAATTTGGCTGAAACGACCCACCCTCAAATTTGGGCCGAAAAGACTAAGGCCAAAATGACCCGACCGAAACCAGGGCTTCCATTAACTCCCAAATTCAGGAAGTCCTGGACTTCCTACCCTTGAAATCTGGAAGTCCCACTGGAAAATTCAGGAAGTCCCTATTTTGAAGCAAGGTGTTTACGGATCGTAAAATTGCTTTGATGAAGAAATATATAGTATTTAATCTTTGAATCTCTTGTTTGCATTTAAATCACCTGTATATTCTTTTAGATGGCTAGCAAAGTGTGGATAGGTAAACTGACCGGCTCAAAACTGCCTTGAATAGTGTTTACTGGGCCGTTAACCTCAAAACAATCAAGCAAAGCTCTGTGAGGAAGTTAAAACTACCCATAACTATGCGACATACATGCGGTCAGTACAGTGCAGAGGATGGAATACAAAAAAGAAAAATATTTTTGCTTGGCCTGCATTATAAATTTTATAACTTTCCAAGTAAAACTCCCTCGCCCAACCCGCCCCCCCTCCCGCATAAAAAATAAATAAATAAAAATTAAAGAAAACAATCGCATTACCCATCCCCATATATGCCTAGTGGCCCATTTTCGGGTCATTAGCAAACAGTGTAGACCAAGATCAGATGCCACAGAAGATAGCGTCTGATCTGTCTACACTGTTTGTAGAACTTAACACAAATAAAACAAACCTGACACCCACTGTCATATATGGATTAATAAGAAATAAAGAAAAATTCTTTTGTAAAAGATTTTTGCCAAACTTTGCAAAACATACGCTTCGAGTCCTCATTGTGCTCTAAACACTCGGAACTGCTTCTGACAAACAGACAGAAACACGTGCAACTTTGGTCAATTGGAGCAGACTTAGACGACTCAGCGTTTTCTTTTTCTTTTTGGCTAACAGACAGATCAGACTGCAGCTCGGACCCTGACGAACTGGCCTGGTCACATTCGCAGGTTTTACGTATTTTTGAGGCGCCGAAATCAAACAGCGATCGCTGCGACATTTTGGGATTTTATTTCGTCAATTCACCTAGTGAACACCTGCTATCCACTCAAGAAAAAAATGCGTATCTATCTTTGAAACTATTGTCACACTTTGCATTGCTAATGATAATCTCACAACCAAATACCTAAATTACGACCCGTTTTAATTTAAACAGTAACAAGTTTACAGGATTAAAAACACGTATCGTTAATGAGATAATTAGTTTATCCTCAACTACTAATCCGTTTAATATTATGCAAACACCGAGCAATCACCTCGACAGGTTTTTCACACACCGATGACGATCAAAGGTGTGCCAACGCACGTGATACTGACTGTCAATATAATACCGCGCAGGCAGAAAATGAGACATCCTTAGTACTCAATAAACACAGAAAGCGGTTTCAGCTAAGAAGGCGGAGCAAACTTTTTACAAACTGCTAAAAGTGGGCGGATTTATACGTCTCGGTAAAGATTTTTGGCCGTACAGAGAAATTTTCGGGAGTCTGCGGGACGCCTTTGATATTTAATTTGGGCGTCCGGAAGCCATTTCAGGACGTAATATACGCCGTATGTCCGCCTAACGGAAGCCCTGCGAAACCACCCGAAACCAAACGACTCAGGACCGAAACATCCCGCGTACGATTTACCAGTATACTCTAGATCAGTAGGCTTAAGCTCTGCGTGGAAGCATGCAGGCCGATCTATTTCTCCACGTCTTGAAGGGCAGGTCTTCACTGAGCTATTGGGGTCCGGTCAAATATGATAGATAGATAAACAGATCATCTGAGGAAGGAAGTGACCAGTAACAAATTAAATATATGTCAAGCTAAAGAGACATGTCTCAGTTTTTACCATTGTTTTGCCAAAGTTACTAGAATGGTAGTTTCTTTCAGTTCCGCCTCTTTTTTATCGTCAGAAATAGATTGAAATCCACTTCGTAGTTTCATGTTGAAGGATTAATCTGTAAACTTAACTTTAAACAAACAAATGAAGCGACTGTACATGTGCGTTACAAATGTCAAACGTCCAAAAATTCCTGGGTTCAGGAAATGATTGTAAACAGTGCTTAATGTTAGACAGTTCCCAATTGGCTGAAAAATATTATGTTTCCCAATGAAAATGATTCTTACAACAGTCGCACGGTTCCGGGTCATTTCGGCCCATAACAAAATCGACCCATGTCAAAATCTGCCCATGACAAAATCGGCCCATAACAATTTCGGCCCATAAATGACTTCAATGCTGTTATAGGGGCCAATTATCAGCCAAAACATAAAACAATGAAATATATAGTTAATCTATGATAAAATACATGTATATATACAATTTATTTTTACCCCTTTTCCCTGCCCGGCATCTGTATCATTATTTTCAATAATTAACTCCCTCAGATGTCAGTCATCTCGCAATGCAACTTTGTTATGGAATAGATATGAAATAAAAATAATATAATTTAGGATGTGTTTATTTAGAAAAAAATGTATATTTATGAACTTGGAAATTGTAGTTCTGGGGTCATTGTTTATTTGTTTATATTGTTGGCACATGTCGGTATGTAAAATGATCAATAAATACTTTACGTTGTTACCTTTATCGACACGCGCCTGAAAGCAACAAACAGCGCAATTATCATATAACTCAAACCTCAGTCATTATTTGGACACGTGCCAATCATTCATTAGTTTATGTCTCTAATGCGGGTCTTTACTACTTTCTTTGTTTCTTGCTTTCGGTTTCGTTTTATGAATGTTATTGGGCGGGGCACATCTAAAGCTATATGTGGGCCTAGCGCCGGTCCAATTTGCGAAGACTCACATCAGTCTGCATCCGCGCAGTCTGATTTGTGTGTAACTATTAATCATAAAGTAGCTTAAGCTTCCAGCGATCATGACTATACTGTGCGTCTGAGCAAGTCGGGCTGTGTATGCTGGGCTCGTGAAGTAGCCAAAGCTTCCTCACGCTCCCAACGACCATGACCATACTGTGCGACTGAGCAAGCTGATCTGTGTATGCTGGGCGAATTGTGGAAATTGCTAGGAACTTGCTAACTTTATGTTTCAATCGGCCTAATCATTCAAGCGCCTTCCTCGGGGCCTTGCAAATGTTAATGGATGAAAACCTATTTGTGATTCCTGTAATCAAATGGAAGATTTTCTACTGAACGCCTCTTATTAGGGCCCCACACTGAAAGTGTGGGTGCCCTATAGTAATCACTCTGTCCGTCCGTCTGTCTGTCTGTCCGTCTGTCCGTCCACAAATTTCTGATAGCGCTGCCGGGGCCCTAGTCAGTTTCACTGACAGCTCTAGTTCATACCGTAATGGAAATAAGAAAAATAATGTACACAACGAAACCCTTAACAATTTCATAAGCCCAATGTGAATAAGAATTTCGCTTGATGTCAGTTTTCTAACCATTGCCAGTGAAAACAATCAGATATCATAAACCCTAAAAGCATTTTCAAAATTCTAAAGAATGCCTTTTTTATATCCATTATGATAACACACCCGTGACATGGTGCATTCTTTCATTTTCTCGAAAATGACTACTTTTCCGACAATAAATGTTATTGTCTTATTTATACTCCGAGTGTATGTTGTCTTTGCTCTATAGAACGTGTCTAACGAGTACCCACAACCTACGTCTTGGATCAGAAATACACATAATAACATATACCCCTTTATACAGGGAAATTTGGAGTATAAATAACATATACGCCTTATACTCCAAATTTCCCCGTATAAAGTGGGGTTTTGAGCGGTATTATTTTCTCGGACTTGTTAGCATGTGTTTTTTTATCAGTTGAGGAAAGAATATTAACATATTTTTCACTTTATCCCATTGTTCGACTTACATGTTACTGATTTGGCCCTGCAAGCAAACCAATTATATGCAAACATAGTGATTATACATCATTAAAATTTTGGATCGAAATTTTTATGGGCCGATTTTGTATGGGCCGATTTTGCTATGGGCCGATTTTGTCATGGGCCGATTTTGTTATGGGCCGAATTGTCCAGGGACCCAGTCGCACTATCGGACCGCAAGGTGATTTACTAACGGAAATGAAAAGAAAAATGAGAGAAAAGAAGTATTAGCTTTCATAAAATAAAAATCAAAAATGAGTTCCTTTAAGAGCAATGAAAACATTCATAAGAAAGAAGTTGGGTCATACTACGTAGTTTCGGCTAATAAAGCCTCATCAGTGACCCTGTAATGATCCGGCAAAGAAAGCCTCATCAGTGACCCTGTAATGATCCGGCAAAGAAAGCCAGAGGAAACATACTGCAATTTTGCGAATTTCGAATAGGCAGTCGATTCAAAGACTGATATAAATCAAAATGGGGTCCAAATAATTAAAAACCTGTCTAGAATATGAGTCTAAACCAATAATTTATTTCTGATTTCTCAGAATATCCACGCTGATCTCAAAGGACCAAAAGTAAAATATAAACTGCATTATGGTATACTTTTTTACAAGAAGTATAAAAGCCTTGTCTTTACCTCACAATAATTTGTGTAGTCATTGGATTTGGTAGAAAAATGACATAAATATCTTGTTTCTGATGTTCTGATCACCAGTCAGACACGCACGCGAGTAAACACCCGGAATGAGTTTTCGTGAGAGATTCAATAATTGTTGTTGTTGTTGTTTTCCAGTTTCCCCGTGTCGCGGGTCGTCAGCTGGTGGGGTCCCAGGGAACGAATCCATGCTGGCACTACACCCCTTTCTATCTATCTTCTTATACTGATTCGGTCATATCTGGCCATTACCTCAGTTGATTGGGTGGCTAAATTTAGAATTTAGCTGGAAAAAAGAAAGAGGCACTGGATGCGTCCTTAAAACTATTTACAATCTGCATAACAGTGGTATCCTAAAACGCATACCTCTGAATCCCAATCTTACACTGTGCGGGCTTTAAACTCTTCTGCGGACTTGGCATTTACCACAGAGGAGGGAAGACTATTCCATTGGGGAATAGTTCTAGGAAAGAATGAGTTCTTCAGGGCATCACTATAGGACTGGTATCTACGATATTGTGAGTCGTTTACTTTTGATGCCCTTGTTTGGGTCGACACTGTTACAGGGGTCAAGTACCTATCTTTATCAATAGACACTGAATCATGGTGTATCTTGTAGAAGAGGACTGCTCACGACGGGCCTCCAGGGACGGCCACTCTAGCTCATTAAGCATGTCACCGACGCTACTTCTATTTCGCCATCGCCTACAGGTCCATCGAGCAGCTGTCCTCTGCACCTTCTCCACCCGCTGAGTCTGAGTTTTAACATAGGGATGCCAAATGGGTGATGCATATTCAAGTTGAGGGCGAACCAATGTTTTATATGCAACATCATCGCAATCGAACTAAAAAAAAAGTATAAACTAAAATATCTTGTGTGATCTTTTATAGTCTGTCGGAAATTATGAAAATGTTAAATTTCAGGAAAACGAATATAGCAGCCAATGGTTGCAAAATTAAGAAGAGTTCATCTTCTCTATCCTGTACATCACAACTGACTAGGGACTAACTTCCCGTTTCACAGGTCCTGGTGAATGGATGTTATATAAAGTGTCACAAGTAGCAATTTCTGATTCTGCGCTTTCTACATATAAAACAACCCAAGAGCGTCAGTATGACCTTGGATTGATTTGAAAGACCTCAATCCCCAGAAGGCCGCAGGACCCGATCAGCTGAAACCCCCTGTCTTACAAAGACTCTGTGACGTAATTGCACATATCCTACAGTTCATTCCAGCAATCCCTAAATACTGGTAGGGTACCTAAAGACTGGAACACGGCATACGTCTGTACCCTTTTCAAAAAAGGAGATACTAGCCTTGCATCAAATTACAGGCCAATATCACTAACTAGCATCTTATGTAAGGTGCTAGAGCACATCGTCACTACCAATGTGGTTTCTCACATGGACAAGTACAACCTGCTGTACGACTTGCAGCATGGTTTCCGAAGCAAACGCTCCAGATTGTGACACTAATTGTAGATCTCACGAGGAACTCTTTGGCAGGTAGCCAAACTGACCTTGTCTTGCTCGACTTCTCAAAAGCATTTGACAAGGTCAGCCATCAGAAACTCCTGCTAAAGCTCCACAACTATGGAATCAGAGGTCACAGCCTGAAATGGATACAGGCATTTCTCTCTGGCAGAACACAAACAGTTGTTCTTGAAAATGAAAAGTCTGACACAGTGCCTTTGACATCTGGGATCCCTCAGTGTTCCGTCTTGGGACCAATACTTTTCTTGATATACATTAATGATTTACCCGACAATACGAGATCAAAGGTTCGGTTGTTTGCTGATGATACAGTCATCTACTTGGCAGTCTCCAGTCTGAAAGATGCTCAGATATTACAGCAGGATCTAGATTGCCTTCATGAGTGGGAGTTACAAGGGGACATGGAGTTAAATCCAAGTAAGTGTGTCGTCATACACGTCACACGTGCTGTACCAAGTCAATACCTGCTGCATGGCCAGATTCTTGAATCGGTTGGAGGCTCTAAGTATTTGGGCATAGGGATCAGTGGCAACTTTTCCTTCAACACCCACATCCAAAATGTATGCTCATCAGCAAGCCGTTCTTTGGGGTTCATTAAACGCAACATCAGAACAAAATCTCCAGCCATCCGTGAAATGGCATACAAGACACTGGTGCGCCCCCTAGTTGAATATTCCTCCTCTGTTTGGAGCCCCTACACCCAAAGCAACATCCATAAAATTGAAATTGTTCAACGTAGAGCAGCCCGGTGGACCGTGACTTGACAACTACTCCAGACAAGCAAGTGTGACCGAGATGTTAAACTACCTTGGCTGGCGATCCCTTGAACAGAGAAGGAGTGATTCCCGGCTTTGCATGTTTTACAAAATCATTTACAGCTTAGTAGCCATTGACCTGCCACCGTATGTCGAGCATCCCATCCGGATTTCCCAAAAGAATTCCTACCCACTGGTTTACCGTCAGATCCATACAAGAGTAGATTACGATAAATACTCGTTCTATCCCCTTGCAATCGTGCAATGGAATCGACTGCCATCCCAAATTGCACTACTGCCCACTTTCGAGCTTTTCAAAAGGGCAGTGTGTACAGTCAGCCATTCAATGCCATTAATGCCAGTGCGCTGTTTTTATCTTTTAACTTTCACTGTCAGCCTGCTTTCTGACGTCTAACATTTTAACCATATCATCTTTATTCCACCCTCACAAACAATTCTTAAGGAAACTTTTATTTTATGACTCTTCTAATAACATTGCACAGACGCGCACCTGCACGTAATCCCCGCGAGGGGGTGATGCAGTATAGATATAGATAGATAGATTGCACACCTGAACTCAATTTATTGCACATGGAAGCGTCACCTAGGCAAGACTCCTGTGAAGCTTGAATAAAATTGCCCAGCGGTGTAGGGGAGTTGTCATTCTTGAAGATTTTCATATTTTAGCTCTGCCGCCATCTTGTACACTGGAATGGACCTGCTCTATCTCTTTCGGGAGAGGGTCACCCAGGTGGAGTCTGCTAGGCAACACTCCTGTGAAGTTTGAATTGAACCAAAGTTAAAAGAGGTGTAGAGACCTAGATCTCAAAATTATCATTCTGAGCAAATTTGATGATGATTGCCACGAAACTGATGCATCTAGAGTGTTCACAAGCTTTTTATTTGATTTGACCTACTGACCTATTTTTTTAAAAAGGACATGGCCCATATTCATACTTGGTCCAACTGTTGGTTTTCTTTTGCTCCAGCATTTCAGTGGTTTCTTGCTGTCGAGTCCTCACCGTTGTCTCACCTCTGTGGTTCTTTGATTTTTGTGTTCACGGAGATGTTGCACTGATGAGTTAGGAGGCCTTCATGTGGACTGAACAAATTATTTGTCTAAATCGCGATGGAAGTAAGGGCGAGGATTGTGGCCACGTAAAATCGATTTAAGCCCCCCAGTGGAAATCTTCCACTGACCGTTCCAAGGCGGCTCTTCTGTGGCGATTTATTTATTTATGTTGTTTGTTGCTTGCTGTGTGTGTCGCTTGTGTCTTTTAATTTTGGATGGCCATATGGCCATTTTGTGGGAAAGTAACTGTCCTTATGGCCTTCCTTTGTTTAGGTTTCCATTATGGTCTGGTCGCTTAATGTTTGTATTTCTTTCCCGTTGGTGTCTTTTATGGGTGGAGTAAGTTAATTGTATCAATTCCTGATCTTTGTTTTACTTCTTCTTTGTAAAGACGTGTGTTCAGAGCTAGTTTGATGATGAATGGACCAAAACTGTGGCCTCCAGAATGTTCACAAAGGTTTTCTATGATTTGACCTACTTACCTACTTTTTGCCACTATCATTACCCACATTTGAACTTGATAGAGATATCGTTAAGATGATCATTCTGAGCAAGTTTGATGAAGACTCGACAAAAACTGACCGCTGGACTATGATTTCTAGGATTTTTCCTACTGACAATAGGTTTTGATATTCAAACTTGACCAAAATAGTGTCAAGATAATCATTATGGGCAAGTTTGATTAAAATTGGACACACTCTGGAGTGTTAACAAGGTTTTTCTGTGATTTCAACTTCTGACCTTGATTTTCATCCGACATGACAAGATAGCTAAAACGGTTCTGCTCCAGTGAGCAATATGACCATCAGAGCTAAAAATAGAAAAAAAAAAACGTCGTAAATTTGCTTTAAACACAAACTCCCCCTGGCTGAAGATATCAGGGCTGCCAATTCCGTTGCATCTTTTAAATATCGCTTAAACTGAAATATTAAAAAAAACACCGAAATATTTTAATGCCGGTTCAGAAATAGGTCAAATTTTAATTGCCCGCCTACGCATGGAATGCAGCTCACTTAACTCACATCTATATCGCAAAAAACATTGTTCCAAGCCCTTCATGCGAATGTGGTGCCTTTGAAAGTCCTTACCATTTTCTCTTCCAATGTGCCAGGTATTCGGCAATCAGAAATACTTACCTGAACAATTACCTTCACAATCATTCTACACGTGAGTTAATTTATGGTAAAGAAACGTCAACCGAAATTGACAATGAATCTTTATTCCTGAGTGTGCAAGAATATATTTTAAAATCCAAGCGTTTTGGTTGAAGAGAGCGCTATTTTTGGTACTATCTCACAACTTTTATGAAGAAAGATATCCGATATTATCCTTCACGAGAACTGGAATAATCTCTGTGTGTCTGTCCGTCCGTCTGTTTGTATGTCTGTTTGTTTGTCCGTCCGTCTGTCTGTCCGTCTGTCTGTCTGTTTGTCTGTGTCAGATATCAGTGCCTGTTTTTGTATTTATCCTAACCAGGAGATGGCCACCGCACAAGTCTTTGGCTTAATGTCAAATCCTGGATAATATATATGTCTGTTACATATACATGTCATTGAAGCAATTAAAATACAGTTTAAAGCAACAGTGCACAGACGTGTATTAGCTGACTGTAAAAATAAGTAAATAGCTATAGCTATTCTCTAACAGAATTGGGAATGGAATTAAACAAAACAAAGCGTTACAATGCCACTACATTTGCCGATGAAAACACACTGACAAACAGGGAAATCGCATTTTATACTAATTTTAATTTGTTTCAGACGGCATCGAATGTAGACATACCTCACGTGCGCATTTATATTCCTATACGTTTTATCAGAGTATTTACCGAAACATTAAATCGATCAATCAATCAGTCAAATCATTTCAGAGATCTCGTCTATAATCAAGAAATGATTCTAGGGTGTCCTTAGCACACTCAACTTCACGGCCTGAGATGCGTTAACGTTACCCTTGTAATACACGGTACTGACGTGTTGATTTTTTCTGATTTCCACCATTATTTTCTTATCAGAATTGACGTTTTATTTTCTTTTCGCTTCGCTCATATATTCTGATAGCATGATAACACCCTCTTTAACTTGTTGAATTTTTGTGACTTCTAAACTTCTAAACAGTGCTCTAGGTATCAGCGTAGAATTGGCGTAGCCACTGGAATTTTGTAAGCGCTCATCCCTCCTGTCAGATAGACTCTGGGCAGTTCTCTTATACCATTTCTTCAACACGATTTGCATATGTTCCCCCGAACGCTTCAAAGGGGATTTCGCTGGTACAAAAGATGGGCGACACTTCTTCCAAAATATTTCGGGAAAGGTAATTGCGAAAAATGTTCAAAACGTTTCACCAGATTTGTGGCATTTGCAAATCGCAATGCATGACTCCGAAAAGTTGACTGCTGCAAACGCCATCCATTTTTTTCTGTGACTGAACCCTTTATGTTTTTCATTGGCCTGAAAACCATTTGTCAGCATGGCAGTAACAGCATGCTGAACAGCATTGGTGGAACTATACAGGCTTCAGAAAAATATATACAGTAATTGCAATGACTTCAGTACCCATTTCGTAAAATCATTCTTCGATATAAAAAGATTGCGTACAACATAAATGTTACATGACAGACTGCATGCATGGTAATTAACCCAATCACGGTTGACAACTTTGCTTCCCTCTTTAATTGCACGCCGGTGCGTCAGGCCTCAGATTTTATGACGGTTTCAGCGAAAAGGCTAACTGAGAATTAGAGAGAATCTAATTTTATGTAATGTTGGTGCCTGATGCTCTGTCTCTGGTTGGGCCCGTCGGAGTCTAACTGTTGGTATTCTTTTGCTCCAGCATTTCAGTGGTTTCTTGCTGTCGAGTCCTCACCGTTGTTTCATTCCTGTGATTGATTGATTTTTGTGTTCACGGAGATGTTGCACTGATGAGTTAGTAGGCCTTCATGCGAAATGAACAAATTACATGTATTTGTCTAAATCGCGACGGGAGTAAGGGCGATGATTGTGGCCACGTGAAATCGATTTAAGCCCCCCAGTGGAATTCGTTTCACTGACCGTTCCAAGGCGGGTCTTCTGTCGTGGTTCACTTTTGTTTAGGCTTGTCTTTCAGTGTGTGTATCGCTTATATTATTTTGTTTTGGATAGCCAATTGGCAGTTTTGTGGGAAAGTAACTGTCCTTTTCGCATTCCGCTAGTGATGTTTCCACTAGGGTCTAGTTGTTCCATGTTGGTGTTTCTTTCCCTTGGTGTCTCTGATGGGAGCTGTGGGTTAACTGTATCGATTCCTGATATTTTTTGCTCAACACTGTTTGACACAAGGAATGGCTTTGAAAACTGGCCATCAATTTGGACTCTTGCAAGCATACTGTAGAGGAATTGTCGCGCCATTTTTATGAATCTGGTCAGACAACCAAAATCTGTCGCAATTTTGCAAAGTCCCCCACCACTGCCTCAAGTCGCAAAAGTCATAAGGAGTTACACAATGTGTTTCTGGCTTTTCTCTAGAAGCTGCTTGCTGCGAAAACTATACCAACTGTTTCGCTGTTCTTCAAAAATCAACACATGCTTTCTGACAGAAGACCAGATTTTGTAAGATGTTTTTTCAAGGCAGGACTCTCGCAATGAGCTTCTCAAAAATCAACAATAAAGTGGCGTCACAGACCTGGGGGTTCTATTTCTGTTTGAATATGTAGATACTTGATGCATCCTTAAATTCTTGAGCTGTGGATTCTTTTCTCCACAGTGTCAAATGACTGTTTCAGTCCTCCGCCACTGGAAGACCCCTGTTTCGTAGATCTCCGCATCTGATCCGGGTGACTTGCCAAATGACATGAGTTGTTGCTTTTGCTATTTCAGAGATGATTAGGAACTCATCAGGTCACGATCACAGAAAGTCTGTCGATAGCTTCATAATTGATAGACGAAAGCATATTAAGGACACATGAAAGTGTTAAGTCCATCTTTTCAAGCTAGATTCTTTTTCAGAAGAATAGTTTCATCTGCACCAGATAGTGGCGTGGTTCCTGCGCTCTAGGGATCATGCTATCTTAAATGTGTCAAAGAACTTCATATCCATTCTGTCTGCAAATGACTGGATTTCATCAGCGTGTTTCTCAGCTTTAGCCTGGCATGTCTCTGGACTTAGTCTGGATTGTTTTATATGTGTTCATCAGCGAGATATGCCTTGTGGTTTTGGTGTTTCTCTTCAACGAGACCCATAAACATCATTGAAGAATGCTTACTGCTTGTTGTCTTGTTTCAGCTTGGTGACATCTAGTGTCTTTAGCACCTTCATGCCTTTTAGCCGCCGTGTAGGCTGAATACGCAAGCCTGTGAGTCCGGCAGTCTGTATCAATCGCAGTCTTTGTCATTTTGACATCCTGTCAATCCTATACAGTTCTATAAACACCACCATAGAAGACGACGCTATCAATGTAGCACTGAATAGACCCCCATGCACTCACAGATTAGACTGTGTGAAGACAAATGTAGATCTATGCAGTGTTATTTTCTTGTGCCATGAAACAAGTTCTCTCATTATTCAACGAAAGTCAAAGGTCGCCATGAAGCACTGATGTTTTGTTTCCTTTGCAAATACAGTTGTAAAAGAAGTAACGAGCCGGATGCTTTGCCAAAATAAGTACAATGTATTGATGAATATTTATGACTATTTTAATTGACTTGCAAACACGCCCTGGTGGTAGTTATGCATTGACTAATATTTTATATGGTTAACGCTTGATCATAGACCGAGATGTGGTCACACGTTTAGTTATCCTTTATTTTGTGAATAAATCTTCGAAGAAAATAAAACGAAATTGTCATTTTTTGGTCTATGATAAAGACAGATAAAAATGGCCGGCCCCGGTAGCTTGGTCGGATGGGCGTCTGACTGGAGATCTGGGGGTTCCTGTTTGATATCTTGGGTGGGCAATATTGATCATGAAATCTTTTCTATGGTAATTTCTTCCCTACCTCTGATTCAAGAAGGACAGTTCTCAGTTTCTGGCGAAAGAATGTGCACTGTTTGGGGTAAACACTAAAGCCGTGTTTATATGCAGCCTTTACACCCCAGTGTAAATTTGCACCCGGGTGTAAATTTACACCCCAGCGTAAATTTGCACTCCCCTGTGTTGCGTTTATATGCCAATTAAAATCGACCAGGTGCCATTTGAGTTCAGTGTAACTTTAACACAAATCATTCAGTTTTGTCTGGACATTTGCCGTGTAAAGATGTATAATTTGTTGCGCATACGACAAAAAAGAAACCGGGTCATGCAAACAGCAGTTGGGATGGCTGCTGCAGCAGCTGTTCTAAGCAAGGAACGGACAGTATGGACAAAGCCGCGAGGTCGGGACTTGTTGAATCAATATTGTGCTAGGGACATACAGTGACGAACAGTGGCGGGAAGATTTCAGAATGTCCAGAGCCTCCTTTCAGATGCTATGCCACACACAGATACTTGGGGTCCGTAGAGCTTTCTTGCATAGTCCAAAACTGATCTCTTGGATTTCTTTTCTTTTTCTTTTTGCATTTTAGCGTACTTGAACAACACCTTAATCCATACAAATGATTGTGTCACATGAAAATAATGTAATTTTACGGATAGGATAAACACCTTTTCCGTAAAATATCATTATTTTTAAACGATTTTCTAGACGTGACAAAACCATTTGTATAGATTAAGGTGTTGTTCAAGTACACTAAAATTTGCACCCGGGTGTAAATTTACACTCCGGCGTAAATTTGCACTCCCTTGTGTTGCGTTCATATGCCAATTAAAATCGACCAGGTGCCATTTAAGTTCAATGTAACTTTAACACAAATCATTCAGTTTTGTCTGGACATTTGCCATGTAAAGATGTATAATTTGTTGCGCATACGACAAAAAACAACCCGGGTCATGCAAACAGCAGCTGTTCTAAGCAAGGAACGGACAGTGTGGAGAAAGCCGCGAGGTCGGGACTTGTTGAATCAATATTGTGCTAGGGACATACAGTGACGAACAGTGGCGGGAAGATTTCAGAATGTCCAGAGCCTCCTTTCAGATGCTATGCGACACACAGATACTTGGGGTCCGTAGAGCTTTCTTGCATAGTCCAAAACTGATCTCTTGGATTTCTTTTCTCTTTATTTTTGCATTTTAGCGTACTTGAACAACACCTTAATCCATACAAATGGTTGTGTCACATGAAAATACATGTAATGTAATTTTACGGATAGGATAAACACCTTTTCCGTAAAATATCATTATTTTAAAACGATTTTCTAGACGTGACACAACCATTTGTATAGATTAAGGTGTTGTTCAAGTACACTAAAATGCAAAAATAAAGAGAAAAAATCCAAGAGATCAGTTTTGGACCATCCGCTCTACTAACCGCAAGAAAGCTCTACTGACCCCAAGTATCTGTGATGCGACAGGCTTCGCATTCATCTTCAGCATGATGCGCGCGTTCGACCAGTTCTCTCCGTTGAACTGCAAGTAGCAGTGACTTTGTATTATCTTGCAGGGACCTCCGAATACAGAACGATTGGGAACCTATTCGGCATAGCAAAGTCGACTGTTTGTCAGTGTGTCAGGACAGTCTGTTCCGTGATTGTGGATAAACTATTTGACGAATACGTTAAATTTCCAGAAACTGCGGTGGTGCGATCGATGGCACACACGTTCCAATATCACAAAAATATCACAAAAAGAAAGCCACCGCTTTAATTCACTGACCGTAGAATGGCTTGTTTGCATTAGCAGTTGCATAGTAAACAGCGGAAAGTTTAGTTAGTTTAGTTTATACTAATTTATTTTAGTTCGATTGCGATGAAAGCTTTAAGCTTATTTAATCGCTCTCGAACACTCATTCCGGGTGTTTTCACGCGCGCGCGAGAGAGAGAGAGGCAGTGGCTTTTAGACCACTGCTACCCATTTTCACCTGGGTGGAGTGGGGCAGTGTCATTACGTGTCTTGCCCAAGGAAAGTTTAACCAAACTAACTAAAAGAAACAACCTTTGGGTTCACATGTCAAAATTACACCCCTGTGCAAATTTGCACCCCCGTGTAAAAATATTTGCACCACCTCGGAACTTGGAGCAAATTTGCTCCGGGGTGCAAATTTGCACGGGGGTGTATTTCCTTTAAACACCGTTTACATGACCAAAATGCACCCCCTGTGTAAATTTACACTCCCGGTGTATATTTGCACCCGGGTGTAAATTGTGCATATAAACACGGCCTAAGACTGCCCAGGAAAAGCGTTGTTAGGTAAACGGAACGACTCGCTTTGATAAAAAAATCGTGGAAAGGGACTTATTTTTCCTACAACCAAACAAACAAACAAGATACAAGTGCAATGCCTAAGCTTTGGTTCATAGTATTTTCGTTACCAGGTTAGAGTACAGTAAAATTCCTATATTAACCCTTGTCCTGCTGAACCCGGATATATATGTCTTATCTTTCAAACAATGAAGATCCAGATCAGATGGCTTCTGAAGAAGCCATCTGATCAGGATCTTCATTGTTTGTCATTCAGTTTATGAATTTGTCGCAATAATTTGAAACAAGTAATCTGATTGGTTGATAATCGGTAGTGGGTGTGGCATATCTAAATATTCAGCAGGTCAAGGGTTAAGACTAACTTTGGTACTGCTCAAAAGTGGTCTCCCACTAAAGCACACTGGGTGTAGGAAAACACAAAGAAAAGGTACCTGAGACCTTTTAAAAGCATAATTTGTCTTACTCATAGGTGGTCTTAATATCGGATTTCACTGTATATGTTAAATATTATCAATTTACTAAGAATTCCCTCTTTTTGAAACTTTACTTTGAAAGCATTCGCCAGACTTTAGTGTAGATTATATTTTCTTTTCCTTTGGGATCATTGATTCCAAGGTGGAATTGTGAAAATATCTGAGGGTCACTGATGAGGCCTAATTGGCCGAAACTAGCTAGTCTGGCCAAGAAAACATGTACACTTCATATTTTTCAATTCTGTGGTGTATTCCTAACTTCCAAAGAATAACCCTTTTATAGAACATATTTACCCATTTTATACCAAATGGAATCTTCCACCTCATATATAGCACCAGTCCAATTCAAAATTTAGGGGTGTCAGATTGTGTTTTCTTGAAAATTTATTTGGAAATAATAATAATCGACCTTATTAATAGAGCGTAACACATTTAGTTTTAGTACTAATCTTTCATGTGGCCCTCTTTTCATTGGCAGTAACCAGTACCAAGTTGGCTGCTTTCAAAAAGCATCCAATAGGTTTGGTCTTGTCAGTCTACATTCTGATTTGAGCCAGCTGATATCATTATCCCACTTAATGCATTTTTTGAATAAAAATAATAAACTTTAATACAAAGGTGTACATAAAATTTCGAAGTCTGTGACCTTGGTATCAGGAGGGGTAGGTAGTGATGAGTATTCTGAAGTAAATTGTTTAACGCCATGGCAAGTATAAACTAAATGTAACTTGCATATGGTTTACACATGTATAGCACAAAACTTAACCAAACGAAAATGTAAACCGAATTTTTCAAAGGGTCATAACTCTGTTAGTATTTGGTGGCATATCTTCACATCTTAGCCTTACTACATACACATTTTAGGCTTGATCGGATGAAAACTGTATAGTAGGAGTTATACGGAAACGAAAAAAAAGTTTACGAACGGACGGACGGACGGACACCAACCCCATAACTTAATACGACCGTTTTTTTTTTGTTGTTGTTTTGTTTTTGTTGTTGTTGTTGTTTTTCAAACGGGCATATAAAAAGATTTTTCCTAATTCATCAGGCCTTCTTTTGGGCCTTGGTTATCTATTTCATTTGTTGTTAACGTCCCTGTTATCACTGTATGAGTCTTTTTTGAGACATTGCTTCCAATTTTGTGGGACTTTTACTCAGTACTGAGATAAAACGGGCAGATAAAACTCCTTCTCAAGCCCTGTCGCCCAATGAAACTAAATGGTTGAAATGCATGAACAGTCCGACTCGAGCCACTTTTCCTGAGCAGGCTTAGACTTTCTAGGCGATTTAACACTACTCATGTGCGGCCGGTATCAGCTCTGTGTGGAAGCATCATGCAGTCCAATCTATTTCTTCAATCCCCGATGTACTGGGGCCGATCAGACCTTGGGGCAATATATTGGACTGCTGTATTGCTGAACCGCCTAGGAAGATCTAAGCCTGCCCAGACAAAGTGCTGCGAATCAGACTGTATCTTAAACCTCGGCAGTTTCTTTGAGTGGTACCTCCGCAAAAACCTGAAATTTGCAACCCTATTGTATACCTTTCTGGATCACAATTTAATTGTAAAAGAAACTGATTAGTAAAAAGTCAAGTATTGAGTGGAAATAAAGAACACCATTCTCGGCTTATCAGATACAATAGCTCCCATCGAATGCGCTAAAAAGTCTTTAAAAAGCCCAGAAAACATGTACACTCCATATTTTTCACTTCCGTGGTGTATTCCTTGCTTCCAAAGGATAACCCTTTTATAGAACATATTTAACTTCACTACAGCTGGTGTGTGGGAATGTGTGGCGGCGGTAAAACGTCTCCCTGCCCTACATCATAGTGTAGATTATATTTTCTTGTCCTTTGGGATCATTGATTCCATTGTGGAATTTTGAAAATATCTGAGGGTCACTGATGAGGCCTAATTGGCCGAAACTAGCTAGTCTGGCCCAGAAAACATGTACACTCCATATTTTTCACTTCCGTGGTGTATTCCTTGCTTCCAAAGGATAACCCTTTTATAGAACATTTTTAACAACTCAGTCTGTAACTGGTGGTAGATCACTTAGTAGTCATGAAGTTTTTGAACAGAAACTATTGCTATCTGTGCTGGGCTAAAGAACAATAAACAACGACCCATCAACGTCATGACTTTGTTTCGCTCCCTAAATAGTTTATATATTTGGAAGAGTTAGAATCTTCGATCTTGGCACTGCCGTTTATTCTAGTAGCAAAGACATGAAAATGTTTTTACACACCAAGCGATCTTTTTTATGTTTGGTTTTACGATCCTTTCAAGATTATTTCACTCACATCAAGCCGATCTTTAATCGGAGGTGAGCGCAAACTAGAGTACCCGATAAAAAACCTCCTGACCTTCCATTGCAGAACTTCTCATTATGTGACCTGAGCCATGTTCAAACCTACACCGTTGAGAGACCTAATGATTAAGAGTCAGCACTCTTATCCACTAGGCCACACGGAGGCCCGTTACACCCAGCGATCTTTATAAATGAGGAAAAATAACGTTCTCTGTCTTTCCAACATTTACGTATTATTAGAGCTACCACCGTACCGAAAGATGTTCAGAATATATAAATCTGATCCTATCTGTGTGAAGTAAACTTTGCAAGTTTGTTTATTTGTATTTAACGGCCCAGTCAACACTAATTTGGGTCATGTTTGGGCCTGTCAATGTACCTATCCTAGCTTTTCCTGAGCAGGCTTATCCGTAGGCGGTTTACCAGTTCAGTGCACATTCTATCGCCAAAAACTGATCCCTGCCCTTCCTGAATCAGCGGAAGGGAGAGAATGACCATAGAAAAGATTTCATAATCAATCTTCACGAACGAATGTTGCCGACCCCGGTAGGTATCGAACCCGAGTCTTCTTTATCGCCAGTCAGACTGCATCCGACTGAGCTACCGCAGCCACGGACTTACTCCATAATGGCATTGCAAAACGTAAAATTTGCGAAAATGACTGCTACTCCTGCAAAAGTAATTTCTCTTTTGATATGTCTAAGGGGTATACTCTTAAAGGAAAGAATTTGCTCCTGGGGAGTAAAGTCTTCCCTTTTAGAGTAGACCCCTTGAGGAGCAAATTCTTCCCCTTTTAGAGTAGACCCCTTTTTCAGTTGGTCAGAGTCAACAGAGTATCAGCCATAAGGTCCTTAAAGTTGTATTTCCATCACGAAAGCATGCCTATAGAATTGTGATCCCCTTTAATATGTTCTATAAAAGGGTTACTCTTTGGAAGCAAGGAATACACCACAGAACTGAAAAATATGGTTTGCACATGTTTTCCGGGCCAGACTAGCTTGTTTCGGCCAATTAGGCCTCATCAGTGACCCTTAGATATTTTCAAAATTCCATAATGGAATCAATGATCTCAAAGGACAAGAAAATATAATCTACACTATGATGTAGGGCAGGGAGACGTTTAACAGCCGCCACACATTCCCACACACCAGTTGTAGTGAAGTTAAATATGTTCTATAAAAGGGCTATCCTTTGGAAGCAAGGAATACACCACATAACTAAAGAATATGGAGTGTACATGTTTTCTGGGCCAGACTGGCTAGTTTCGGCAATTAGGCCTCATCAGTGACCCTCAGATATTTTCAAAATTCCACAATGGAATCAATGATCCTAAGAGACAAGAAAATATAATCTACACTTTTATATAGTAAAGCTCGGATTTGCAGGGGTATACATTAATTTCCGTATTCATGCTCTGAAACACTAGATTGTGGGTACTCGATAGAATCGCCTCGTCGAGGCGTTTCTGTCGACTCCCCGCAATCTATGTTTTGAGCAAAAAAGGCAACTTGAATATTCCAATTTTTCTTTTTTAAAATTTCTTTTTCTTTGGCCAAAAAATGACACTGCATTTGAATAGATGTGTTTCGAAATACGGTAAAAATGGTAGACTACGGTAGGTGACCAATTAGTTCGAACACCCTAGCAGTTCGAACACCCAAAATTATTTCGAATCTGTGGCTGAAACTTTCTCATTTAATTCGAACTCCCAAATTTTTTAGAAATCAGAATTTTTAATACTTTGAACACACAAAAATGCCGAAAAATGCATCCAGAACAAGCATTTCGGACCGTTCCCGGGTTTATCATTACAACATCGTACTGGTCGTATATGAGCTAGCGCACGAAAAAAAAGAAAATTTAGCATGAAATATGTGCGACTTCCAAAGACTCGGATTAACATGCACTCTGTGAGGCAAATGGTTTTCGCTTCTCTCACTTGGATAGCCCTGTGGTTATGGAAGGTTCATACCCTCACCGAATACTGATCAGACTGTGAGAAACGCAGGCAGCAAGTGCTTAGATCAACCTTGATGAGCCACAGGAGTTTCGCTTATTTATGTTGTGAAATCCCATCGTCTGCATCAGGCTCATGCGATCAGCGAAGACTCTAATCGGATTGCATGAGTACGCTAAGATGTGTCTTCGCTGGTTTCTCAACGACCTGCAAACACTGAACATGCGCACCCACTACCGGCAAAGAGTTTCACTTAGCCTTGTGACTTCGTAAGATTTAAGGGTTCAGTAAAGACTGATCACATTACATCAATGTGCAGGCTGATCCTAGTCGTTGATGTAGCATTGTGGCCTACAAAGGCTTGGATCACCATGCATATGCAAGTGTTTTCGCTTTGCTCTCAGACTCTTTGGAGCGTGGCTTCCACTTTCAATATTATTTGTGTGACAGTGTTACCCTTTTTCTGTGGCTTTTGATTCAATGCCTCTTTGATAGCAGAAGCGCCCCTTTAAATATTAATTGAGAGTTTCCCGCATTTTTCCACAGAACGTCTTTCAGCACGTGCGAGCGAAATTCATGGTTGTTGCATGCAAAAAGGTAGTATAATTCAGGTTACTTGTTGGGTTACCCTGGTTTTCTGAGGAGCAAGTGAAGATGCCCATTTATTTTACGGTGACAAGGTTTTATTGGAAGTAATTTCGGGGAACATGATTAAGAAAATAAGTCATATGCGATGGGCGAAGACTCAGGTCAGCCTGCACATGCATGCAGTCTGAACAGTCTTCGTTGTTCGTATGTGCCTACCATGGCCTCTATGCTAATCAAAGAACAACAGGTGAAAACTATGGCCACATTGACTAGATGCGCAGGCTGATCTGGTCCTTCGTTTGAAACGGTTTTTGTTTTCGCCGGGCGCCGGCTTAAAACGACTACATTTAACCGGTCAAATCTGCTTGCGACATTACAAACACATTCTAAGCTACCAAGTGCAAGGATCAGTCTGTTCAGATCTCCTATCTCGAGTACAATACTTATTGCGCATGTGCGTACAGAAAAGACTGATAAGTCTGCGCAGTTGTGCAATCGGGATTGTGTCTTCAATGTTCAAGAGGTTTGAAACGTTCCATCGCGCACAAAGTGAAGATCGCAAATGCACATGTTAAAATTGTGTATGATGTCCGCATTTTCTTTTTCTTGTTACTTGCCTATCTAAATAACATGATGGTTTTGCATCCGCAGTCTAATCAGTCTTCAGCGGACTTCTTCGATGGGCATTGAATTGCTACATGCCCCCGGCTTACGCTGATTTGAGACAGCTTATGTGTAAATAGAGAACACACAAACAAGGCTGCGCAGTCTCGCCTGAGGCTTCACTATGCGCTTAAATAATATATAGGTGTGTGTGTGGGGGGGGGGGGGGGGGGTGAAGTATCTATGCGCCTAGCTCCACTGGGTAGCTGCACGTGCGGGTTTCCCATATGTATACATGTAGCTGGACTTTGTCTGCTGCGGTGAAGCCGGAACAAAAAAAAATATATTACAGACTATCAGGAAATTCTTTGAAAAATATATGGGCTTCTCTTAAGAAAAGAATTTTAAAGGGAATGGTGATAGTTCAAAAGGTGTAAATGTCATTAATGACAATGTGTAACCTTATACTTGTAACTACATAATAAGCTCGTATTCAAAGACCCCCTGCACACACTGACTTATTTATAGATCAAACGGTTCTGCACTGCATAAGTGATGTTTATAACTTCTAATCACTTGCGGATTGACAGGGCCGCGGGAAAAAACGTAGTTGTTTAAAATATTGAACCCAGCCTGGTCCAATGCATGGAATTCTTTCAGATCAAACAGTTCGAACACTGATAAATTTCCAATCTGATATTTTCTAATAATTCACCCGGATCAGTATTTATTTTTTTACTGTTCGAATTAATTGGTCATTTACCGTAACTGCCACACCTGCCAGGTGTTTCCATTTCCCTTAAGATATTTATTGTTGGAGTTGAAACGCTTGCTTTTTGGTCTGTTTCGCTATTCAGACAGGCTGTTTCCTGTAGTTGCAGTATAGTATTGCATCATCGTTAAAGCTGATTGGTTGATCGCGTCACGTGCCCCTCCATGGAACAGTTACAATCTGGTCATTATACCCGGTTTGCCCGCCTCATGGCGACCAAACCAAAAAGCAATGTGGATAAAGTCTCTTGGAATAATACCCAATGTACTCGCAAGCTAGATCCAATATGTGGCTTGAGACATTTTTGATGTATACCGCAAGTCCTCAAAGTCATGAACAGGTCTGTTTGACGTATTTTATAACTAAAAACTGGAACTGTACTTAGCGTCAATGAACAGTTACCAGGTAATACATGTATATCATTAATATTTTATATAACCAGAATATAACAATTTATTTATATACATAATAACCTGTGGTCATTGAAGAAAAGTTTCAACGCGATGTGAACATGATTTCATTGTTTCTCAAGTTTTAAATGACGTTTCAAAGTCACGTACCCTAAAATCAAAAGTCACAAAATAGAAGTGAATGCAATGATCTTTGGTACTGCTAAAAAGTGGCCTCCACTAGAGCACACTGGATGTAGAAAAATAAAAAGAAAAGGTACCTGAGACCTTTTAAACCTTAATACGGGGCATGTCCTCCATTAACGTCAATGGTTTCCTGACATTTTCGCCTCATATCGTTGAATTCTGTACTGCGATATAGCCTCCCACTCCCTGTTTAGTAGAAGCCTCAGTGGTGTAGTGGTTAAGCTACTCGCCTTGTAAACCAGGGGTCGCAGGATCGATCCCGGGCTTTTCCAGACTTTCGGAGGAGTCTTTAAACCGAGGTCCCGTCTCCGTATGACCTTAGCTGTTGGTCGGACATAAAACTCACTCACTCACTCTCACTCCCTGTTTAGTGCCTGGATCAACTCCTGTCGTCTTTAAGTGCGCAGTCTGCCGTCAAACACGCGACGTCCAAGTTGGTCCCGTAGATGTTCTATGGGACTCAACTCAGGAGAGAATGCGGGGGTCATGGCAACACGTGCAGGTTATTGCTCCCAAGAAAATCTCTGGCTTGTCTTGCAGAATGAGGTCTTGCGTTATCTTGTTGATACAGCGCTACGTCGACGTGATTTCTAAAAAAAGCAAAGCAACCAGCTGCAGCACCTTGTCAATGTACCGACGAGCAGTCAGATTCCCATCAATAACAAGTTGTAGCGGGTTCGTCGACGTTCAAACTTCAGTACATGCACATGGCTTCTGTATGCTATGTAGCACCCTGTACCTCGTTCACGTAAACTCCGTCGAACGGTTGATGCACTAATTCGTCGATTATGTATTCCAGTAGTCTCCTTAGCAATTTTGACTGATGTTCTAAAACGATCCCGGAGATGCGTCAGGAAAATGTGGCGGTTTTACGCATTCGACGTTACTCTGTCGTCCCGGGCGTTGTCTATCACTAACAGATACTGTAACAGCGTTCTTATCAACAAGTGTGTAAAAATTATGGAAGCCCTGGAGGGACTTTTAACTTCACCACTTCTGACTTCCGACTTCTAACTTGCCACTTCTAACTTCCGACTTCCGACTTCTAACATTACAGTCTGATGAGAACAACCAATTCTACGGGCTACCTCGCGAAATGACATTCCTCCCTCTACCATTCCGACAGCAAGGTGACGTTGGGCTTCATTTAGCCGTTTCAAGTTAAACGTTACCCGAATACTTAAATAGTTTACTTGGAAATGCGTTTAGCTATCAAATGAAGTAAAGAACATTTGTTTTACAAAATTTATAGTAAAAAAAAAAAAAAAAAAATGAGTGAAATACATTTTTGCACGTGCACGTTATGAGGATAACACAGATACCCATGTCGAACGATTTTTTACCAGATATGGGTCAGTAACTGACCATGATAACGATCCAAATAAATTAAAGTGACACGCCGGTTGCGGTTTGTTATTTACAACCATTATTTTAAAGTGGTAACTTTGGTGAAGCTGAGTTACAGGTTTTTTTAGGACAGTGACAAGGATTGGTATTGCTGAATTAAACGGTGGACCTATAGTTATTGAACAAAATCTATCGGATCAATTGGAAAAACTTAAACAACAAAAACAACAACAAACAAGAGGCCCAAGAGGGCCTGTCGCTCCACCGGCTAACTTCAGACAATTGTCATATTTATTACATTAACCAATTGTATACTAGTGGACTCTTCTATTGCTATATGTTGGACCAGACCTTTTGTCATATAATGGGTGTCAGGCCTATTTTTTCTATTTTTGATGGAAAATTCTGTTAGCAAATAGTGCAGGCCCTGATCAGACATGGTGTTCTGTGGGGTCTGATCTGGGCCAGCACTGTTTGCCAAGGTACCCATTTAGGGTTTTCCCGCATGAAATGGGTAAAAAAGAAACAAGTGATCCACCCAAGGAATGTCCATTCTATATTTTTTGGACCCCAGAGCCATGGTTGGCAGGATTTATGTGAGTGACCATTTGGCATTGCTCCGTTCTAAATATCTAAAGCTCTGGGCCTTATGGTTTCAGAGAAGAAGACTTTTTTTTAAGTTTTTCCTATTATAAGTCTATGGGAACTAATATGCCTCTGGGCGTGACCAATTTTTTACCCCAGGGGCATTGTTGGCAGGATTTATTTGAGTGACCACTTGACGTTGCTGCATACTTAATATCTAAGCTCTGGGCACTGATGGTTTCAGAGAAGATTTTTGTCAGTATTTCCCAGTATAAGTCTATGGGAGCTTATGGGCCTCAGGGTGTGGCCAATTTGGACCCCAGGGGCATAGTTGGCAGGATTTATGCAGTTGAATACTTCAAGTTGCTACATACTAAGCCCTTGGCCTTATGGTGTCAGAGGAGAAAAGTTTCAAGATTTTGTCATTATTAGTCTATGGGAGCTACTAAGCACCGGGGCGTTGCCAATTTGGACTCAAGAGTCATAGTTCGCAGGACTTAGTAGGTGACCACATAACTTTGCTACATACTACAGTTCAACCTGTAATAAGCAAGTGCCTAAGGGATAGTCAAAATATGCTTGCTTAAGACAGGTTCTTGCTTAATACAGGTGAAATTTAACACATCTGCTTTTCTTGGGAACTGAATGCCTGCTTGCTTAAGACAGGTTGCTTGCTTAATAGAGGTGGCCACTAAGACAGGTTTTACTGTAAATGTCTTAGCTTTAGGCTTTATGGTTTCAGAGAAGAAGTTTTTCCCTTTATTGGTCTATGGAAGCTAATGAGCCAAAGGTGGTGGCCATGGCGGCCATGTTTTTTGTCTGATCAAAATTTCTTCAATGAATCTGACAATGGTAGACACAAGGAACATTCATGAAAATTAAGAACGAAATCCATTTAGCGGTTTTGGAGGAAAAGATTAAAAAAAAAAGATCCCTTTATGAGTCTATGGAAGCTAATTAGCCAATGGGCGTGTCCATGGCGGCCATGTTTTTTGTCTGATCAAAATTGCTTCAAGGAATCTGACAGAGGTCCACCCAAGGAACATTCATGCAAAGTAAGAATAAAATCCATTAAGTTGAGCGGTTTTGGAGGAGAAGGTTTTTAAAACTTTTCCCCATATAAGTCTTTGAAAGCTAATGAGCCAAGGGGCATGGCCATGGCAGTCATGTGGGGCATGGCCATGGTGGCCATGTTTTTTGTCTGATCCGAATTTCTTCAAGGAATCTGACAGAGGTCCACCCAAGGAACATTCATGCAAAATAAGAATAAAATCCATTGAGCGGTTTTGGAGGAGAAGATTTTTAAATATTTTTTTTTTTGGTTTCGATGCCATTCTGTTCTGCATGTAACAAAATACTTTGAAGGAATTCAGAAGAGGACTATTTGAGAAACATTCCTGTGAAGTTTGGTTACAATCGACCAAGTAGTTAAGGAGGAAATGTTTAAAGAAAAAAGTTAATGCACGGATGCACAACCGCACGGACGCACAACAGACACAGGGCCATAACATATAACATAAGACCCGCCGGTCTTTGGCCAGTGGAGCTAAAAAATGAACAGATTTATGTTTTTATTTCTTTATTTATTTATTTTTCCTTTCCTCCGTCGGATTCGGTATGCCTCCCTTTTCAACTAAGCCATTTGAACCCTCAGGGATCTGGAGAACTGTTGACACTGTAGTATAATTAGGTCTAATAAATCAATCTCCCTCAGTATTTTGAATTTATTTTGAAACATCAAGTCGTATAAATAGAGTTTGTGTTGAAAACATCAGTTCTATCACCAGTGTGATGGGCAAGTGAAATTTCTGATGTTTTGAATTTTAGAATGACAATTTGTAGGTGGACCTCTATAGATATGTGATAATCAGCAAAATTGGAGGAGATTAATTCAGATACAGGAAGGTACTTTTAAATAAATAAATAAATAAATAAATAAATAAATAAATAAATAAATAAATAAATAAATAAACAAGAACTTTTGAAGAAGAGAAGAATTTTTTAACATTACACTACATGTTATATAGTGAAAATAAACCCCGCCCACTGCAGCCATGTTTTTTGTCGGATCAAAATTTCTTCAAGGAATCTGACAGAGGTCCACCCAAGGAACATGCATGCCAAATAACTATGAAATAAAACAAGAACTTTTGCAGAAAATATTTTCAGCATTACACTATATGTTATATAGTGAAAATAAGCCTCGCCCATGGCGGCCATGTTTTTTTGTAAGATCAATTTTTTTTCAAGGAATCTGACAACAGTCCACCCAAGGACAATTCATGCAAATTACAATGATATCCCACAAGTACTTTTGCAGAAGAAGATTTTTTAGCATTACATTATATGTTAACTAGTGAAAATAAGCCCCGCCCATGGCGGCCATGTTTTTTTGTCGGATCAAAATTTCTTCAAGGAATCTAAAAGAACATTCATGCAAAATAAAAACAAGGCATCGCATGCGATACAAATCCCCTCGCACTAGACAACTTCGTGTGTGGAAAACACTGAAATGGCAAAAGTCCAACTTGCTTGAGATATTATCATATGCAACATTTGTGTAACGTTTGTTTAAAAATCCTCCAATAAATGTACATTCTAGAGTGATGACGTTTCTCTAAAAATAGCCATAGTGACCTTGACTTGAGGCCATGACCACGAAAGTAGATCTTGCTCAAGATATTATCATAAGCATCTTTTGTGTGAAGTTATATTAAAATCTGTTAATAAATGAAGGCGGTAGAGCGATGACAAAGTTTTTTTTAAAGATAGCCACAGTGACCTTGACTTTGAGGTCATGACCTTGAAAGTCGAGATATTATCATAAGAAACATTTGTGTGAAGTTCTATTACAATCCATCATTAAATGTAAGCGCTAGAGCGATGACAAAGTTTTTCTAAAAATAGCCACAGTAACCTTGACCTTGAAAGTCTAAATAGCTCGAGCTATAGTCATAAGGAACATTTGTGTGAAGTTATATTGAAATTGGTAAAAAAATGTAAGCACTAGAGCAATGACAAAGTTTTTCTAAAAATAGCCACAGTGACCTTGACCTTGAAAGTCAAACTCGCTCGAGGTATTGTCATAAGGAACATTTGTGTGAAGTTATATTGAAATGGGTGAAGAAATGTAAGCACTAGAGCAATGACAAAGTTTTTCTAAAAATAGCCACAGTGACCTTGACCTTGAAAGTCGAACTCACTAGAGATATTGTTATAAGGAACAATTGTGTGAAGTAATATTGAAATTGGTGAAAAAAATGTAAGCGCTAGAGGAATGACAAAGTTTTTCTAAAAATAGCCACAGTGACCTTGACCTTGAAAGTCGAACTCGCTCGAGGTATTGTCATAAGCAACATTTGTGTGAAGTTATATTGAAATCAGTGAAGAAATGTAGGCGCTAGAGCGATGACAAAGTTTTCTAAAAATAGCCATAGTGACATTGACCTTGAAAGTCGAAATGGCGAGATATTGTCATAAGGAACATTTGTGTGAAGTTATATTGAAATCGATGAAGAAATGTAAGCGCTAGAGGGATGACGAAGTTTTTCTAAAAATAGACACAGTGACCTTGACCTTGAAAGTCAAACTCGCTCGAGGTATTGTCATAAGGAACATTTGTGTGAAGTAATATTGAAATGGGTGAAGAAATGTAAGCGCTAGAGCCATGACAAAGTTTTTCTAAAAATAGCCACAGTGACCTTGACCTTGAAAGTGGAACTCACTAGAGATATTGTTATAAGGAACATTTGTGTCAAGTACTATTGAAATTGGTGAAAAAAATGTAAGTGCTAGAGCAATGACAAAGTTTTTCTAAAAATAGCCACAGTGACCTTGACCTTGAAAGTCGAACTCGTTCGAGGTATTGTCATAAGCAACATTTGTGTGAAGTTAAATTGAAATCAGTGAAGAAATGTAGGCGCTAGAGCGATGACAAAGTTTTCTAAAAATAGCCATAGTAACCTTGACCTTGAAAGTCGAAATGGCGAGATATTGTTATAAGGAACATTTGTGTGAAGTTATATTGAAATCGATGAAGAAATGTAAGCGCTAGAGGGATGACGAAGTTTTTCTAAAAATAGACACAGTGACCTTGACCTTGAAAGTCGAACTCGTTCGAGGTATTGTCATAAGCAACATTTGTGTGAAGTTATATTGAAATCAGTGAAGAAATGTAAGCGCTAGAGGGATCACAAAGTTTTCAAAAAATAGCCACAGTGACCTTGACCTTGAGGCCTTGACCTTGATAGTTGAACCCGCTTGAGATATTGTCATAAGGAACATTTGTGTGAAGTTATATTTAAATCTGTCAAGAAATATAGGCGATAGAGCGATGACAAATTTTTTTCTAAAAATA
Source organism: Lucinisca nassula (assembly GCA_963580285.1). Taxonomy (NCBI): domain Eukaryota; kingdom Metazoa; phylum Mollusca; class Bivalvia; order Lucinida; family Lucinidae; genus Lucinisca; species Lucinisca nassula. Next base: position 39,884,885 of record OY757012.1, read on the forward strand.
GCCACAGTGACCTTGAGGCCATGAGTTGGAAAGTCGAACTCGCTGGAGATATTTTTATAAGGAACATTTGTGTGAAGTTATATTGAAATTGGTGAAGAAATGTAGGCGCTAGAGCGATGAAAAAGTTTTTCTAAAAATAGCCACAGTGACCTTGACCTTAAGGTCATGACCTTGAAAGTCCAACTCGCTCAAGATATTGTCATAAGGAACATTTGTGTGAAGTTATATTGAAATCAGTGAAGAAATGTAGGAGCTAGAGCAATGACAAAGTTTTTCTAAAAATAGCCACTGTGACCTTGACCTTGAAGCCATGACCCTGAAAGTGGAACTCGCTCGAGATATTTTTATAAGGATCATTTGTGTGAAGTTATATTGAAATTGGTGAAGAAATGTAAGCGCTAGAGCGATGACAATGTTTTTCTAAAAATAGCCACAGTGACCTTGACCTTGAGGTCATGACCTTGAAAGTCATACTCGCTCGAGATATTTTTATAAGGATCATTTTTTTTTTTGAAGTTATATTGAAATTGGGGGAGAAATGTAGGCGCTAGAGCCCTGACAAAGTTTTTCAAAAAATAGCCAGAGTGACCTTGACCTTGAGGTCATGACCTTGAAAGTCGATCTTGCTCCAGATATTGTCGTATGGAACGTTCGTGTGAAGTTATATTAAAATCGGTCAAGAAATGTAGGCGCTAGAGCGATGACAAAAGTACGTACGTACGTACGTGGCGCTAGAGCGATGACAAAAGTACGTACGTACGTGGCGCTAGAGCGATGACAAAATTACGTACGTACGTACGGGACAAATGCTATATCTCCCCTCACAACTATGTTGTGCGAGGGGATAATGAAATCCAACAGGTTGGTTTGGAGGAGAAGATTTTTAAAGATTTTTATTTTTTGTGTGGTTTTGTTGCCATGGTTCTGGGTGTAACAAAATTCTTTGAAGGAATTTAGAAGAGGACTAAGTAAGGAACATTCCTGTGAAGTTTGGTTACAATTGGCCCAGTAGTTTAGGAGGAGAAGATGTTTTAGCATTACACTATATGTTAAATAGGGAAAATAAGCCCCACCCATGGCGGCCATGTTTTTTGTCGGATCAAAATTTCTTCAAGGAATCTGAAAGAGGTCCACCCAAGGAACATTCATGCAAAATAAAAATGAAATCCAACAGGTGGTTTTGGAGGAGAAGATTTTTAAAGATTTTTAATTTTTTTGTGTTGTTTTGTTGCCATGGCAACCAGAGTTCTGGGTGTAACAAAATTCTTTGAAGGAATTTAGAAGAGGACTAAGTAAGGAACATTCCTGTGAAGTTTGGTTACAATGGGCCCAATAGTTTAGGAGGAGAAGATGTTTTAGCATTACACTATATGTTAAATAGGGAAAATAAGCCCCGCCCATGGCGGCCATGTTTTTTGTCGGATCAAAATTTCTTCAAGGAATCTGAAAGAGGTCAACCCAAGGAACAGTCATGCAAAATAAAAATGAAATCCAACAGGTGGTTTTGGAGGAGAAGATTTTTAAAGATTTTTAATTTTTTGTTGCCATGGCAACCAGGGTTCTGGGTGTAACAAAATTCTTTGAAGGAATTTAGAAGAGGACTATGTAAGGATCATTCCTGTGAAGTTTGGTTACAATTGGCCCAGTAGTTTAGGAGGAGAAGATGTTTAAAGAAAAAGTTAACGCACGGACGCACGGACGCACGACGGACACAGGGCCATGACAATAGCCCCGCTGGCCTTCGGCCAGTGGAGCTAAAAACAGATGTGCAAATTTTTATGGCCTTGACATTAATGTCGTGGATATGAGCTAAATATTGCTAAAATAAAACTTTGGAAATAGGATTTAAAGCTTAAAACATTCTAAGTCGGTAACCTTGACGTCCTGTATGAGTGAAAATGAATCTAAATTACGAGACTGCTAGAGGTACTGGAAAAAATGGTTAGTATACTGTTATTAGAACAATGTGGTTATTAAACTTGTAAGTTAAAAGCGGTTATAATTGTATTGGTAAGAGAGAAGGAAATTAATTAGTTTACGGTAAGTATGAGGAGAGGAGCTCTTAGACTATCGGCGAGAGAAAGGTGTGGTTTGTCGTCAGCGGCATAAAAACCCCAAGAAGTGATCAGCAGTTTGATAAAAGAAAGTTAAACAGCACTTGGCTACAGAGTTTGGGAAAATTGACAAAGAGTGTTAGTATACATTTATTTAAAATGGACAGAAGGGATTGGTTAAAAAAGGAAAGAAAGATTTAGAAGGTGTTTAGTATGTTGAAAGTTAGAGAAAAGAAATGTTCAACAGACTGTAATAAGAAAGCAGTGATTAGAGAAATATGTAACAGACTAAGTTACAGAGCACAGAAAAACAAGAAGTGGTTAACAGATAGTTAGAGAGGCCGAAAATAAGTGTTTTTTTTTTTTTTTTTTGTAACAATAAAAATGTTTGTAGGCCGTTAGAATGAACAGTAAAAATAACTATTATGGAAAATGAAAGAAAGAAGGACGAAAACAGCGGTAAGCCTTACTGTTAGACTGTTAGACAAAAAGATAGAAATAAAATGCTTAGTACTATTGGTTAGAATATGTCTCACTAATATTCTACTAAGCACAGTTAAAGAAAATGGAAGACAGTAAAATTCTTTTTTGAGACTACTTTTCAACAGTCCAAAGGTGGTCCCTGACCAGAGGACATTGAGTGCGGAAAACACGAAGAAAGGGTAACTGCATCCTTCTAAATAAGCTTTTTAGAGCAAAGTTAGTCTTAATAGCGGAATTTTACTGTATGTTATAAGTATCGCAAAAAAATGTAAATATTAGAAGTAATTAGTATGATCAGAAAAGATTGGCAAGTACAGAGAGCAGTTACAGAAAGAAAGAGTTCGACCATTAACGGTTCCTCATCGAGGAAACCGCTTGAAACGAAAGCAGTACAGTCGAACGTCAATGGCTCGAACACCTTTAGGATCTCGAAAATCTGCTCGAGACAGGGGTAGTTCGAGCGACTGAGGGTTACTTCAAGGAGGCATAACGAGATTCTTTAACATCTTTTCGGTTTTCTATAATGAAAATGTATGCTGTGTGTACTCAATAGAATCGCCTCGATGAGGCGATTCTAATGAGTACACACAGCATCCATTTGCAAGATAAAAGACGAATATCTCCTAAATTATACCCTCTATTTCTTATGTAGAGGATTTGCCTAGGGACTCAAGAACGGGTTCGACTCAGCCATGGTAAACGAGCCATCGGTGTTCGAGCCATTGAAGTTCTACTGTATATGATTTCGTTCTTCACACAGGAGAATTTCCTGCATGGTTCTATATCCAAGCAACTGCCGGACTTGATCGGAATAGGGTTGATCAAAGACCCGCCTTGTGCTGGACATTTAAGCCCCGCCAAGCGAATTTGTGTCTACGAGCATTCCGTCATGACAAATTTTAACTGCGCATGCCCGGCCGTTCAGAGGGGCCATGGATATGGCTTTCTGTCTGAAGGTTCCTCTTGATTCACTGCTTGTATGAGCGAGCAGTGAAGGTTCTGGCGAGACTGCGCGGGCTCGCCTGTATGAGGTGCCGTTTTACTATAAATCCCCTATTTTGTGATATCACTAAATCCAATTAGTGATATCACTAAATAGAATTAGTGATATCACTAAATAGAGATGAATTTGTGATATCAAAAAATCGAATTAGTGATATCACAAAATCGATTTAGTGATATCACTAAATAGAATTAGTGATATCACTAAATCAAATTTATTTTGTGATATCACAAAATCGAATTAGTGATATCACTTTATTGATTTTGTGATATCACTAATTCGATTTTGTGATATCACAAATTCGATTTAGTGATATCACTAATTAGACATGATTTAGTGATATCACAAAATCGAATTAGTGATATCACTAAATCGAATTAGTGATATCACTAAATATGAACGAATTAGTGATATCACAAAATCGAATTAGTGATATCACTAAATATGTTATATTTGCAAACAATGCAATGTTTACTCCCTAACCCATTGTAAACTAGTGGTCTCTTCAACTGTCATATGTTGGACAAGTCCATTTGTCATATAAGGGGTGGCAGGCCTAGTTTTTCGTTTTTATTTTATTTTGACGGACAATTATGTTAGCAAATAGTGCAGGCCCTGATCAGATGCCATGTTCTGTGGCGTCCGATCTTGGTCTGCACTGTTTGCATGAGTTTCCCGCATCCAATGGGCTAATAATTAGTTACCCGACAGAGGTGTTCCCCTTACAACCTACGTCACGTTACGTCACGTATTTTGTGGTTTTCAACCGTTCAGCTGTAGCTTGTGTTCGTTATAATAAGCAGGGCAAGCAATAAGATATGATCAGTGCATTAAAAAGGTTAACATCTGGGTTACATGTTTTCATGTAGAAAAATTTCACAAGTTTTCTTTATATTCACAACACCCCAAACAAATTCGTCATTTTGTTATTCTTACCGAGAGCTATTTCAGTAAGGATGTTACTTGCTGTCCTGGTACTATCCGAACTTTTATGCCAGTCGAATAATAAAAATCCACAAAATTCTTTGTCATCATGACGTACTAAGGTTGTGGCCACTGTTCAGAGCAACGTTGGCCATATTCTGAAGGCTATTTTGAATTTTGAGACTGGTGATTTGATGTAGACGACAGTGGGATTTTACCCCGTCTTTGTCTGAGGTAATATTGACCCAGATAATGCGGGACACATAAGGGAGGCTATCACAATATGACGTGTTATTTCATGTAAATAGCCTATCTAGCAGACAACTTACATGGATACATAAGTTCATTTATATACTAAAATGCCCACAAAGTTTCATAAATCTATGCCCAACAGTTCTTGAAAAATCTTTGGCGGAACGAAATCACACACACACACGCACGCGCATGCAAACGGATAAAGAAGACATGGCAAACTGGTAAATGCCGGTTTTGAATGGCAGTATGCGGATAATATGCCGTAAGAGCATGTGCAGTAGATCGCATGCGCGGTGATTATTCCGGGAGCCCTCATTATTCCAAGAATTCAAAAAGAATAAATGAATTTGTGATATCACAAAATCGATTTAGTGATATCACAAATTCATATCTATTTAGTGATATCACAAATTCGAATTAGTGATATCACAAAATAGATTTTGCGATATCACTAAATAAAGATGAATTTGCGATATCACTTAATCGAATTAGTGATATCACAAAATCGATTTAGTGATATCACTAAATAGAATTAGTGATATCACTAAATCGATTTTGTGATATCACAAATTCAATCTTACTTTTTGATATCACAAAATCGACATGGCAAACTGGTAAATGCCGGTTTTGAATGGCAGTATGCGGATAATATGCCGTAAGAGCATGTGCAGTAGATCGCAATCGCCCCCGCCCATAGGGGCTTGAAGAAATATATGGGCTGCCCGATGCTTCCACGCAGAGCTGAATCCGGCCCGCACACTAGTAGTGGTAAACCGCTTAGAGGATCTAAGCCTGTCCAGGAACCGGGGTGCGAGGCGGACCGTCCATGCTAATAAACCCTATTGGTTTCATTGGGCGACAGGGCTTGAGATGTCATTTCATCTCAATGTCGGGTAAAAGTCCCACAAAATTGGAAGCAACGTCTCCAAAATGACCTTTACAGTGTTGTCGGGGACGTTAAACCTCAAATCAAACAAAAACAAACAGTAGATCGCATGCGCGGTGATTATTCCGGGAGCCCTTATTATTCCAAGAATTCAAAAAGAATAAATGAATTTGTGATATCACAAAATCGATTTAGTGATATCACAAATTCATATCTATTTAGTGATATCACAAATTCGAATTAGTGATATCACAAAATAGATTTTGCGATATCACTAAATAAAGATGAATTTGCGATATCACTTAATCGAATTAGTGATATCACAAAATCGATTTAGTGATATCACTAAATAGAATTAGTGATATCACTAAATCGATTTTGTGATATCACAAATTCAATCTTACTTATTGATATCACAAAATCGATTTTGTGATATCAAAAAATGGATTTTGTGATATCACAAAATAATTAGTGATATCACATAATATTTAGTGATATCACTAAATCGAATTTGTGATATCAAAAATATGGGACTTATAGTAAAACGGCACCTCATACGCCTGAACCTTCGCTGCTCGGATAGGCGATAAGTACCAAAATCGCTTGACGGGGCCCATTTAACAATGACAAGAAATATTTAAAATTATATGTATGACTTAAAAATTAAATGAAGATGGCGCGTGTTTTTCAATAAAAAGTAAGTTACATGTATCTTGTTTTCTGTATAAATTACGTTGTATGTCTTTAGTCTGATCCCGTCAGACATTTTAATTATTTGAGCTAATGTTTAATGAAATGAAATTTTATTGCCCTACTCCAAACACTTTCTAGTAACATAAAATTTCAAAATTGTTCAAGCGAATTGCTCATAAGAAGAGTTTTGAATTATGTCCCTTTTTAATGGTAAATATAGAATTAAAGGTTATAAAAAATACCTTTTGGCGATGGCTTAGGCGTTATTATTATTTTCCTAGACCATGGCATGGGAAAACCTGTTTTACCATTTTCGAATAACAAAGTCTCAGATTAGTCTGCACATCCTCGTAATTATGTACGTTGCTTGGAAAGTACAATGACTCTTGAGTACAAGGGCACTTGACATTTCAAGACCCGTCCTGGAGCCAGTTGGTCAAAACCAACGACGTCGTTATTTCAAGTATCGTTAAAATTATGATCATTTTATATGGCAAATATTTTAATATTTTTGCTGAAAAACGTGTGGACAGAAGCTGCTCACATTTTTGCAGCAAAAATACCAGAGTATTAGATATTGTACTTACTAGAACAGTTAACAATTTGACCACAAACGAGCTTGTTAAGCTAACGAGGCTTTGAACATAAGGCCCCTGCTCTTTATACCTGAGCAGACCGGTCACATGGTCATAAACCTCGAAGATCGGTTCTCTCGTGACTGGGGTTTGTGTTACTGATCCATGTCAAGAGAAAACGTGACTTCAAACATGCGCTCACAGGGAAGATGAACAATACGAAAACACGCCTATTGGATATACTGAAAATTTTATCACAAAAAAAAAAAAAAAAAGAATGAAAATTTTCAGATAAAATTCTGATATTTTTTCATATTTCTGCTCAAAACATAGATTGTGTGAATTCGTTAGAACCGCCTCGCGGTGGTTTTGAGCAGAAATACGAAAAATAATGTAAACCCCAGTTTACTATATAAAAGTGGGGTAAGGGTACAAATATATATATATGCGTGTTTTTGTGGTGCATCAGCATACGTCGTGTAAATGACGAAGCTTTACATTCCGCCATGGTTTTAGCGATCGAGCGCATAAGCGAAGTGGCCCCCGCCCGTCGAGGCTTGGAGAAATAGATTGGAATGCTTGGTGCTTCCGCGCAGAGCTGATACCGACCGAACTTGAGTACTGGTAAACCGCTTAGGTCTTAGCCTGCCCAGGAAAAATGGTGCGAATAGGACCGTTCCTTAAAGCAAACAGTATAGACAATAATTTAAGGATAAGTTCTATGGCTGGGTCTCATCTGTGTTTACACTGTTTGTCAATGTGCCTTTCAGGAGAGTCCAGGCTTAACTGAATTCGGTTCTGGTCGCATTTTTTTTTCAACTTTATTTCTTAAAGGTTTATGTATTTATATGCGTAATGTTCACTGATTAACGTGAATTTCGGACACGTTTGCTGCAACCGATATCTAATTCGGACTGTGTGGTTCATCCTTGGTCCTGTTCTAATATACGTCATAAGAAAGAAACCCTGTTTTTCCCGCAAAGCAATGGCGTCGTAAACACACCACAGACACTCTGTACCCTCGTGTCACGCTAGCAAGATCAGTGTAAAGCTGTTTCCTTATAGTAACCCCTATCCTCTATTCTTACAGGATTGGTTCATGCCCAGCAGGCACATTTCGCTAGGGCAAGGTCAAATCAACGTCGGTGCAACGTCGTATATGTGACGTTGCATAAATGTCATGACGTTGTACCGACGTTGATTACGTCATGTACCTGCTGGGTGGTACCTGGTGCGAGGTGAGCGATAACAGCCTAGTGAAACAGTCCTCTGCGATACCCAAGTTGCAGAGTCAGTAAAGGCTTACTGAGAATTAGAGAGAATCTAATTCTATGTAATTTTGGTTGGTGCCTGATGCTCTGTCTCTGGTCGGGCACATCGGTTTTCTTTTGCTCAAGCATTTCAGTGGTTTCTTGCTGTCGAGTTTCATCTATGTGGTTGTTTGATTTTTGTGTTCACAGAGATGTTACACTGATGAATTAGGAGGCCTTCATGCGGACTGGACAAATTATTTGTCTAAATAGCGACGGAAGTAAGGGCGAGGATTGTGTCCACGTAAAATCGATTTAAGCTCCCCAGTGGAATTCGTTTCTAAGGGGCCATTGGCGGTTCTTCTGTCGCGGTTTATTTTTTGTCTTTGAGTGTTTGTGTCGCTTATATTATTTTGTTTTGGATAGCAAGTTGGCCATTTTGTGGGAAAGTAACTGTCCTTTTGGCTTTCCCTGTTGATGTTTCCATAGGGTCTGTTGTTTTATGTTTGTGTTTCCGAGGTTCCCTTTGGTGTCTCTGATGGGAGCTGTGGGTTAAATGTATCGATTCCTGATCATTGCCTTCACTTCTATGAGGAGACTGGAAGGACTGTATATAGTGCAGTCAGTCGAGTAGCGACGATAGTAAGTGGTGAGCTAGTACGGTGTTTGCTCGCCAAAGGCTCGTTTCATAAATTTCATTTGAAATGGCCACGAGTGTAGGATCCTCTATTAACATGCACCTAGTTAAGATGTTCTCCTCAATGAGGCGGTTCTAACGAGCGCCCACAATCAATATTTGGACTAGAAATAAGAATACAGTGAAATTCTGCTATTAAGACCACCTAAAATTAGGACTAATTCTGCTTTAAAAAGCTAATTTTTAAGGGCACACTTAATTTTTCCTTGTGTTTTCTGCCTACAATGTCCTCTGGTCAGGGACCATCTTTGGGACTGTCAGAAGTGGTCTTTAAGACCACTTTTGAACAGTCCCAAAGGTGGTCTTAATATAGGAATTTTACTGCTCCACTTAGCACACGGATCTGTCATCGTGACCCAGGTGAAGATTGAAAAAACAAAATACATTAAACTTGTAAATGAGGTTTTGAACGCCAAAGGTTGTATAATAAACGATATTGTATAGACTATTGAGTATTCTGACATTTGCATTATGTGATTTTATGATCTGATGAGATAGAAATCAATCATAATGACCAAATGAGCGGTCTTTTGACTTGCTATATAGTGGGGGCATTCTTGATAGATACGCACGTAAGAGCATCAAAATTATATGTTCATGTCCTGGTGGTCTTGAGCATAAAGTCTAAGGGTTCATTGTTCTCGCTTTTAGTGCTAATCGATGGATTATCAATCAGTGCGAATGCCTATCAAGCTCAGTTGAAATTCCATGACATTTTGTTGGATTTTTAAACACTGGCTCATATATATTGTTTTTATGAAAACTGTTTAACAAATGTACTCAAAACGTTATCGAATTTCTTATGATAAAAGTGTGGTTATCTTCCGATTAGAATGTATATATACTGAAAGGCAAAAGGAAGCATCCCACGTTGACATGATGTTCAGGGACAACATACCTTTTTTACAAGGCCTGCTGCCAAAAGCCTGCTTGCTGCCCCTGCACATCATGTTAACAGATTCGTGAAAATTGAACACCCTTGAAAATCCCACTTTGTACATGTTCAAGGAAAAGTGGGGTTTATACTAAAAATATAGATTGTGGATACTCTTTAGCTGAGGAGGTTCTAAAGAACACCGACAATATGTATGAAACAGAAATGCGAAACATATCACAAATTTTAAGCCAACCGTTGAGCTGTTTACGTGTACACTCTCAATGGCCATGAATAAAGCATTGTATGACATGGGTTTTATCCTAATGGTTTGTTTGTTTGATTTGATGTTTACCGTCCCCGTCAACTCTGTAAAGGTCATTTTGGAGACGCTGCTTCCAATTTTGTGGGACTTTTACCCGACATTGAGATGAAATGACATCTCAAGCCCTGCCGCCCAGAGAACCCAATAGGGTTTATAAGCATGAACGGGCCAACTCGCACCGCATTGCCTGCAACACTGAGAAAAAAAAATAGTCATGCCGACTAAGGAACCTAGTCAATATGATTGTCCAAAAAAGCACTATGTAAAATAGTCGATGTGACTAGGAAGACCTAGTCAAGCATTTTGACTAGAAAAAACTAGTCAACTTGACTAGCTTTACTTAGCCTAGTACATTTGACTAGCTTCATCTAGTCAAAGTTCACTAGTTTATGCTAGTCATATGTACTAGCTTAATAGTCAAATGTACTGGTGTGACTGTCAAAAGAACTAGCAAGCATGGTCAGGATTACTAGATTCTTAGTACTGATTACTAGTTGCTTTAGTCGTAGATTACTAGATTCTTAGTACTGATTACTAGTACTCAAACACATATGGAAAAACATGCTGTGTAAAGGCGCCTTTAGGAAGATAAGAGAAGAAATAAAAGAATATTTCTTACCTGCAGAGTTATATTTTCATATTGCAGAAAAGAAAATCCCCATTATTTATGCTTGGATTCACGGAAATGTCGACTTTAGAGCTTCTGGACGTATATTTGTATGTTGACATTGTTGTTGTTGTTGTTGTTGTTTATCTTGTAAGCATTATAACGCTGCTTATAACCACTAGGTGCTTAAGAAATAAAAGAATATTTCTTACCTGCAGAGTTACAAACAATAAGAACAAAGTGCTCAAGGTGAGTACAACAACCCACTGTATGTTGGGTGAAATAATATCAGAATCAACCCACTGTATGTTGGAGCATGTTCTCCTAAACGTTAAGATGGCGTCTGGAACGCTTCCTCTACACATTCTGCAAGCTGTCAATCAACATTCGGGCGGAAAACTGTCTAGACACCATAGTCATACTGACTAGAAAGGGTAGTCATACTGACCAGATGCCCTGTCAACGATTATTGATTTATGCTTACTAGAGAGACTAGTTAAATTGACTAAGAATGCTCAGTCAACCTACAGACGACTAGGTGACCCTCTGTGTTTACTAGGTAAACTAGTCGAATGTACTAGTTATTTTTTTCAGGCTTAGATCCTCTAAGCGGTTTACCAGTACTCGTGTGCGGGTCGGTTTCAGCTCAGCGTGGAAGCATCATGCAGCCCATCTACTCGTATTTCTTCAAGCCCCGATGTTTCTCCTAATGAGCATGTACGGAAAGAGGAGAGTGTATTTTTCATTTCTATTTGTTTTCTCCCGCTTTAACCCTTTTTGACCCAAATGAAATCTTCCTCCTTATATGTAGCAGGAGTTCATTTCAAAATTTAGGGGTGTCTGGTTGTGGTTTTGGAAAATAGCTGAACCTTTTGCAAATATTGTAGGCCCTGATCAGACGCCGCGTTATGCGGCGGCTGATCTGGGCCTACACTGTTTGCCTGGGTATCTGTTTTGGAGTTTCTGATATTAAATGTTTATTTTTTTTCTTCCGAGTGTCCTCCACCTCTCACGTTCAGTTCTTTTGTATCGCCTGTTCTCAGCAAAACATACAGAAAGATATGTTCGGCCAGAGAAGATGGATCAGCCAGCGCATCCGGCCAGTCTGCGCGCATTTTTTGCTTATTCATAGCCAACTTTTAGACGGATGAGTGTACAAACCGATACCCAGAAATGCATTGAAGCAGGCGATTATCTATTCCAGTAACAAATCCAAAGCTAGATTCAGTGATCGTGTTTAGTTTTACGACACGTCAACCCGTGTTGGTCATTTTGTGTCGTCTCCTAGAGAAAGAGAGAAAAGCTATTGAAGAGACAGTAGAGAAGATGGACAAGAAGGGCAAGGAAGAAAGAGAAAATTGAGTGGAGGTGCAGCAACTGAATAAACAACAATACCCCTCCCCCACAACCCCCCCCCCCCCCCCTCTACCCTTACCACTCTGATATGTGGCCAAGACAGCAAACAGTAGCATGGCTTATGAAGTTATGTTCCGGCAAGCAGAAATGCTGTGCAGCTGGAGATCTTTCAAAATCTCATATGCCTCCAGTCATCTCGATGACTATGAGAATCTTATATTGGTGTGAGGGGTGGATGGAAAATTCCGTCCTGAGGGCCACTGCCCGGCATCAAGAGGCTTGCCGATTGATGCCGGACAGTGATCCCGAGGGACAGATTTTTCCATCCGCCCCTCACACCCATATAGTATTCTTTTTCTTGCATACCTTCCATTTCGTAGCGCGGAATTTTAATGCTGCAGTCACGTCGGTTGCCGACGTCCGCCATATTGTGATGACACTACAGGAAAAATCCGTCCCTCGGGATCACTGTAAGGCATCACTCGGCAAGCCTCGTGATGCCGGACAGTGACCCTCTGGACGAATTTTTCCATCCACCTCTCACACCCATATAAGATTCTTATATTCTATCCCAAGCTAAAACTATGGATTTCCTTATCTGATGTGCAAGAACGTTCATTCTTACACTGAGCTTGCCCTTGGTTTCCCCGACATACTGTTTCCTACATTTACCGGACCACGTTTTGCGTTGTACAATTGGTGTCGCGTTTAAGCTTGACTAGCACAGTACTTCTACTTGCCAGAACTTGACTTCCTAAGCCATGTCTTGACCATAATTCAGTGGACAGACAAAACCAGGAAAAGTCGAGAGAGCTACTGGATCCGCCGTCTAAACACTCTGAATCCCAGTGGTATCAACATAGGCGATTAATCCCTGACCTCGATTCAACTTGTAAGTTGGCGGTCCCGAGAGCTCATTCTTTCCTTCCCGATAGACAGACCGCAATTAGATTCATTTTTCCGCACGATACGCCATCCTCGCCTGGCCTAGTTTTGTAGCGGTGCGTTTACTGATATTCCAGTTATTTTCCAGCTCAATTGGGAGTCTTTGTTTGAGTTCGATTTTGTAGCGGTATGTTTTATATGAATCGCATTACGGCCATTCACCTTATTTGCATTATCTGCTGGTTCCTAGTCTGAAGGTTATCAGTGTTGGAAAAACAGGTAACCAGACCCCCCTGACCTTGAAAGGTCAGGGGGGTCTGGTTACCTGTTTTTCCAATATTGACAATGTTCAAGCTGGGAGCCAGCAAATAATGCAAATATGGTGAATACACAGCGACGTATTCTTGTCGTTCATTAAAATTTATAAGGGCTTTTTGTACAGTTGTTAACCCTTATCTTGCTGTTCACGACAACCCCTATCTTTGCAAACAGTGTAGATCTGAAGAAGCCATCTGATCAGGATCTACACTGTTTGGCATTCAGTTTATGAATTTGTAGCAAAAAAAAAATACATCAAGTAATTTGATTGGTTGATAGACAGAAATGGGTGTGGCTTAAATGAATATTCAGCAAGATAAGGGTTAAAACTTTTCTGGTCATCACATGAAGGCATGATATAATACTTTTATTTGTTCTTCAGTATATAAAGTATGAATCAGTGTATAAAATATGGATTTCAATGATAAATAAATATTAAGTCACTTCAGGTTTAACTGATAATATGGTATGTATTGCTTTATTGTTTATTCATATTTCACATAATTTTCAATGAGTAAAAAGAAAAAAAAGTATAGATCAATATATGTTTTATTTGTTTGTTTGTTTTTGATTTTCATAAATGAAAAACCAAACGAACTATGTACAAGGCAATGGACATAAACTGCCGTAGATGATGTTTTTCTTTTTTTCTTCTGGACCGAATTGTGTGAGGACGGCACAATGAAATTCCAGACGTCACGTTTTAACGTTTCTTTGACGTTTGTCAATGCACATTTATTTATTTATTTTATTTATTTATTTTGAACACCATTATAGTGCTGTTTGTGATATAGAGTGTCAGTTGGGTCATTATAACGCACGCGCGCAGCAAAGGCTTAGGCATGCTCCTCGCAGACATGTAGAAGCGACCTTGGGATGTCTTCATATGACCTATACAGTGTTGACGGGGACGCTAAACCTCAAATCGAACACATCTTCATTCAAGAAGTCACCGCATGCGTCTAGCACATTTGATTACCTGCGCAGGCTCGGCTGCATGTCAGTTTGGTCATTATCGCATATGCGAGCTGCAAAGGCTCGTTCGAATCTGCGCATATCACCCGAGTCTCTGCTTCTCGCAGCTTTGAGAGGTCTCCATACAATAAGTCAAGCGTCTAGCACTTTTGATTATCTGCGAAGGCTCGGCTGAATCTTGCCTGGTTGCATCTGCGATAATAACATTTTTTTTATTTTTATCAACTGGATTATTTGTATAATATTTATTCGGAAAGATCCGTCCCAAGGGTCACTATCCGGCATCACGAGGCTTGCCGAGAGATGCCGGACAGTGATCCTGAGAGACGGATTTTTCTATCAACCCCTCACACCCATATAGGATTCTTTTTCTTGCATACCTTCCATTTCTCAGCGCGGATTTTTAATACTGCAGTCACGTTGGTAACTAATGTCCGCCATATTGTGATGACACTACAGGAATGTTTAGTGACGTCACGTAACGGTTCGTAACGTCAACCTTAACGACGGCGCATATGAGGTCGTATTCAACCAGTGCATTTATCAAACACGCGAGAATATTCGATTTTGGGTAAGAACGCCAGGGTTAGAACATAATTTCTATCCCAAACTAAAACTATGAATTGATGTGCAAGAAAGTCTGTACTAACCCTGGTGTTCTTACCCCAAATCGAATATGCTCGCGTGTTTGATAAATGCGCTCGTTGAATACGACCTCATATGCGCCGTCGTAACGGTTGACGTCACAGCACGTTACGTGACGTCACTAAAATCACTGTAGTTTCATCACAATATGGCGGACGTCGGCAACCGAAGTGACGGCAGTTTTGAAAATCCACACTCTGAAATTGAAGGTTTGCAAGAAAAAGAATCCTACATGGGTGTCAGGGGTGGATAGACAAATCCGTCCCTCGGGATCACTGGCCGGCATCACTCGGCAAGACTTGTGGTGCCGGATAGTGACCATCCACCCCTCACACCCATATAAGATTCTTATATTCTTCAAAAAAGTAGTACAAAAGATACAGTGAAATTTCGATCGTTCATCTCGTCCGAAAATCGCGGAACCCGGGAAGTACGGAACCCGGGAAGGGACATGATTTTTTATTTTTATTATGTTGTGCGAACAAGATAATATCTTGAGCGGACAAGATATTATCTTGTTCGGACAACATATTATCTTGTGCGGACAAGATATTATCTTGTGCGGACAAGATATGATCTTGTTCGCACAACATATTATCTTGTCCGCACAAGATATTATCTTGTTCGCACAACATATTATCTTGTTTGCACAACATAGATCTTGGGAAGTTGTGCGGACAAGATATTATCTTGTGCGGACAAGATAGTATCTTGTGGGGACAAGATAATATCTTGTGCGGACAAGATAATATCTTGTGCTCACAAGATCTATGTTGTGCAGACAAGATATTATCTTGTTCGGACAAGATAATATCTTGTTCGCACAACTTAATATCTTGTGCGGACAAGATAATATCTTGTCTGCACAAGATAATATCTTGTTCGGACAAGATATTATGTTGTGCGGACAAGATATTATCTTGTGCGGACAAGATAATATCTTGTCCGCACAAGATAATATGTTGTCCGCACAAGATAATATCTTGTCCGCACAAGATATTATCTTGTGCGCACAACTTATAAAATAAAAAAAAATCTTGTCCCTTCCCGGGTTCCGTAGGGAAGGGACATGAATTTTTTTTTAAATATGTTGTGCGAACAAGATATTAAGTTGTGCGAACAAAATATTATCTTGTGCGGACAAGATAATATGTTGTGCGCACAAGATATTATCTTGTGCGGACAACATAATATATCTTGTGCGGATAACATATTATCTTGTGCGGACAAGATAATATCTTGTTCGCACAACATATTATCTTGTTTGCACAACATAGATCTTGGGAAGTTGTGCGAACAAGATATTATCTTGTTCGCACAACATATTATCTTGTGCGCACAAGATACTATCTTGTGCGGACAAGATAATATCTTGTGCGCACAAGATATTTAGTCATGCGAACAAGATAATATCTTGTGCGCACAAGATATTTAGTCATGCGAACAAGATAATATCTTGTCCGCACAAGATCTATGTTATGCAGACAAGATATTATCTTGTGCGGACAACTTAATATCTTGTGCGGACAAGATAATATCTTGTCTGCACAAGATAATATGTTGTCCGCACAAGATAATATGTTGTCCGCACAAGATAATATGTTGTCCGAACAAGATAATATCTTGTCCGCACAAGATATTAACTTGTGCGCACAACTTATAAAATAAAAAAAAATCATGACCCTTCCCGGTTCCGTAGAAAATAGCGCATGTTTTTTTTTTTTTTTCTTCTAGGCGACAAGCAAGAATCAGCTATGCGACGCTATAGACTTCAACTTTGCACACCCCATTGTCTCTCTAAAACGTTGATTATGCAAATGTATTCATAACAAGAATTTAGTATTAACGTGATGAGATACTCAGAATAATTATGTTATAATTGTAAGCGATGAATATGCTGAAAGGAACGAATACAAATAAAATATATAACCCTCTGTTGGTTTAAACTAGTCAGACGCATATATAATGAGCATTTGTATTCATTATGTTCGACCAGTCTAGAAAAACAGTGTTAATAAGTACGGTACATATAGTACCCCAATTTATACGAGGAGAACAACGGAGTCTTAAAGTACTCTTTTGGGTCGATCGGTTACCAATTGACCCCAAAATACTAACAACAGAAGCTTCCCGCCTGTTATTGTCTACGTGACTATGTTGACCGTGTGCAAAATCTAGGTGCCGGATATTTATAGCAGCGCAAATCTTCTTGTTAGGTCAGACCACTTTGTTTTTTTTTTGTTTTTTTTTGTTTTTTTTGGTTTTGGTTTTACGGCCCTTTCAAGATAATTTCACTCATATCGAGCCGATCGTTAATCAGAGGTGGGCGAAAACCGGAGTACCCGGAGAAAAACCACCTGACCTTCCGTTGCAGAACTTGGCGCCTCACACGTTAGACTGCTTTGTTAAACGTAACATCTGGGCATGGCTCATTTACTAGGCCATTGGCAAACAATGTAGACCCTGATCAGATGCAGCATATCGCGGCGTCTGATCAGGGTCTACACTGTTTCAACGGTTTAAAGTACGGGAATCGGTTGAACGAAATTGTCTTAGTCCTCCGTTCAGGCCCATTTTCCCAATTTACACTCAAAGACAGTCGACCCACCAGCACTGACTTCCTAATTTCTTCTCCCACGCATAGATTAATAGATTAAGGGTACTTGCCAGAATGGTATTTTTTTACGACCCTTTCAAGGTTATTTCAATCATATCGAGCCGATCGTTAATCAAAGATGGGCGAAAATCGGAGTACCCGGAGAAAAACCACCAGACCTTCTGTTGCAGAACTTGGCATCTCACATGTGACCCGAGCGAGACTCAAACCCACAGACAGAGGTGAGAGACCTAATGATTAAGAGTCAGCGCTCTTAACCACAAGGCCATGGAGGCCCGTCGCCTGAATGGTATCATACAGACTGTTGGCTGTTGTTGGAACCTTATAATCTGTTTCTAACAGGTACCCACAATCTTCGTTGGGAGCAGAAATATACAAAAGAATTTGTTTAAAGCAGTCAATTTGGAGCAGAAATATAAAAAATGATATGTTTAATGCAATCAATTTGGAGTAGAAATAAAGCTCAAGGCACTGGTCGGTCGATTGTCTCTGAATTTAGACTGGGAAACACACCTGAACTGATACTTAAACTGCATCGTCTAACCCTTAAATTCCAGTAGTTCAGTAAACAGTGTAGACCCTGATCACACGCCGCATTATGCTGCGTCTGATCTGGGCCTACACTATTTGCAAATGACACAGTTCACGAGCCATGTCAACGACAGGGCTTGAGATGTCATTTCATCTCAATGTCGGGTAGAAGTCCCACAAAATTGGAAGCAACGTCTCCAAAATGACCTTTACAGTGTTGACGGGGACGTTAAACCTCAAATCAAACAAACAAACAAATCACGAGCCATGTCCAGATTTACTTTCTACACAGCGCTCTGGCATCACAGGGAGAAGACAAACGCTGCTATAAATGCCATGATTTTGTTCATTGTCATTGATAGTCACGTGGATAGTGGGAAGCTTCAGTAGTTAAGAACATTGGTGCAGAAACAAAAATCAAAGCACTGAGAGCACTGCATGGGTTGATTGTCTCCGACTGTAGACTGGGAAACACGCATGAACTGAGACTTAAACTATATCGTCTAACCTCCTTATTCCGGTATTTTAAGTAAACAGTGCAGACCCTGATCAGACGCCGCATAAGGCGGCGTCTGATCTGGGTCTACGCTGTTTGCAAATGACACAGTACACGAGCCTAGTCCAGATTTTACTTTTACACAGCACTCTGACACCACATGGAGAAGACTAGCGCTGTCAGGATTTTGTTCATGGTTAGTGATAGTCACGTGAACAGTAGCAGGTGGGAAGCTTCTGTAGTTCAGAGCACTGGATCGATTGATAAACAATCGACCCAAAAATAACATACCCCCATAAAGCTGGCTATGAAGCAGTGCTAACCTTCATACAGAATTGTACGACCTGAAAACTAATCGAAAATAATGCATTGACTCGATGTCAGTACTCTCTCTCTCTCTCTCTCTCTCTCTCTCTCTCTCTCTCTCTCTCTCTCTCTCTCTCTCTCTCTCTCTCTCTCTCTCTCTCTCTCTCTCTCTCTCTCTGTTTTCACTCAGTTCTCTCTCTCGCCTCTCTCGTTTTTCAGTCGGTTTGTTTGATTGGAGTTTAACGTCTCAGTCATCTCTATTCAGGTCATATCGAGCCGGTCAGATTAACCTATAGCATGCTATACATAAGCGGCCAGAAACTGAGAACTGCTCTTCTTGAATCAGCGTTATGGAGAGCATGACCGTAGAAAAGATTTCTTGACCAGTCCCCACAAAAGAATGTCGCTGGCCCGGCAGATATCGAACTCGCAACCTCCTAAACTACCGAGGCTGGCTTGGCACCGCCGTGGTGTTTCTCGCCAGATAAGCCAGAGGTGGGTTCAATAAAGCGGGCGCCCGCAAAGTTTTTAAAACTTTTTTCTCTGCTCGGGTCAGCAGAGGATGTTATTCTCTTAGGGCCTTGTTTATCAGACGGGAGCTTATTCGGATCCTTGCAGTAGGCGCCTTCAAGCCGTGGTGGAGATAACTGCAGGGCAAAATAGATACAGAATAACATTGATTGACATACGACCAGACGCAGCGAGGCAATGCATTCTTTTCGACAACACGACAGGCCCAACAAAATTTTAAAGACATAGGTTATTAATGAGATATTGATTGAATAAGATTATCATTAATCTGAATTATTTCATATATGAAGATCTATATAAAGATAGATCACTTCTATTTACTGTAAGGGAGGCATCTAATATCGACGTTGAAATGCAATGTCGATTGTTCTATGGTCCCCTTGTTAAAAATGATAAAGTGTTTTGCTGTGAAAATTGTTCAAAAAGGTTATCAGTATCGCTCGAAAAACGAGGACTGCTAGCTGACAGTCTCTGAGAGGGCTTTGACTCTCGTTTTACCCTTAAGTTCCAGTACGTTAAATGAATAGTATATATCAAGATCAGACGCCGCAGATCTGGGTCTCCAACTTGTTTGTCAAACCAAACGCACGAGTCCAGTCCGGGTAGAATCTTCAGTCAATACTCGGACCTCACGACGATAAGAACAGTACGGCTATAAATACACGTTACCGGGATTTCCGTATAAATCAGTTATAGTCAGGTTGACATCGGCAACGTAAACTACTGCGCTTAGTAAATTTTGCCGGGGTCGATTGACAATCTACTCGATGTTATATGTAGGTCAGAGTGTTACGTGTTGCTGGAAGCGTTTACCATGATCAGATTCTGCGAAATACGGCGTCTGCTCAGCTGGCTGCTCATGGTCTACACATTTTTGCTTCAAATACTAGTATTTAGGGTATAAGTCTCAGCTGTCACTTTGATGATATATTCTTTGTTATAATTTCTTTTCTATAATCGAAAGGGTGTACGGTTTTGATGATTGTTTTGATTTCAGTTAGTACAGTCCGGATATTTCAATGCGGAATTGTTTCAAAATTAAAATTCAGTGTTTGAAATACTAAGATGCCGCCGGTATGTCTATGTATGTTTGAAACAGATGACAGTATTTCCACATAGAATGTTCAGTCTACCTTTTGATTCAAATCCACGTGACTTTGTTTACATTTCACTGCGCATGCGCCAATTACCTCCCCTGTAGAGTACCGCTTTTATCTGGTTGGCAAAACATGACTGTTGCCATATAGTATCAATGTGAATTTCGAATATTTATCGCGTAATTTAACTCCTTTCGTCCCCACAAAATCAACTGATCCTTTTCGTTTTGTGTTTTTGAAGTATTAATGATATAGAACCAGTCTCTTCCGACATTTTATCGCACATATTGCTGCCTAAAGGGCATGTTGAAACTACCGCCATCATACCAAAACGTACTCGATGCGCTTTATTTAACGAACGGAAATAAACTTATCAAGCAAGAAGCAGTTTAATGTCCAAAATGGTTTGTGGCAAACAGTTTTGACAGAACGACGATTTAACAATAGTAATTACTCGCCCCGCCCATCGGGGCTTGAAGAAATAGATTGGGCTGCATGATATGCTTCTACACAGAGCTGAAACCGGCCGCACATGAGTACTGGTAAACTGCTTAGATGTCTAAGCCTGCCCAGGCAAAGTGGTGCGAGTCGGACCGTCCCTACATATTAACCAATTTTGGTTTGTCTGGGCGGCAGGGATTGAGATGTCATTTCATCTCAATGTCGGGTAAAAGTCCCACAAAATTGGAAGCAACGTCTCCAGAATTACCTTAATAGTGTTGACGGGGACGTAAAACCTAAATTCAAACAGACAAACAATAGTTATTACAGGAAACAATTCGTGCTACATCAACAGTAGAGTATGGAGCGGGAAGTCACAAAGTTTTTGCCCACCAGATAAAACGAGGCTAATGACCTATGACATTGTGTGACGTTGACTTTGGATGTGTCTTTTATACCTAAAAAATAGCTGTGTTTCCGCTGACCCATTTTATCGGGATATAGACGCCCTATTTAGTAGAATGGACGTGCCCAATTTCAGTGATGAGAGCGGGGTTGGAGGATCAATAAATCAAAGCACCGACAGCACTGATTGGCCGATTGTCTCTGAGTGCAGGCTGGGAAAATGGTCATGAACCGGGCTTTGGACTGTTTCTACCCTTAATTTCTTGTACATAGTGCATATAGCGAAGACCATGATCAGGCGCCACGTTCTGTGACGTCTGATCTGGGCCTACACTGTTTGCTAAACCCAACACATGATTCCAGTCCAGATTTTACAGATAACTCTTACATGTACGCAACACTCTGAGTGGAACGAATAATACGGCTAGTCTGTCGACCCGAAGTTACTTAAAGGGAAACACCCACAAAAATTAACTGTAACTTTAAAATATTGCCTTTTATGAGGCGAACATTTTGGTACAAATTTTATGAAAATCGGTTGAGCGGTTTTGAAATTATGACCTTTTGAGCATTTTACAATTGCTATCTATGAGGGCCGCCATTTTGTTAATCTAGTCACGTGACCAAAATAGAAAAAAAAATAATTTGCAGCATACTTTTCAGATTTTGTACTTAAAAACAGTAAATTATCATCGCATTGAATAAATGGAATGCATACTTAACTATTTATTGCTGTTTTATTGCAAGAGAATCGCTGTAATTCAAAGTTTTCTGATTTAATTTCAAAATTCAATATTGGACTTAAATCTCTTCTGCAACAAGGTCTATCGGAACCCGAATTTTATGGTGACTTAGTATATAAATTCAGAAAAATATATAACCGCAATGACTTCAGCACCCAATTTCGTAAAATCATTCTTCGATATAAAAAGATTGGGTACAACATGGATATTATACGACAGACTGCATGCATGGTAGTTAACCCAATCACGGTTGGCAACTTTGCTTCCCTCTTTAATTGCACGCCGGTGGGTCAGGCCTCAGATTCTATGACGGCTCCAACGTAAAGGCTTATTGAAAATTAAAGAGATAATGTTGGTTGATGCCTGATGCTCTGTCTCTGGTCGGGCTCATCGGAGTCTAACTGTTGGTTTTCTTTTGCTCCAGCATTTCAGTGGTTTCTTGCTGTCGAGTCCTCACCGTTGTCTCACCTCTGTGGTTCTTTGATTTCTGTGTTCACGGAGATGTTGCACTGATGAGTTAGGAGGCCTTCATGCGGACTGAACAAATTATTTGTCTAAATCGCGACGGAAGTAAGGGCGAGGATTGTGGCCACGTAAAATCGATTTAAGCCCCCCAGTGGAAATCTTCCACTGACCGTTCCAAGGCGGCTCTTCTGTGGCGATTTATTTATGTTGTTGTTTGTTACTTACTGTGTGTATCACTTGTGTCTTTTAATTTTGGATGGCCATATGGCCATTTTGTGGGAAAGTAACTGTCCATATGGCCTTCCTTTGTTTAGGTTTCCATTATGGTCTGGTCGCTTAATGTTTGTATTTCTTTCCCTTTGGTGTCTTTTATGGATGGAGTAAGTTAATTGTATCAATTCCTGATCTTTGTTTTACTTCTACTTTCCAATTGTGAGTTTATGACGTCATTTACTATCAGCCTCGTTCTGGACTAACAAAACCAGAATTTGTGAAATGTTCAAAAAGTCATAACTTCTAAACCACTCAGTCAATTTTCATAAAACTTGTACCAAAATTGTTGTCTCTTCAAAACCTATGTTCTGAAGTCAAAGTTAATTTTTGTGGTTGATTTCCTTTAACATATTTTGTACCGGAAACCCCAAAAGGGGTAATTGGCAAATAGTGCAGGCCCAGATCAGACGCCGCAGAACGCGGCGTCTGATCAGGGCGTATACTGTTTGCAAAAAATTCAGCCATTTTCGTATTAAATTCAGAAGAAAACACAATCTGACACCCCTAAATTTTGAAATGGACCCCTGCTATATACATGTGTATAAGGAGGAAGGTTCCATTTGGTACAAAATGGGTTAAGCCGGCTAAAGTGCACGAGACCATCACTGACTTGTCGGAATAACATTTTTATAGAAATAGTCACAGTGAGTGTCAGAGTATAAGAGGATTATCTTGGAATCATAGGTTGGGCTTGACAAACAGTGTAGACTCAGACCAGACGCCATAGAACGCGGCTTCTGATCAAGTTCTACAGTATTTGCTTTAAAAAAACGGAATTTTAGGGTTAAATGAAACGGTTTAAATCACAGCCCAGGACTGTTTCTTTGACCTACACACAGAGACAGTCTACCCACCAGTAGTCTCAGTACTTTGATTATTTGTTGTTATGGTTGGTATTCATCTATAGGGAGCTTTCCACTAAATGTTTTCCATAGGCGACAATAGTAACCTTTTACCTGCTCCCACAAAAACTACACATACAAAACTTTTCAAACCTTATATGTTTATAGAGCCACCCTAGCCCAACAATTTAATGAGAAAAAAATCCACATGTTGATCGGCTCATTTTCAAGTTACAGTCAACCATGTTTGTTTACCTGCTAGAACGGAGTAAATAAAACCAACATTTTTAAAGGAGGGGTGACCATATAAAATCAGCAAAAAATTCTTTGAGCTTGCAGATATATTTATAACACATGCATCATTTTAGTCCCTTACACCTATCATTTTCTCACATTGAAATACAACATGGGATATATATCCAATGGAAGCAAGTCTGGTATTTAGAAAGCAACTAAAAGCTCTGTCCCAAAGTGATAAAACCCGGCACCTCCCAGTATTTAGTGTAATGCAACCATTAACAAGTCCGTGTAATGAACACCCCTCTTAATCCCACTATATATAGAGAAAACTGGGGTTTAATGGGTAAACATTATTTCTCTTATTTCTGCTCCAAAACATAGGTTGTGGGTACTCGTTAGAACCGCCTCATTGAGGCGGTTCTAACGAGCACCCAAAACCTATGTTAGGAGTATAACTAAGAAAAATATTAAAAAAAATCATCAGAAAAATTATGGAAGAATGCACTATATCACACGGATGTGTATCACATGGAAGTGTTATCGTTATGCTAATAGATGTGCTTGTTGTTTCGCAACGTTCAATGCTAAAATTGTTAACCCCATTATAAAGAACAATGGGGGGGGGGGGGGTATACTTAATTTTCCTTATTTTGTAGTGAATTAAAATTTAACGAGCCCCGGCAATATAGTCGTTAAGCATGAATAATAAAAATAATAAAAAGGGTCATTTTCAGGCGCATGAAAGAAATCATAACGCAATGGCAGCCTGAGAGATAACGTATGGATATCTCTTTGAGCGTCTATAAACAAACAGTATGTTGTGTGCGCTCATTTGAATTGCCTCATCGAGACACATAGCTTACATTTTTCGATAAAATAAGAAATATCTCCCTGAGATACCGGGTATCCCCCAAATCTGCGGTATCCTATAAATCTCCGTGCCCTGAGCTAGGGGAAATATTTCTCTCGTAACACGCCTGTACAGATGTATTGTAAACTTTACCGCCGAAAAAAACAAACATTTTAAGATGAAAAAATTGTGATAATTTTCTTATTTCTGCTCAAAATATACACTGAGAGTGCCTCATCGAGGAGGTTCTAACGAGTACCCACAATCTATATTTTAGAGCAGAAATAAGAAAAAAAATGTTTACCCCTGTAAACCCCAGTTTTTTCTGTATAAAAGTGGGGTCCAAGGGGGTCAAAATTATATAGGCCTGTTTTCGTGATGTTCGAATCATCTATGGTAAACGAGCATTCAGTTTTTTTCTTTTTCTTCTTCTTCTTTAAAAGGGTAAACATCATTTTTTTTTTACATATTTCTGCTGTTAAATATAGATTTTGGCTACGCGTTAGAACCGCCTCGATGATGCGGTTCTAACGAGTACCCACAATCTATATTTTGAGCTTAAATAAGAAAAAAAAAATCACAATTTTTCATCTAAAAATTTTCGTTTTTTTTTCGGCGGTAATATTTACAATTTATCATATGACGTCGCGTCTGAGAGTGTAATAACGCCATGTATTATTTTCGATAATCCACTAGTGGATTAAATATGCAAATTGGTTAGATACGCCCCGTAACGTTACATGTACAACGTCCTTAACGACGTCGCGTTTACTAATGGCGGAATATTGATATTTTTGTAAACAATCGTGAATAAAATGCGTTTTAAATGTCATATGATAAATAGAATCTTGCATTCGTGCTCATGTATTATTAAATTTATTAAACTCGTTGAGGAAAAGAGATAAAATGCTCGGCAAAGCCTCGCATTTTATCCCTTTTCCGCAACTCGTTTAATAAATTCAATAATACATGAGCACTCATGTAAGATCCTCTATGTATTTGAAGAGGTGTGTTTTCGTATTAATGAGATAAATTGCAACTTTGTTGAATGAAGCAATTAGGAAATACAAATATATAACAAAAACACCAAACAGCTGTATAAACAAAAATGTATTCATTTTAGCACGCACTCATATTTTGTAATCTCCCTTTGTCTGTATAAATATTGATTAAAACATCAAAATCTTAATGGCGTTCTTTAATCAGTTTTTCTTTCCGCGATTAAATTCTTTCTTCGCCTTACATAGACCGTCAAATGTATTTGCATTTTTCAAAACTTCTCCTTTCATTAGCCAGCTTTGTGGGTATTCCAAACGGAAGAAGAATAAGGCATTGGACTTAAAATGAAAATAGATAAAAATGTATAGTGTTGTTAAATGTAAGACTTGAGCATATTCTTGAAAAGGATTTTTTCTCATATATCTGAAGGAGAATGAACTCACTTGCCAGCATTTAAGAAGGGAGAACACTTTCCTGACTTCATACTCCCTTTCTTATAAGGGAGTTCCCTACCCTTACAGTACAAAAGATTTTTTATTCCCCTTTTTGTACTGAGTAGAAATTTTCTCCATATGTACAGTGGGAGTCCATTTCGAAATAAAGGGATTACTTTTAGAAAGTTTTATTTCAAAATGTTTGAATTGTCTGCAAACAGAATAGGTCCAGATCTGACGCCGCGTCTGATCAAGTTGTCCTGCACTGCTTGCGAATGTCCCATTTTGAGGTTTCTTAAGAGTAAAGGGTTGATCAACCATTGATAAGAGATGACCTTTACAGTGTTGACGGGGACGTTAAGCCTCAAATCAAACAAACAAACAAAAACCATTGATAAGGGAGGCAATTGTATTTTGAAATAGTTACCCCCCTTTGAATGTGTCTATTGCCCTAAAGATAAGGTTTCTATATCTCTTAATGCAAACGATCATTGTCAATAAACAGATAAACGAATGCATTTTGGTCCAAATTACATAAACTGTTTATCACAAGGGGATTTCCACAGTCTGTCTTCACCTAGCGAGAAAATAGTTTTCTCATCATTTCTCTTGCAAAAAAAAAAAAATGGTTTAAAATTTCTGAGGTAAGTGGAATAACAACAACTATTATTTTAATAACAATTATAACAACGATAATTGTAATAATAATTTAAATACCACCATTATTGGTTTAAACTTTATTTCTTTGTATAATACATACATCTTTTACACAGATAATGTTGACAAAGAATACAAGTATCATACAAAGGGATTCAGAAAAAAAGTCAACTGACTTATTCAAATCTGTATCCCTCGATTACAATATCAGTGTACTAATTATTGTTGTGATTGTCAAATTTGCTCGAATTTGCAAGTTATTGTGAAGATATTGTAAGTGAATTTCATTTTGGTTACAAAATGAATAGTAGTGAAATAAAGATTTTGGCTCCACGGGGAATGGATTTTAAGGTAATTAGCACTGACGAATCAAGTCTTGTGATTTTTGACTGTCTCAAGAGAAACAATACATTACAGAAACTCAGTAGCGCTCTTCGAATCGTGATGTGAGACAAAGACTGATGATCGGTTGGATTGGACGCTGTAGCTGTTTAACTTTGGCTCGAGTTAATAGATGTGTTTCACAACCTTTTTTATATGAACGTGCATGTATATATTTATGTATGTATGTGCGCCCATGTAGAAAAACTACACATATTTGTACATCTGTGATAAGTACCAGCAAGGCATTTGAAATCTGTGATTTAAATTTGAAGTACAAAATCGTTAAGACTTAATAATAAAATCTTGTACTGCTAAGAATATTTGTATGTTATCATTCACAGAGAGATCAGTACTGCCGTATAGAAGGATGTTTAAAGCAGGTTGGCAAATAGCTGAGACAATGTTTAACATGTCCTGTCTTATGTCAGTGTACTGTTCACAGGCCATGAGGTAGTGATGCGTGTCCTCAACCGCTCCACAAGCACATAAGGAGTTATTTAGAATATGTTTGAAAGAGATGATCGTGTAACGAGCTGCAATTAAGTCTTAGTCTGGCATGATGTACTTGCCCAAATCTTTTACCTGCACAAAAATATAACGGCGGTTTTCTTTCGTTAGACTGTAGTTTATGCTTGAAAGCTGCTAATAAGGGTGCATTTTTCTTGTCATCTGGCAAGTGGTTCCAGTTGCGACGGGAGAAAGGATGTATAATAAAGTTGCGAGTTAGCTCTGACAGTCTGTATATTGGCATTGTTTCGCAATTCGTAAACTGTGCTACTGCCTACCGTGAGTGGTGCGAGTCGGACCGTCCATGCTTATAAACCCTATTGGTTTCATTTGGCGACAGAACTTGAGATGTCATTTCATCTCAATGTCGGGTAAAAATCCCACAAAATTGGAAGCAACGTCTCCAAAATGACCTTTACAGTGTTAATGGGGACGTTAGATCTCAAATCATACAAACAAAAACTTACTCGAAATCACAAAGCTTTCATACTGTTAACGAATTTTTCACCCGAGATGTACATAGGAGTTGATTGAAATTAATAAACAAGTGACAATTAAATCTATTGACATTTCATTAAATCGATGATCGGTGATTAAACTGAATAAGAGAATAAACAAGGAAAAGTTACAAAAACGGACAAAAGAGCTATTAAGGGCTTTGGTGATAATGTTCTCCTGAACTTATTGTTTTATGAACACTATTTGAATGGATATTTTGAAAATAGTTGCGCTAGCGTCATTACTGAATATATTGCATGCAAAAAATAAAACAAAAACAAAAAAAACAACACAACAACAGGACCTATAATTGTAAGTCAAACCGGCTCATACACCCCTCGCCCCCCCCCCCCCCCCCCCCCGCCCACATCACACACACACAAGAATGGGCGTGCTATATAAGAGCCCCCCTTCAGAAACGCTGGGCGTGAAATTATTAATGCATTAATATTCATGACAGAGGAGTTGGGAATTATGGAACATAAATCACTTAATTGTTAACTTAATGTTGGCGCACATTTTCAATAACAAGCTCTGATTAAGTTTATTAAAAATTAATGAGTAGATCAAATTTCTAATGGAGTTTAATAGACACCCATTCTGACTATCGACTATCAACTTATTTGGCAAATGACTACAGGAAGTGTGAAGTATACAAGAAAGGACTTTTATTATAGATGTAAGAGCTTTTATATTATTTCTCACTAAAACCATGTCAGGGCTCAGACACATCGACGCAGGCCCGTTGTTCAGACCGCATTCATTGCTGGCTTGGTGTGAGAAGAATTCCTTAGGGACTAAAAAAAACAGCGAGGGTAAACGAGTAATTGGGGTTTTGATTTTTTTGTGTGTGTGTGTTCAAGATTATTTCACTCATATCAAGCTTATCATTAATCAGAGGTGGGCGAAAACCGGAGAACTCGGAGAAAAACCACATGACAATCCGTTGCAGAACTTGGCGTCTCACGTGACCCGAGCCAGGCTAGAACCCACAGCGGTGAGAGACCTAATGATTAAGAGTCAGCGCTCTTATCTACTAGGCCACGGAGGCCCGTGGGTAACTGGTGTTTGAGCCGCTGAAGTTAAACTGTATTTCGAAGTAAATAAGTAAAAGAAATGCCACACATATTTATCTAGTTACAATTAGCTGTGTTAAAACCAAAATCAACAGTTAGCTCAGACATGCCTTCATGATTGCTCTGTGTAGCATTGTTTAGCTGAGACCGAAATGAGTAGGGCCTGGAATCAAAGCACTGGGAGCGCTGGTGGGTCGATTGTCTTTGAGTGTTATTTGCTAAAATCGTCACGTACGGGGACTTATATAAACCGTTTCGTTTAGCTCTTAAATTTCTGTGTGTTTCGCAAACAGCGGTGCCATTGTTTTTGTTGCTGTACTCGTATACAGATTCAAAGATTCAACATTTATTCCGCATTCAATCCAGAACAAACAGGATTATGACACAGACATATAACATCATACGTATATCAAAACAGAAGCGAATGTGTGGACTTAAGGTTTCTAAAACAAGTTGTGACAGTGCATCCACACCTGGAAAACCTCTTCTCAGAGACTGAGATTAAACAGGACTACATTGATGATTATAAACCAACTGTACATTACAAAATATGAACAGTTTATAAAATCAAAGTCCAGCACCATATGTACATACAAACACTGGCCCCGATAGCTCAGTTGGTAGAGTGTCCGCTACGGGGAACGGGAGGTCTCGGGTTCGATCCCGGGCCGCGACATACCAAAGTCGTTAAAAATGGTACTAGCTGCTCCTCGCTTGGCACTCAGATTTACGGGGTAGAGCTAGGACTGGTCGATCCAGTGTCAGGATAATGTGACTGGGTGTGGTATCATGTAATGTGTCTGGGACATGATACTTCAGTGAGGCAGCACTATAAACGTGAGCATTGAGCTCCCTGTCGCAACCAGGCACCGTCGTGATATGACTGAAAAATTGTTGAAAGCGACGTTAAACCCGAATTCACACACACACACACACACACACACACACACACACACACACACACACACACACACACACACACACACACACACCACACACACACACACACACACACACAAACACTAAACGTTATTTAGTAATTCAGCAATCGACAAATTGTTGATACAATTTGCATGAGATGTCAAATCCTGTTTTTGGGTATGGTGACAATTTGCATGAGATGTCAAGCCCTGTTTTCGGGGAAATTTCAAAATCTCGCCTGCTGGGGGAAAATACCCAACAGGCAGAGCTTTAAGGACTCACCCCCCAGCACAGGTAGATTGGGCAAAAGTGGAAAGAAATTCATAGGCAAAGTTATGAATCAAAGCACTGACTACACTGGTGGGTTTGATTTGAGGTTTAACGTCCCCTCAACACTATATATGTCAATTTGGAGGCGCTGCTTACAATTTTGTGAGACTTTTTTCCCCACATTGAGATTAAATGACATCTTAAGTCCTGCCGTCCAGTGAAACCAAATGGTTCATGTGCATGGACGGTCCGACTCGCACCACTTCGCCTAGGCAGGCTTAGACCTTCTAAACGGTTTACCAGTACTCATGTGCGGTCGATTTCAGCTCTGCATGGAAGCACCATGCAGCCCAATATATTTATCCAAGCCCCGATGGGCGGGGCCCCTCGTTAAGGTAACGATGCTTTGGCTGACTTGGCCCTGATCGGTCTAATCTGTACCGACATTGTAAAAACGGCACATCTACTGATGCAATGACTGGTCAGTGTTAACCCTAAAGATACCCAGAGAAACTGTATCTGAAAAGTCGTTTGTTTATGTCGTCTGCTGCGACTTCTTGCAAACTTTTTGTCGCACATGCTTTAGCAGGAAGACCTAGACGTGCAAGTTTCCGTCCGCCCGGTTGTCCGTCCGTCTTTCCGTCAACATTTTAAACCGGTTAGGCAACTCCTACTACACTTTTATACCAATCATTTTGAAACTGTGCATTTGTTTTTGCCGTGTATGTGGTTTACACATAATTCTCGGATCATTTTTTGGCTATTTTTTCACACTGTCTAACCTTCATTTGATATGCAGTAGGTACCACTTGTCATCCCAACTCCTCTTTCAATTTTATACCAATCATTTTGAAACTTTGCATGTGTTTTTTTTTTTTTTTTGCCATAGTATGAGGATCTGCTTATGGTTTAGACATCATTCTCGGATCAAATTTTGTCATTTTTTCACATTGTGAACTTTGTCATTTTAACCCTCAATTGATATACAATAGGTACCTCTTGTCCTCGCAACTCCTCTTACAGTTTTACACAAATCATTTTGAAACTCTGCATGTGTTTTTGCCATGGTATGAGGATGTGCATGTGGTTTGAATATAATTCTTGGATAAATTTTTGTCACTTTTTCCACATTGTGAACAGCCATTTTAACCTTCAATTGATATACAGTAGGTACCACTTGTCATCGCAACTCCTCTTTCAATTTTATACCAATCATTTTGAAACTTGGCATGCGTTTTTGCCATGGTATGATGATTTGGTTTAGACATAATTCTCGGATCAAATTTTGTCTTTTTTTCACATTGTGAACTTAGTCACTTTAACCGTCAATTGATATACAGGGGGTACCTCTTGTCATCGCAACTCCTCTTTCAGTTTTATAACAACTATTTTAAAACTTGCCACATGCATATCCTCATATCATGGAGAAAACGCATGATGCGTTTTCTCCATGATATGAGGATATGCATGTGGTTTGAATTTAATTCTTGGATCACATTTTGTCACTTTTTGAACATTGTAAACTTAGTCATCTATTCTACTGGTTGTGAAAATTTGCAGATTTTTTCATGTAACATATCAGAATATGCATGTGCTTTCAATGAAGTACCTATATTTATTTCTTCTGCCTGAAATAAACTTTACTTTTTCAGTGTGTGTGTGTGGGGGTGGGGGGTGGGGGGGGGTGGAGGATGTAGTGGGAGGGGGGGGTTCAGGTATGACATCAACTTCACCGAAGTTGAATCTATATTTAAAATATTTTTGCATAAAGACATACACCGCGGATCCTGAGAGCAGTCTAATCTGGGTCCACAATATTGACAACAATGACTTTTAAAGTAACCAGCAGGTACCAAAGCAGACAGATGTTGTGATTGGCATCTTTAGGGTTACAGTACGAATACGCATTATCCCGTAAATAGCTTAGTCGGATGCGCGTCTGGCCTGTGATCAGGAGGTCGCGGGTTCGATACCTGCCGGAATGGGAAACATCCTTTCGAGGAGATTGATCTTGAAATCTTTTCTACGGTCATTCTCTCCCTTCCGCTGATTTAAGAAGGACAGTTGTCAGTTTCTGGCGGATGAATGTGCACTGTGCTGGTTAACCGCTTACGTATAAGCCTGCCGAGGAAAAATGAGGTTAGGAAAACTGACCGGCTCAGTATGACTTAATAGTGTTGACTGGGCCATTAAACCCTAAAACAAAAACAACAAAAAATTACCCCGTAAGCAATCAAAATAACGGTCATATGGGAATGGATACACCTTCAGGGGAAGCAATACCTGCAAAAGTATTTTTGTCTCTCATGCCCATAGGGGCCAACCCTTAAAAGAAAGAATTTCCTCCTAAGGTGCAAATTCTTTCGTTTAAGAGTAGACCCTTTTTTCAGTGGGACAGGGCTTATAGAAAAATGAACAGGAACTCTCGAAAGTTGTCTCCCTTTGAAAAATGGCGGAAAATCTGCCAGGTGTTCAAAATCACCTTAAGCGTGTTAACCCCAGAACCCCACTGTTCTGTGTAAAAATTGAAGGAGTGCTTACCGTGATGAAATATATTTTTTCAGTAGCATATTTGGGCTTAGCAGCCCATAAAATGGCCACTAAGTTGGCAAACAGTTTAGATCCAGATCAGACTCCGCAGGGTCTACATTGCTTGATGAACCCCAACGAGGAAAAGCTCACTATTTGGGCCCCTCCAAGCGATTTTGGTACTTATCGCCTATGCGAGCAGCGAAGGTTCAGGCGAGCCTGCGCATCCGCGCAGTCTCGCCAGAACCTTCGCTGCTCGCTCATACAAGCAGTGAATCAAGAGGAACCTTCAGACAGAAAGCCATATTCCTGGCCCCTCTGAATGGCTGGGCATGCGCAGTTAAAATTTGTCATGACGGAATGCTCGAAGACACAAATTCGCTTGACGGGGCTCATTTAATGTTGAGTCAAGAAGGGCAGCTGTTAACTTCAGCTAAACGAACGATCACAAACCCTGACCAGCAAGGACTGAGTGGCTGGACATGATCTTTGCGCAGTTAACCCATATATGCCTAGCGGCCCTTTTCTGGGACATTGGCAAACAGTGTAGATCCAGATCAGACGCCGCAGAACGCGGCGTCTGATCTGGATCTACACTGTTTGCTTAAGGAACATTCGTTTTTGTAAAATTTGCCACAAAGAAAAACAAACATGACACCCCTATAATTGGAAATGGACCACTCCAAACTAACTAGGTGGAAGATTCCATTGTCATATATGGGTTAAACTCTAAATCAAACTGAAAACGAAATACTCAATGTATATACAACAGATTCAATTAACCGGACAACCAGGCACACAACGTTGATTAAACGTGGTATTTAACGTTGAAACAAAGATGTTTTAAAAAGTGCCTGCTGGGTTGGCAACGGAGGAGCCTGTCTCTGATTGATTATGTCATAGACTGGTTAACCCATATATGAGCCCCGCTAAGCGAATTTGTGACTTCGAGCATTCCGTCATGGGAAATTTTAACTGCGCATGCCCAGCCATTCAGAGGGGCCAGGGATATGGCTTTCTGTCTGAAGGTTCCTCTTGATTCACTGCTTGTATGAGCGAGTAGCGAAGGCTCTGGCGAGACTGCGCGGATGCGCAGGCTCGCCTGAACCTTCGCTGCTCCCATAGGCGATAAGTACGAAAATCGCTTGACGGGGCCCATATGATAATGGAATCGTCCACCTATAACGTTTGAACTGATCCGTTTTCCAATAAAAGGCTGTCAGGTTGTTGTTTTTTTGTGATAAATTTACAAAAAGGCTTAAGCAGACAACGTAGACCCTGATCGGACGTTCTGTGACATCTGATCTCGGTCTACCTTGTTTGCCAATGACCAAAAAATGGGACGCTTGGCATATAATTTTATGTGTTTTAACTAATTGTTTCCCCAGACAAAGCGGTGCGAGTCCATGCTTATAAACCCTATTGGTTTCATTGGGCGACAGGGCTTGAAATGTTATTTCATCTCAATGTCGGGTAAAAGGCCCACATAATTGGAAGCAACGTCACCAAAATGACCTATAAAGTGTTGACGGGGACGTTAAACATCAAATCAAACAAATCAAATACAACTTTTTGTTTCCTTTCTTCTGTTTCAACGTATATACCAAATATACTATATGGCACTTTTTTCATGACAACAATTGGACTGTTTGGTCTTCTACAAATTTCTTTCATCAAAATATTAATTGCAACACTTATCGATTTGATAGACTATTGAAATCATTTATTTGGCGAAAGTTTCACTGTTGACCAAAAGAAATGAATATAATGGGGATTAAACATAAGCTTCGACAGGAGAAAGCCTGTTTAGGATCACGAAAGCACGCCTATATAATTTTGAACCCCACTTTTATACAGTAAAACTGGGGTTTACAGGGGTAAACTCTAGTTTTCTTATATCTGCTCTAATATATAGAGTTTGGGTACTCGTTAGAACCGCCTCAATTTAGGCCGTTCTAACGAGTACCCACAATCTATATTTTGAGCAGAAATAAGAAAAAATATCGCATTTTTTTTCATATTAAAATTGTCATTTTTTGGCGGTAAAGTTTACAAATGTAATTGTTTAGGCGTGTTTTCGTACTGTAGGGGATTTTCATCACGAAAACACGCCTATATAATTTTGACCCCTTGAACCCCACTTTTATACAGTAAAACCGGGGTTTACAGGGATAAACCCTATTTTTCTTATTTCTGCTCTAAAATATAGAGTGTGGGTACTCGTTAGAACCGCCTCGATGAGGCGGTTCTGACAAGTACCCACAATCTATATTTTGAGCATAAATAAGAAAAATATCACAATTTTTGCATAATGAAATTGTCATTTTTTGGCGGTAAAGTTTACAGTGTATTTGTATAGGCGTGTTTTCGTAATGTAGGGGGGGGGGGGGGTTGGCGACAAGGCAAGCCACAAACCGAACTGCTCAAGGAACACAGGCTAGCAAAGAGTCTTGAACTTTTGGGGTCGACTGTTTATCAATCGACCCAAGTGCTAAAGTCCACGTGACTGTCACTGACTTGTCTGAAATCCAGGTAACGTTATTTATAGAAAATAGCCGTGAGGTCAGTGTTGCGTATAAGGGTTATCTATAGAATCTGGACTTGAGTCATGGACAGTGTAGAGCCAGATCAGACGCCATAGAATGCGGCGTCTGATCAGGATCTACAGAACTGGAATTTATGGTTAACGAAACAGCGCTGTGGAGCGCTATAATGCAGTGGTAAAGCATCGGATTTGAGATCGAGAGGTAGCCGGTTCGATCCCTGTAAACGCCAAGTGTTGTTTCCTTGAGCAAGAGACTTCATCAAAATTGCTTAGTACTGGTTCCTGCCCAGATAAAGAGGGTCACATTGAAGATTAGTGCTAGTACTAAATCTCAGTCCAGGACTGTTTTCCCAGCCTACACTCTGAGAGGGTCGACCCATCCGTACTTCCAGTGCTTTGATTTGATGTAGAAAATAGAAATTTTGTAACATCTAAGCAGTGGACTCAAAGCTGCTCATCAGACTGCGCGAATACGCATAAAATATGTTTTCTCATAATGTGGCTCGTTTATAAATGGTATATATTTAATTTTATTCTATTTTTTTTTTTAATTTGCAAAATAAACTTAAACTTGCGATGTACTTCAATAAATATTTGTATATTGTCGCCTTTAGCATCCAGTTAAACGAAATAAGGTTGCCGTTAATGAGTTCTAAATGTCCTCGTCATCCGTTACGAGAACACGCCTATACAAATACATAGTAAACTTTACCGCCGAAAAAAAAAGGGAAATTTTAAGATAAAAAAAATGTGATATTTTTCTTATATCTGCTCAAAATATACATGTAGATTGCGGGTACATGTTAGAACCGCCTCATCGAGGCGGTTCTAACGTGTACCCACAATCTATATTTTAGAGCAGAAATTAGAAAATTAAGGTTTACCCCCAGTAAACTCCAGTTTTACTATCAAGGTGTCAGAATTATATAGGCGTGTTTTCGTGATGTGTAACCCTTTCAGTACCGTGACAAGGTTTAGAGCCAAGAAGTGCAGATCCAGATGAGAGGACACATTACGAACCGTCGCATCAAGATCTACCACGCTTGTCAGTCATCCCGTGCGCTCATAGGGGCTTGAAGAAATATATGGGCTGCATGATGCTTCCACGCAGAGCTGAATCCGCCCCGCACACTAGTACTGGTAAACCGCTTAGAGGATC
Source organism: Lucinisca nassula (assembly GCA_963580285.1). Taxonomy (NCBI): domain Eukaryota; kingdom Metazoa; phylum Mollusca; class Bivalvia; order Lucinida; family Lucinidae; genus Lucinisca; species Lucinisca nassula. Next base: position 39,921,506 of record OY757012.1, read on the forward strand.
TAAGCCTGTCCAGGAGCCGCGGTGCCAGGCGGACCGTCCATGCTAATAAACCCTATTAGTTTCATTTGGCGACAGGGCTTGAGATGTCATTTCATCTCAATGTCGGGTAAAAGTCCCACAAAATTGGAAGCAACGTCTTCAAAATGACCTTTACAGTGTTGACGGGGACATTAAACCTCAAATCAAACAAACAGTCATCCTGTAATTGACAGACTAAACCCATAAGGATCACAGATCCGTGTGACATTGTGCGTTTGTTAATAACTCAACAACAAACATTTTTTTCTGATGAAAATTTGCGATTTTTATTTCTGAGGCAAACATAGACAGAGGGTGCTCATGCCCCCGCCCATCGGGGCTTGAAAAAACAAATAGGCTGCATGATGCTTCCACGCAGAGCTGAATCCGACCCGTGGCACACACGAGTACTGGATAAACCGCTTAGAGGATCTAAGCCTGCCCAGTCAAAGCGGTGTGCGTGTCGGACCGTCCATGCTTATAACTCGTATTGCTTTCATTGGGCGATAGGGCTTGAGATGTCATTTCATCTCAATGTCGGGTGAAATTCCCACTAATTTAGAAGCTACGTCTCCAATATGACCTTTACAGTGTTGACAGGGACGTTAAACCTCAAATCAAACAAACAAAGCAGAGGGTGCTCGCTAGCGGGTACCCACAATCGGTCTTTGAGCAAGAATAAAGATAGCACACCAGATAACATGATAAGGAAATCCATAGTTTTACCTTGGGATAGAAATTCTGTTCTAACCCTGGTTTTCTTACCCAAAATCGAATAGTCTCGCGTGTTTGATAAATGCACCGGGTGAATTCGACCGTTCAGGTTGACGTCACACCTCGTAACGTGACGTCACTTAACATCACTGTAGTGTCATCACAATATGGCGGACGTCGGCAACCGAAGTGACTGCAATATTACAAACCCACGCTCAGAAATGGAAGGTGTGCAAGAAAAAGAATTTTACATGGGTGTGAGGGGTGGAAAGAAATATTGGACCTCGGGAACACTGCCCGGCATCACTCGGTAAGCCTCTTGATGCCGGACAATGATCCTCGGTACCGATTTTTCAATGTATACCCTTGAAAATGCCATTTTTCCTCTATATAATGTACTTAATGTGATGCATGAGTGATACTAATTTAAGAATATTATATGGGTGTGATGGGTTGATGGAAAAATCCGTCCTGAGGAACACTGTCCGGCATCACGAGGCTTTGCATATCAGGGCTGTTTTGTTTGTGCCGTGTGGCGGCTGTAAAAGGTCTCCCCGTACATGCATTTAATGCTCTTATTTTTCCAATCCTCAGGGATTGCTTATACAATTGCTTTTCACTGTTCCATCAATTGACATCCTTTAGATACCTGTTGAAGGTCATTATTAAACCGATGTTCGTTCCTCGTTGTATAACAACTGCTTGTTTGACATCCCTGTACTTTAAGTAGACTAGGATGTTTTGTGGGCTTTTGTTGTACCTTCCTTCTATTCGAAGGAATCTTCTTCAGTAATTTTATATGCTGTTTTATTTAATAACCGGTATGAACATCGCTTTAGTATTGACGGTATCACAACCTTACTAACCAAAATGAGTATTACAAATACATTTAAAATATCAATATCACCCCTTAGGTTACACTCTGCTTCTTCTGTACGGATTCCCCATTCTATTAAGAACTTTAATACTATGTTGCCTTCGGTATTGGTTAGACCCTTAAATTTGTCTTCTGTAACTTCAGTTAATCTCAAAGGAGTAGGCAATACCAATGTTTTTGGGAGTAGTCTTCGTATAAGACTATCTCCTCTCAAATCGCCCATCCTTCGAAAATATACTAATCCGTGGAAGAGAAGTGGAATGTATCCCAGTATTTCTAAGTGCAATGCCAAGAGGTGCAGATGTTGTTCGCATTTAAGCACTGCGTCTACCGTTACTTCATCTGTAAACGGTAGACGCTTCTCTGTAGTTAACATGTCTGATTTGACATGACAGTCTACAGATTTAATTTATCTAATTACTTGACGTGCTACAAACTGTAATATGCAGTACGTCGGTCAAACTAACCGCATGCTTAAAACTAGATTGAACGAGCATTATCGTAGAATGAGTAAGCCTAAGAAAACTGACACTTTCTTGTACCGTCACTTTCGACGTACAGGTCATTCTGTAAATAACATTGTTATACAACCAGTGGAAAAACTTTATTACGATGCAAATTCTACAACTAGATTCAAAATAATCAAAAGACATGAAGCTGAACTGAAATGGATTAAATTTTTACAGACCCCTTTTCCACTGGGATTTAATGACAACATTTATCATGAGGGTAATATTTCCAGAATGCCGGACTTTGATATTTTCTCACTCCTGGAATGTCGAAAACGCAGAACTAGATCTCACGGCACCAGGAAAAATGGTAACTTTAAACGTAAAACACGTGCGTTTAAACGAAACAATACTAGACTGAAGTGACTGTCAATTATATTATTAAATCATGGACGCCACTCTATGCTTTCATTTTTAAGTTCATTACCCGTTTCTGTTTTACGTCTTCTGGACACCGAGGCGAATAAATTCTACGATAGTTCTCATCAGTTATATGATGCGGCTCTCTTAACTAGAGGCTATACTCAGCATACTCTCCGTCCTTACATTGATTCTGAAATTAATCATAAACGCCATTTCTTCAAAATATCCTTCATTAATAAGGGTATGGATTTTATAGATTTGCCCAGTATCTTCCGTGAGAGATCGGTGCTTTCTTCCATTCCTGCTTATTTTCAAAATACTGAAACACCTATAATTTGCTATAAATATAACAAACCTGTTAGATCTATCATTTTTAATTTCAATAAACTTGTTTCAGATCTTGATATTGATACTAATACTCCTGATTCATGTGATTGTAAAAACTCAAAGTATTGCTATCCTGCTGCTGGTCATGTAATTACTGGCAATTTGAAAATTATTCCTGATTCTAGGATAAGGAATATAATTTCTAAAGGACCGAAATATCGGTTTCCTTCTAAAATTGATTTCAGTAAATGTAGAGATGAAATCGCTGCTTCCTTGAATGAATTCGGTAATCGATGGTGTAAGCGAGAGTATGTTGAGCATAAAGCCCTTAAGGACTGGAAACTTAGCATTTTAAAACTAGTAAATAAACGCATTTCTTTCTATTCTCAAAATACTAACTTATTACCTCCTAAGCCCAAGACGTCTTTACGTCATCTTAAACTAGGTATTCAAGAATTTCATAAGAAGTTTGTTTTGGCCCCTGCAGACAAGGCCGCTAACAACGTCGTCGTTGTGTGACGGCTCCACTATGTTAACACGCTTAAGCAGGAGCTTGGTGGTACTATGGCCTATGAACTTCAGCCTTTAGCTGAAGAGAGAGTTATAGTAGATAAACATGTTTGTCTTTCAGCCACCAAGTTTGCTGTGTGTGTTAACGAAGGCCAAGACAAGCTTCCTACGCTATACTGGTTACCAAAACTTCATAAAAAACCTTACAAAGCACGGTTTATTGCAAATTCTAGCTCTTGCACTACCACTGAACTTTCTAAATTATTAACTTCCTGTCTTACTGCTATTAAAACGCATGTAATTAAATATTGTGATAAAGTCTTTGAAAGATCAGGAAGAAATCTATTTTGGTCTATAAAAAATTCGAATGAGGTTTTAAATAAATTGAAATCTAGACATTTTCGTGCTTCTAGTCTGTCTACCTACGATTTTTCCACTCTTTACACTACACTTCCTCATAATCTTATAAAAGAAAAGCTTAATGATTTAATTGAATGGACTTTTCACAGAGAAGATTCTCTCTATCTTGCATGTAATGTCAGAAATGCATTTTTCACTTCTAAAGAGCATAAGAATTATACACTTTGGTCATGTCAGAAAGTGTGTGATGCCCTCACCTTTCTACTTGACAATATTTATATTAGATTCGGTACTAAGTTATTTAGACAAATTGTGGGTATTCCGATGGGTACTAATTGCGCACCTCTTGTGGCTGATCTGTTCTTGTATTGTTATGAAAGAGACTTCATTTTGTCGCTTTCCATTGATAACCAATCTGAAATTATTGAAGCTTTTAGCTCTACTTCTAGATATTTAGATGATTTATTAAATATTGATAATACCTATTTTGATGGTTTGATCAGTCAGATTTACCCCCTTGAACTTCAGTTAAATAAAGCAAATTCTTCTGATACCGAGGCCCCGTTTTTGGATTTACATCTGTCTATTGTAGATGGATTTGTTTCGTGCAAAATTTATGATAAACGCGATGACTTTGATTTTGAGATTGTAAATTTTCCTTTTTTGGATGGTGATGTTCCTCGTGCGCCATCCTATGGCGTTTATATTTCGCAATTAATTCGATTTGCTAGAGTGTGTAGTCATGTAACTGACTTCAACACTCATAATAAATTATTAACGGCTAAACTCCTTAATCAGGGTTATCGGTACCATAAACTACGCAAAGCCTTTTCAAAATTTTATAGACGCCATTCTGATTTAATTTCAAAATTCAATATTGGACTTAAATCTCTTCTGCAACAAGGTCTATCGGAACCCGAATTTTATGGTGACTTAGCATATAAATTCAGAAAAATATATAACCGCAATGACTTCAGCACCCAATTTCGTAAAATCATTCTTCGATATAAAAAGATTGGGTACAACATGGATATTATACGACAGACTGCATGCATGGTAGTTAACCCAATCACGGTTGGCAACTTTGCTTCCCTCTTTAATTGCACGCCGGTGGGTCAGGCCTCAGATTCTATGACGGCTCCAACGTAAAGGCTTATTGAGAATTAGAGAGATCTAATTCAAGGTAATGTTGGTTGGTGCCTGATGCTCTGTCTCTGGTCGGGCTCATCGGAGTCTAACTGTTGGTTTTCTTTTGCTCCAGCATTTCAGTGGTTTCTTGCTGTCGAGTCCTCACCGTTGTCTCACCTCTGTGGTTCTTTGATTTTTGTGTTCACGGAGATGTTGCACTGATGAGTTAGGAGGCCTTCATGCGGACTGAACAAATTATTTGTCTAAATCGCGACGGAAGTAAGGGCGAGGATTGTGGCCACGTAAAATCGATTTAAGCCCCCCAGTGGAAATCTTCCACTGACCGTTCCAAGGCGGCTCTTCTGTGGCGATTTATTTATGTTGTTGTTTGTTACTTACTGTGTGTGTCGCTTGTGTCTTTTGGTTTTGGATGGCCATATGGCCATTTTGTGGGAAAGTAACTGTCCTTATGGCCTTCCTTTGTTTGGGTTTCCATTATGGTCTGGTCGCTTAATGTTTGTATTTCTTTCCCTTTGGTGTCTTTTATGGGTGGAGTAAGTTAATTGTATCAATTCCTGATCTTTGTTTTACTTCTACTTTGCCTCGTGATGCCGGACAGTGATCCCTCGGGACGGATTTTTCTATCCGACCCTCACACCCATATTGGATTCTTTTTCTTGCATACCTTCCACTTGTTAGCGCAGATTTTAATGCTGCAGTCACTTCGGTTACCAACGTCCGCCATATTGTGTTGAAACTGCTGGAATGTTTAGTGACGTAACGTAACGTGGTGTGACGTCAACCTTAACGACGCCGCTTAGAGGTCGTAATAAACCAGCGCATTTATCAGACACGCGATTATATTCGATTTTGGCTCGGAACACCAGGGTCAGAACATAAATTTCTATCCCAGGGTAAAATCACGGATTTCCTTGTCTGGTGTGCAAGAAATATATTTACCTACAATATTTAATGTAAAAAAAAAAAATCCATACATTGTAAGTATCCGAAAGCAAGACGGTTGCTCCAATCAGGAACAGATTCTTTATTTTAAAAGTAGCCCACAGTTTGGAGAAAATGATATTTTGTGGCGGTGCATATTTTTTGGTTTGCTCTTTTTTTTTTTTTTTTTTTTTTTATTCAAATTACAATATTTCAGTAGTTGATTGAAGCAAAATCATCACATACGTTCAAGCTTAGCCCCTTAGCCCAGGTCACATATCATATGAGACGCCACGTTCTGCAACGGAAGGTCTGGTTGTCAGTGCTTTGCTTTGATATATTTTATTTATATAGTATTTTTCTTTCCCTTTTTCAGGAAACTCGAGTTTTGAGCATACCGAAAAAGATTTGAAAAGGCATCAACTAGATCTGCAATTGAAAGTCTCACAGGAGCTCCTGCGTATTTATGTTTTCTTTCTGTTTTGTTTACATAAATAACATTTCAATACATCTCCTGTAGTGCAAACTTCCTCAGTGGTTAACGAATGTTTGCGTCCTTTAAATACCTATTGTCAAGTGCGCTTATAAAAGAAGACTAGAAATACGATGTCATCAGTGATTGCCTCTAAAGTAGGAAGCTAAGCCTGTACGAATTAATCGTATATTTCAAGAAGACCGTACCAAAGTTCTTTCCGCGAAAGAAAACATGGAAGAACACGAAATCGACCGTTCTTCGCAAAGAGTAAATATGATAGAGCAAAGGATGTTTGAGCTCACACTGCAATCACTTGACACTCTGAAACATAGTACTGCTATTGAGATAAGGAAAGCTCAAAATATTATGAAAAAGAGACTAAGAAAATATAGGGAAAGACAAAGAGAAATCGTTCAGAGTAGACCTGACTCTGGTAAAGATCCAATAGAGGAGTTAATGAGGCGCCAGATGAAGCAAAGGGCAAAATCGCGAAAGGAAAGACCGATGACCTCTCCGGGAAAGTTGCAAGGAACAAGAAGACAATCTGATGATTCAGACGAGTCTGATGTAGAAATAGATCCAACATTCATGATTGATCATCAAAAGTCAAAGATTGATTTGCGTCCAAAAACTGCCATGAGTATCATGAGAAAAGGGAGAACGATTGATAAATATGTAAATGAAGGGAGGTTGGGAACACCAGTCAGACAGATACGTTATTTCGATGAAGACGAACTTAAGGATAGAGGGCATTTTTATATGCAGCTTGTTGAGCGAAGGATAACGGATGAAAGAGATAAACTTGATGATCTGGATAATAAAGTTGCTGAGTTCTGTGGAACAGAGACAATACAGACAATGGATAGGAAAATACAAGCGAAACGGAATTTATTGAATAGTATGAACACGGAATGGAAGGCGAGAAGGTCTTCCAAAGGAAAACCACAGGCGCGAACAAAGACAACAGTTAAATCAAGAATTAGAAAACAGTCAACTTCGGATAAAATGCAAAGGCGAGGAACAATTGTTTCTGGCAGCAGAAAGTCAGTAGATTTAGAATCATTTAGAAAACCTTCGTTTATAGCTACTCCTGTGTAAAAATGAAATGTAAAGTATGAAATATTATTGTTGTGACAAATTCTCTCAACTCTGTTACGGTTTGGAATATACAAAACAGGACTCCTGATTGTATAGAGTAAAATCCTCATATTCAGACCACCTTCGGAACTGTTCAGAAGTGGTCTATAAAACCACTTTTGAACAGTCCCGATGATGGTCCTTTGGATATAGAAAAAGAAAGAAATAATATTTCGCGTGTTGCACTTACAACGTCACCTATAAATGCACACAGAGCGTCGTAAATTATATGTTAAACGTAACGCATCAGTCATATATGACCACGCCCATCACCGTGCAAGAAGGGAGCCGGACAATAGTATGGGAAATAAAAAAAAAAAAACACTTCAATACCTCGAGCTCGGATGGCTCGTTTACCATTGCTAGTTCGAACTCGCTCTTGAGTCCTAGAGAATATTCTCAAAGTTCCAGGTATCCATATATTAATGGCGGTGATTTTATCATGTAAAGTTTTTTTTTGTGTGAGTTGAGGTTTTAAGTTCCCGTCAACACCATTTAGGTGATTTTTGAGACATTGCTTCCGATTTTGTGGGACTTTTACCCGACGCTGAGATAAAATGACACCTCGAGCCCTACCGCACAAAGAAAGTAGCTCTCCGACTGGCAACGGTTTTCTGGAGGCAGGCTTAGACCTAAGTGGTTTCCCAGTACTCGAATTCGGACGGTTTAAGCTCTGTGCGATTTAACACCATGCAGCACAATATATTTCTCCAAACACCGATTTGGCGCAGCGCATCTTGTTAAGGTATGGTGTGTATGCTCATTCTAATGAGTACACACAACATAATGTCATTCCTTCATTTCACCAAAACTCGAAAACAATATCCTCAAGTCATCGATCTCCATTATGCGTCATGGCCTGGCGCCGAGAATAGAGTAGTTCAAACAAAGCCTATCTGGAATAAATGGTCATGGTTCCAAAGGTATTCGAGCTAATGAATTTCGACTGTAGTCGAAATCATAACCACAATGCTTTGTGGATACTGTTGTTTTAATTTCGTGGCATACCTGCTGGCCACAGTTGTTTTCTTTGTGTTGAGGTTTTACGTCCCCGTCAACATTATTTATGTCATTTTGGAGACGTTGCTCCCAATTTTGTGGGACTTTTACCCTATATTAATGAGATGAAATGACATCTCAAGCCCTATCACCCAAAGAAACCGCTAGGAATGATTGAGCGGTCCGACTCGCACTCGAGGAATGGCACCACTGGACAGACTTTTTAGTTAGCCTGGCACAGAAAACTTTCAACCTATGCATTTTTCATATTTTTGTGTATTCCATGCTTCCAAGGGCTTGCCCTACTTAGAACATATTATTCTAAGGGGTTTAAAAACTTTACAGTTGTATCTCAAATGCAAGTATAGAGAGCCTGGTTTTTCAGTTTGCTTATTCCAGCAATACATGACTTCTAGCAGCGACTTTGCTCCTCTTCGCCATTTCCCATGAGTGTGTGAATGCATTGGCAGTAATTGTACCGGACATATCTTACTCGGATCAAAAGAGAATATCCGGTTGTGATCGAAGAGACAACAAATCTGGAATCTTGACAGAAAGTGCCTTTGCTTCCTTAGCCTGCTATTGAGGGGATAGCTATGTTCAAAATTGTGATTTGAGGAGGTAAATCGGAGGTTTTACCGTCGGAAATTTCGTTTTACGGCGACGCGTCAGCGGAGCCGTAAAACGTAATTTGCAACCGTAAAACCGATCGTAAAATCACAATTTTGCAATACAGTTATCCCTGTTCTAATGCACTTATAGGGGTGTTTGATAAAACTGTCTTATTTCGCACAAAGAGCTGCGTAAAACCAAATGCCAGCCAATGAAAAGCGACGTTTTGGGACGACGTCGGGTTTCCGACAGTATATCGCAGAATATACTGTCGCATTTATTTACGTTGTCCAATCAGATGTCGCGTTACATACGTAAGTGCATTAGAATTTGTTATGGTTTTGAATAAAAAATAGGATTCGTATTATATATAATAAAATCCCTTTATTAAGACCACTTTCGGGATTGCTCAACAATGGTCTTAAAGACCACTTTGAACAGCCCCAATGGCCGTCTCTTACCAGAGGACTCTGGATGTTGAAAAAGAAATACAAAGAAATAACAAATAAGATACATTATTTTTAACGGATTAGTGTCTAACAGGGAATTTTACTGCACTTGTGTCGAAAGTAGAACTAAATTGTCAAAAACAAGTAACCCATTACCTCAAATCATGATAACTCAAACTACTTTTTGAGTCAAATTTAATATAAGAGCAATTTGATATAGTTTGCTATATGGTCTTAACTTTTTTTTTTTTAGCTTTCATCTCAAACTATTGTAATCTTAATGCAGACACCTACACGCCTTTGAGATAATGGGGGTATTACTGTATAGAAGTCAGGACAGAGCAAAGGGTATAAGATTATAAGAATCTTATATGGGTGTGAGGGGTGGATTGAAAAATCCGTCCCGAGGGACACTGTCCGGCATCACGAGGCTTGCCGAGTGATGCCGGACAGTGATCCCGAGGGACATATTTTTCTATCCACCCCTCACACCCATATTGGATTCTTTTTCTTGCATACCTTCCATTTCTATTGCGAATTTTTAATGCTGCTGTCACTTCGGTTACCGACGTCCGCCATTTTGTGATGACACAACAGGAATGTTTAGTGACGTCACGCATGACGACGCCGCTGATGAGGTTGTAATCAACCAGTGCATTTATCAAACACGCGATTATATTCGATTTTGGGTCGGAACACCAGGGTCAGAACATAAATTTCTAACCCAGGGTAAAATCACGGATTTGCTTGTCTGGTGTGCAAGAAAACGTGTTACCAGTAAAGATTTAGACCAACCTGCGCATTACGACACTTTGACAAGAGGCGTCATTTTTTGTATGGCCTTTATGCACTCTCTCTCAGCAGATACATGACGTAATTGTGACGTCACATCAACGTCGATACAATGCCATGACGTTTATGCAACGTCACATCAACGTCGGTGCAACGTCGTGATTTGACGTTGGGCCTAGCGACGTGTGCCTTCTGCATGGGCTGGTTTATCCAAAGAGTGAAAGTATGAACGAAGTGGGTCGCGTGGTTCATGTAAACTTTGCTAGCGACCCGCTGTTTGTTTGATTTGAGGTTTAACGTCCCCGTCAACACTGTAAAGGTCATTTTGAAGACGTTGCTTCCAATTTTGTGGGACTTTTACCCGACATTGAGATGAAATGACATCTCAACCTCTGTCGCCAAATGACACCAATATGGTTTAATAGCATGGACGGTCCACCTCGCACCGCGGTTCCTGGACAGGCTTAGATCCTCTAAGCGGTTTACCAGTACTACGACGGGCCGGATTCAGCTCTGCGTGGAAGCATCATGCAGCCCATATATTTCTTCAAACCCATATGGGCGGGGGCCATAGCGACCCGCTGTCGTTCATACTTTCATGAAAAGCAGAATAATAAAGTTTATTTTTTATATTTACATTCTTTGCCCCTCATCACTGGGCGGAAAAAAATGCTTATAGGGGAAACTTTTAAAGCAGGAAACATTTACACGCTGTTTTTCTACATAGAGCGAAACGGCGTTGACGTCACCATCGCCCGTAGAGAACCATGGCTTAGACTGACGTCACTTGACGTCACTGAAAATAACCTGACTCGATGCGTTGGTGGAAGTATGAACTACATTGTTTTCTTTAGGTTTACATTAGACTTTACATTGCAAATGTAAATATTTACATTTCCAGTGTAAAGTCTAATGTATACCTATTAGGAAACAATAAAGTTCATACTCCCATGAACGCATCGAGTCACGTGATTTTCAGTGACGTCAAGAAACAGCTAGGGTGTAGAGCGAATACATCTCAACAGAGGATAAATAAAACTGAACAGAACAGGGAGAACATTTCTGAACAGCAGAATGGTAATATTCCTGAAAAGCCGAATGTTAATGAGCAGCAGATCATTTATATTACTACAGAGTCGCTTGCGCAACAGACGAGGCTGTACCCTTCAGAGCATCTGAATGTAGATACAATCAGTAATACGGAAACTGCTGGACAAACGATTCCTGTCATAACGACGAGTAGACAACCCACAAACAGAAATACAGTGCCACACATTTCTGTGGAAAATAATAGAAATGAAATTCTCTATCAGTCAGTGCCCCACAAAGCAAGTGGAGCTGATGTGAAGGACAGAAAAATTCTTCTGATAGGCGATTCCATTTTTCATGCTATAAATGCAAAGGGTCTTATCAATGGCATACAAAAGCATTCACGCGGGGGTGCTACAGTCTCTGAACTAATACAGGACATTTCTGTGTATGATTTCAAAGCCTTTAACAAGGTAATAATATACGTTGGCGGAAACGACTGCGCGCGGAATATCGAACAGACAGACTTCGAAGACAAGTATGGTGAGTTGTTGAGCTTAATAAAAGCCAGTAATAATGAATGTGGAATATTCCTATGTAAAATCGCACCTAGAGGAGACATTGATGTCACACCGTTTAACAACTCCATCGAAAGGATCGCTTTGTACTGGGAAAAACAAAATGTTAGGTGCATACATGAAAGCCACGATTACTTTTACGGGAAAAATAATATGCCGGCCTATAGATATTACGGCAGTGACGGGATCCATATGTCGAGTTCCGGCACAAAACGACTTTTGAATGCTATTGATGACTCTGTGAAAATTGTCACAAACTACGCATTGTGCACTTTTAATCGTGTTGCTCCGCAGGGAAACGGAGGCGGGCAGAACCAAGGAACATATAATCAGAGGCCATACATGAACAAGAGAGGGAACAACAGACGAGTTCAACCCACGTATCGCGGTAACGGGAATAAACGCGGATCAGGGTCAAACTTCTCAGGGAGAAACAGAACAAACAAACGATGCCATGGTTGCCACATGACAGGGCATTTTATAGCTGACTGTTGGAATCTAAACCAATAGGGACTCGGCATTACTGCCACTATAGAGGAAGGCGCAAACGTTTATCAATTTAATTCATTTTCTATACTAGAAAACATTTGTTCTACATGCAATAGTCTTTCATGCGCCTGTGTTACTAGACAGTCTATAACTTGTGAAGAAACATTCAATAATAGTGTGGAAGAAAGTGTGCAAGGAATAAAATCTAAAGAACATGAACAAAGCTTTAATGTGGCTTCTGGAAGAGCTGACAATATTGATAATTCTAAGAATTTTTCAAAATCCAATGCTGTTCTAGATAATGTTTCTACGACTAGTATTCACAGTTGTATTGATGATGTATTAACGTTAAATTTATCTGACAAAGGATTTAATTTTGGCCATTTGAATATCCAAGGTATCTGTGGTAAAGATATGACAAAATTTGAAGAATTAAAATCACTCATCTCTAGTCCAGTTAATAATAATTTACACTTACTTGGTCTCAGTGAAACTAAATTAAAAGAACATAAGCATACAAAAGCATTCAACATTGAAGGTTTCCAAGAACCCTTTAGGAAAGACAACCTCACTAATGGCGGTGGAGGTTTAATGGTTTACGTTAAAAATGGTATAAATGTTAAGCGTAGGGAAGATCTAGAAACGAACGAAATTTCATGTATTTGGATGGAAATAATGCAGGAAAAAGGCAAATCATTTTTGATAGGAAACCTCTATCGTCCTCCCAACTCCAAAATTGAGTTTAATGACAGATTTGAAGAGTTCATGGATAAGGTTTCAAATGAAGAAAAAGAGATTATTTTAATGGGCGACTTTAACAAAAATTTACTTACCAATACGTGTGACAGGGAATGGTTAAACTTTACGTTATCTTTGGGTTTAAATCAGATGGTATCTCAACCCACAAGAGTAACCAGCAGCACTTGTACATTAATTGACCATATTTATACTAACAGAGAGGAACATATATCGAGTGTTAGTGTTTCGAAACTAACTTTAAGCGACCATTATGCAGTTTTCGGAAATCGTAAATTGAATAATCCCACCCATAAAAATTCTCATCATACTATCTCTTATCGATCGTTTAAACATTTCGACGTTAACGCATTTAGAAATGAGTTAATTCAAGTCCCATGGGAAACTGTTGAGTACTTTGACGATGTTAATGAAATGATTCAGGTATGGAACTCATTATTTTTAGAGGTATTGAACAAGCACGCCCCGGTTGTGCAACATAGAGTTAAAAGATTGCGTCAACCTGACTGGATTTCGCCAGAAATATTAGATAACATTAAAGAAAGAAATAAACACAAAATCAATGGTAAAACAGATGAATATATATATTTTCGAAGCAAGGTATCAGAAATGATTAAATCAGCAAAAAAGGAAATGTATAAGGCTAAACTTGAAGAGGGCAAAGACGATCCACGTTCTATTTGGAAACTTTTCAGGGAGCTAGGTGCTGGTGGAAAATCAGACTCCAAAAAGAATATATTTGGCTTAACTATAAACAATGAATTTGTATCTAGTGACTTTGAAGTTGCAAATGAATTCAACCAATATTTTGCTAGTGTTGCCTCGCAGCTAAAAGAACCTATTCAGTTCTCAAATTTTGAACAAATTAAAAGCCATGTTGATTCGAAAGTGTCGTCGAGCATTTCATTCAGCATTCCAGAAATAAACCAAAGCTTTGTTAGAAAATACTTATTCAACTTAGATGTAACAAAATCTACAGGTCTCGACTGCATTGGACCTCGGGTATTGAATATAGCACATGACATAATATGTTCAAGTATTACTCATATAATAAATAAAAGCTTACAAAACAGCATCTTCCCGACCGTTTGGAAAAATGCAAAAATATGCCCAATTCACAAATCGGGTCAAAAAGATGATGTAAATAATTACAGGCCAATTTCAGTGCTTCCTACTATTTCCAAAATAATAGAAAAATTGGGGACATATAAAGTTTATGACATTTCTAAATAACCATAGACTACTTCATCAAACGCAAAGCGGTTTTAGAAATGGACATTCAACTGAATCGGCTTTACTTCTTGTGACTGACTCTTGGTTAAAAGCTGTCAATGATGGAAAACTAGTAGGTTGCGTAATGGTTGATTTCCGAAAGGCTTTTGATCTGGTTGATCATGACATTTTATTGCAAAAACTTGCACTTTATAAATGTAACTCAAATAGTTTACTTTGGTTTAAATCATACTTAACACAACGAATACAACAAGTGTCAATTAAAAATACTAAATCGGACAGTAAAGACATCATTTGTGGTGTCCCACAGGGGTCTATTCTAGGTCCACTCCTTTTCCTAATTTTCATCAATGACTTGCCTCTGATACTTCAAAATGTAGTCGCAGCCACTGACTTATATGCGGACGATACGACCATTTATGACGTGCAGTCTGACAAACAAACACTGGAAAATAATCTACAAAAATCTTTAAATTTGCTTAAGCAATGGTGTAAAGAGAATGGAATGCTTTTAAACACTAATAAAACTAAAGTTATGCTCATTACAAGTCGGCAAAAAAGACTTAATTTAAAGGATAAATCTCTCATGTTAAAATATAACGACTTGGATCTTAAAGTAGTAAATAATGATAAAATTTTAGGGATCAATATAGACGAAAATTTAATTTGGAATTCACAATACCAACAGGTTGTGAAGAAAGTATCCTCTCACTTATGGCTTTTATCACAGATTTCATCATATTTAACAATAGAGCACAGATTACTTTTTTATAATGCATATATCCGACCCCACTTCGATTACTGTTCTGTTATCTGGGGAAATTCTACTTGTTTTAACATCAATAAAATTACTAAACTTCAAAGACGGGCATGCAAGTTAATATTAAGAAATGAATATCTAACTCTTGAAGAGGCTCGAGATAGATTAAAAATCATGTCTTTTACCGAAAGTGTATTTTTACAAAAAGCCAAAGTGATGTATAAAGTTGCTAACAATATTGCACCAGAATATCTGACAGATTTGTTTCAAATGAGGCCATGTAATACGGATGACACCATATCGAATTTACGTTCCATAAGCAATAGGAACTTTTTGATACCCAAACCTAAAATCGATTTGTTTAAAAACAGCATGTCCTACTCAGGTGCTTTGATCTGGAACAGTATCCCACTTGAAATAAAGAATGCTACTACCTTGAGTTCTTTTGTAAATAAATGTACTGTTTGGTTGAAACATTAAGGTCTTTTCACATTTGGACCTCCGCCGCCATTAGCTGAATTTTATCTCTTGAAAGTGCATCTTTAAGAGTGTGTATGAATATGTATGTATGTGTGGATGCGTGAATGACATAATGCACTTTATATTGTTGTTTATGATGTCTCTAACGTAGTAGTTATTTGTTAGAGGGCCTCAATGAAAATTGGTTCGCCAATTGAGTTACCCTCTTAAAATAAAGTCGTTACTTACTTACTTACTTACTTATGAAATGACCACCTGTGCCAGATCCCCTGTTTGAACAGCTCATCTTTTTTCTCTTGAAATTGTCGTAAAAAAGAGCTTTGTCATAACATCGAATGTCTGTATAAAGATGGCTAACTGTGTTTGGTCTATCTGTTATGCTTTGTTTCAGCCATGACAGTCTGGAGTTGAAAGAGCCAGGCCCCGAGGTTATAAAACTTTTTCCATGCTCAGCTCAACTGAGCATGTAATTTGTCCTGCTCATAAATTTGAAAATGCCGTAATTTGTCCTGCTCATAAATTTGAAAATGCCAACAATGTTGGCATTTTCAAATTTAGGAGCAGGACAAATAACATTATGTGCTGATCTGAGAACAAAAAGTGTCTCTTTCGTTTGTATTTTTATATTTATGGGCATTATAAATTTCATGCTCAGGTAAGTTGAGCATGAAGAAAGTTTTATAACCTTGGGACCTGGCAACATCTCGAGTCGGTCATTTCACCTGAATTTTTTCGGGACAGGTTTCTACACATTACTGACAATGCGCCTCTCTAGACTTACGAAAGTGATTGAAAGACATTGAATTATTTACAACCTGGCTAACATCCAATCCGGGACCTGATCGCCAGTCATATGAGGCGCACCGCACCCCGCCAATCGGGGCTTGAAGAAATATATGGGCTGCATGATGCTTCCACGCAGAGCTGAAACCGTCAGCCCACTATATATAGCTAGTACTGGTAAACCGCTTAGAGGATCTAAGCCTGTCCAGGAACTGCGGTGCGAGGCGGACCGTCCATGCTTATAAACCCTATTGGTTTCATTGGGCGACAGGGCTTGAGATGTCATTTCATCTCAATGTCGGGTAAAAGTCCAACAAAATTGGAAGCGACGTCTCCAAAATGACCTATACTGTGTTGACGGGGACGTTAAACCTCAAATCAAACAAACAAACAAATGCAGGCGCGCACTTGACTAGACCACCGGGACCCGTTGGGAGGAAGAGAGTGGTGGTGACTAAGGATCTGTGGCTTTTAATTGGCCCTGTTCAGCGATTTGTCTTTTGTTCGCCCTTTTCGTTGTCGATCTGTGGCTTACCTGGACGTTTCACTTGTCTGGTAAATTGCCTATATATGATGCGAGATTAAAAACTCTGCTTATGTCTAGGAGGAGACATGCTTGTTAAAGTGTGACGAAAGTTTAAACGACACATTTTTGTTTTCTTTCTCGTTCTAATTTTATTGTTTTAAATTCCACTCTACTTTTTCAGAGTGGAAACGAAAACAAGAGATATGTCATTCGGACGACATATTTTCGTTTCCATTCTTATTTTATTGTTTTAAATTCCACTCTGGTTTTTTTTTTTTCAGAGTGGAACAGAAAACAATAAAACGACATATTTTTGTTTTCTGTTCCATTTTGATTTAATTGTTTTAAATTCCACTCTACCTTTTCAAACAGTAAAAAAAAAAAAAAAAAGAAATATGTCATTTATCGATTAAACGACATATTTTTGTTTTCTGTTCCATTCTAATTTTATTGTTTTAATTTCCACTCTGCCTTTTAAAAGTGGAAAAGAAACAAAAAATATGTCATTTATCGTTTAAACGACACATTTTTTGTGTTTTCTGTTCCATTCTAATTTTATTGTTTCAAATACCACTCTACCTTTTGAAAGTGGAAAGGAAATACAAGAAATACGACGTTATCGTTTAAACTACATGTTTTTGTTTTCTGTTCCATTCTAATTTTATTGTTTAAATTCCACTCTACCTTTTCAGAGTGGAAAAGAAAAACAAGAAATATTTCATGTTCTCTTTTCCACTCTAATTGTTTTAGATTCTGTGCTGCTAGATACTGGAAAGGAACTGCACCTTCACGGGTTCCATTTGTTTGTTTGTATTGGAGTTTAACGGCCCAGCCAACACTATTTAAGGTCATTTTTGAGCCGGTCAGTTTACCTATCCACATCCTTTTCCGGTGCAGGCTTATATGTAAGCGTTTGACCAGCACAGTGCACATTGTTTCGCCAGAAACTGGCAACTGCCCTTCTTGAATCAGCGGAAGGGAGAGAATGACCGTTGAAAAGATTTCATGATCAATCTCCACAAAAGAATGTTGCCGACCCCGACAGGTATCGAACCCGCGTCCGCCTGATCACCAGTCAGACGCGCATCCTACTGAGCTACCGGGTTCCATAGTTAATTGGTTATCTCCATTCTAATGCACTTATTCGGTTGTTTTGTTAAAAATTGTACTATATATTTTGCATAAAGCAGTAGGTGCTGTGAGCTGCGTAATGAGACGTGACGTTTAGTGGTGACGTCTACCGTTGCAAAAGTTTGACGTTATCCAATCATACGTCGCGTTACATACGCAATTGCATTAGAATTGTTTGTCAGTCGACCAAGTTTCACATATACACTACCTCTTATACTGCTCATGTCCACGTGACTACCACTGCCCCCCCCCCCCCCCCATGTGACAACCACTGACAAATAAAACTAAACTGCTTGCAAATGAAGAAGACCAACAAGTACCTTACTGTATTGATGAATCCATGTCTGTATAGGATCATTGGTTATAGTTTTGTTTGTGTGTTTGTTTTATTTGAGGGTTAACGTCCCCGGCAATACTATATAGGTCATGTTGGAGACTTTGCTTCCAATTCTGAGGGACTTTTACCCGACATTGAAATGAAATGACATCTCAAGCCCTGTCGCCGTATGAAACCAATAGGGTTTAATAGGCATGGACGGTCCAACATGTACCGCTTTACCTGGGCAGGCTTAGATCCTCTGAGCGGTTTACCAGTACTCATGTGTGGTCGGTTTCAGCTCTGCGTGGAAGCATCATGCAGCCAATTTATTTCTTCCAGCTCCAAGGGATGGGGCCGGATTGGTTTTTGGTTTGTATTAGATCGCGATATTTGATGATTGGTTATAGTTTTGTTTGTTTGTTTGTTTTATTTGAGGTTTAACGTCCTCGTTACACTGTATAGGTCGTGTTGGAGACGTTGCTTCCAATTTTGTGGGGCTTTTACCCGAAATTGAAATGAAATGACATCTCAAGCCTTGTCGCCCATTGAAACCATTAGGGTTTATAAGCATGGGCGGTCCAACTTGCACCGCTTCGCCCGGGCAGACTTAGATTCTCTGAGCGGTTTACCATCACTCGTGGGCGGTCGATTTCAACTTTGCGTGGAAGCATCATGCAGCCCATCTATCTCTTCAAGCCGGATGGGCTTGGGCGGCCGGATTGGTTATAGTACAGGAATATATAAGGATATTATAAGTTCAATTTCATCACTTTTTCCAGCCTATATAGATAGTCGACCTTCCAATGCTGATTTTATTACTCCTACAACAAGAGAGTCATGAGGGTCCTATATAGCTCACATGAGCTTAAAGACTCGAAGCGTCCCACAATTACAGTGGAGCTTCCACTGACGGTCACCTCCCATGAGTGGTCACCTCCTGTTCATGGCCATTTTATTCTCGTCCCCACCCCAGGTATTTTCCTATATATTTTACCTCCGTTAACTGGTCACCTCCCTCCTCCGGTCAGGTGGCATAGTAATTAATAATTTTCTGGCCAAATTTCCTCTGTAAAAGAAACAAAATGACAGAGGATCAGAAATTCCGTCGACAAAGAAATCGAAAGTGCCCTAGTTTTTTTTGACCCAGCATGACCTATGTTCAAACTTAACCAAGATATTATCAAGAAACATATTCTGCTAAAGTCTCATGAAGCAAAACTGTGGCATATGACGGGTGAGCAAAGTTTTTATGCAATTCGATCTAGTGACCTAGTTTTTAATTCGACATGACCCGAATTCCAACTTGACCAAGATATAATCAAGACTAACATTCTGGTAAAGTTTCATGAAGATTGAAGCAAAATTGCGACCTCTAGAGGGCAAACAAGGTAACTGTTGACCACGGACGAAGCACATATGACGGACGACGCACATAGGACAGACACAGGGTGATCACAATAGCTCATCTTGAGCATTCCATTCATCCCCAAGCTAGAAGTCTCCGTGGTGTAGTGGTTATGCTACTCGCCTTGTAAACCAGCGGTCGCAGGATCGATCCCGGGCTTTTCCAGACTTTCGGATGAGTTTTTAAACAGAGGTCGCGTCTCTGTATGGCCTTAGCTGTTGATGAGACTCGCACATTCACTCATTCACTCACTCACTCACTCACTCACTCATCCCCAAGCTACTTATACATGTATTTTAGTTTCAAGAATGACTTATGGTGATGACAATGTCCAAAATAGGCATTTTCAGCAAAGAAGGGGATATACAGTAAAACTCCTTTATTCAGACCACCTTTGGGACTATTCAAAAGTGGTCTTTAAGACCACTTTTGAACAGTCCCAAAGATGGTCCCTGACCAGAGGACACAATGTGCAGATGTGCAGAAAACATGAAAAAAGAATAACTGCACCCTTCTAAATAAGCTTTTTAAAGCAGAATAAGTCTCAATTTAGGTGGTCTTAATAACGGAATTTCACTGTATTTCTATGAGTAGTAGGCCAACATTATTAGTTTTCAAACATTTTCGAGCTTTTGTTCCTAACTCACTTATTTGTAAGTTTCAGGAAGACCCGGTCAAAACTTAGGGACTTATGGAGATGACAATGTCAAAAATAAGAAAGGAAAATAACTCTGTAGTTACTTGGGATAAAGTTACAGTTCTTGCACTCTGCAATTTCTCTGATGGCGGTCAATCATTGCATCAAAATAGAAGTGAAGGCAATGATCAGGAATTGATACAATTGCCACACAGCTCCCAGCAGTGACACCAAAGGGAAAGAAACACAAACATGAAATAACTAGACCCTAATGGAAACATCAATAGCGGAAAGCCAAAAGGACAGTTACTTTCCCACAAAACAACCAACTGGCTATCCAAAACAAAATAATATAAGCGAAACACACGCTCAAAGATAAACCATAACAAAAATAAACCGCGACAGAACTGCCTTCTTTGCTGAAAATGCCCATTTTGGACCTTGTCATCACCATAAATTATTCCGGAAAGTTTCATTCAATTCCATTCTATACTTTCAGAGACAAGCTTTGATTGCAAAAATAAAGAAGGGAAGTAACTCCATAAATACTGTAGAAAAAGTTATGGGTCTTGCATTCTGCAATTCCCTTCACAGCCCTCTGTTTCCATTTTTTATATTCAATACCTTTAGAGGTATGCTCCGGACAAGCAGTAGAAAGGAAAATAACCCTGAAATTTTCGTGTGAGAGTTACTGTTCTTGCACTGTGTAGCCATCTATCAATGTATCAAGTTTCATTTAATTCCCTTCTACAGCGTTACGTTACGTTGCTCTAGGTACATCACGTGAACAAGTTCGTGAAATGAAGACCCACTAAACCCCACTTTATATAGAGAAAACTGGGGTTTATGGGGGTATACATTATTTTTCTTATTTCTGCTCCAAAACATAGGTTGTGGATACTCGTTAGAACCGCCTCACTGAGGCGGTTCTAACGAGCACCCTCAACCTATGTTTTGAGCATTTGTAAGAAGCATATCAAGGATTTTCATCAGAAAAGTAGCCATTTTGGAGAAAAAAATGCACTATGTCACACGGGTGTGTTATCGTAATGAAGCTTTTTACTGCAAACATTAAGAAGGGAAGTAACTTCGTAAATACTTGTGCTAGGATTGTGTTTCTTGCATTCTGCTATTCCCCTCATGGCCCTCTATGAGTGTACTAAGTTTTGATAAATTACCTTTAATACTTTCAGAGATATTCTCCGGACAAAAGTGTGACGGACAAACGGACAAAGTGGCGACTATATGCTCTCCCTTTGGGGACATAAAAATAGGCCTTTTGCAGCAATCATATAAGGACGTAACTCTATGATAGACAAGCCGACCTCACCAGTTTTCGAACTCTTCCAAGCTGTTATCCCCAACCTACTTGTGTTAGTTTAAGGAAAATCCGATTAAAGTTAAAGGATTTTATGGTGATGCAAATGTTCAAAATTGGCATTGTTAGCAATCAAAAGGACATAAGTCTCTAACAGACAGGCCGACCTCGCCAGTTTTTGCTCATCCAGGCTGTTATCTTCAACCTGCTTATGTGTTAGTTGCAGGAAGATACGATTAAAGCTAAAGAATTTATGGCGATGAAAAGGCCCAACATAGATATTTTCAACAATCAAAGGGACGTACCTCAATAATAGACTAGTCGACCTCGCCAGCGTTCGAGCTCATCCAAGCCGTTATACCCAACCTACTTACGTGTTTGTTTCAGGAAGATACGATTAAAGCTAAAGGACTTATGGTGATCACATGGGCCAAATTTAGCATTTGCAGCAATCAAAGGGACATAACTCTATAACAGACAAGTCGACCTTACCAGTTTTCGAACTCATCCAAGCTGTTATCCCCAACCTACTTATGTGCTAGTTTCAGGAAGATCCAATTAAAGCTAAAGTGTGCACATATGGTGATGACAAGGTCCAAAAAGGGTAGTTTCAGCAATCAAATGTACATAACTCTGTGAAAGACAGGTCGACCTCGCCAGTTTTGGAACTCATCCAAGCTGTTATCCCTGACCTACTTATGTGTTGGTTTTATGAAGATCAGATTAAAGCTAAAGAACTTATGGTGATGAAAAGGTCGAAAGTAGATATTTTCAGCAATCAAAGGAACATAACCCTGTGACAGACAAGTCGACCGCCAGGACTGGAACTCATCAAAGCTGTTATCCCTAACCTGTAGCTACTTATGTGTTAGTTTCATGACGTTTCGATTAAAGCTAAAGGACTTATGGTGATGACAAGGTCCAAAATAGGCGTTTTCAGCAGTCAAAGGGACATAATTCTGTGATAGACAAGTCGACTTCGCCAGGTTTCGAACTCATCAAAGCTGTTATCCCCAACCTACTTATGTGCTAATTTCAGTAAAATTATATTAAAGCTAAAGGACTTATGGTGATGGCAATGTCCAAAATAGTAATTTTCGCAATGTTAGGGACATAACTTTATTTAGTAACAGGCCGACTTCGCCAGTTTTCAAACTCATCCGAGCTTTTAACCCTGACTTACTTCTAAGTAAGTTTCAAGAAGATCCGATGAAAACTGAAGGGGCTACCGTGATGATAATGTCAAAAATATGCATTTTCAGCAATCAAGGGGGTATAACTCTATGATTAATAGGCCAACTTCGCCAGTTTTCGAACGCATCCGAGCTTTTATCCCAAGCCTACTTATACTTAAGTTTCAGAAAGATCCAATCAAAACTGAAGGACAAGGTAAATAATAGGCATTTTTCAGCAATCAAAGGGAAGTAACTGTATGATCTCCAGTTTTCGAACTCGTTCGAGCTGGCCCCCTACCATCGGGGCTTGAAGAAATAGATGGACTGCATGATGCTTCCACTCAGGGCTAAATCCGACCCGCACACGAGTACTGGTAAACCGCTTACAGGATCTAAGTCTGCCCAGTCAAAGCGGTGCGAGTTGGACCGTCCATGCTTATAAACCCTATTGGTTTCATTGGGCGACAGGGCTTGAGATGTCATTTCATCTCAACGTCGGGTAAAAGTCTTTCAAAATTGGAAGCAACGTCTCCAAAATGACCTTTACAGTGTTGACGGGGACGTTAAACCTCAAATCAAACAAACCCCAAGTCTACTTATATGTTAGTTTCAAAACCGAAGGCGCCACGGTGATGACAAGCATTTTCTCATTGTAAGTCTATGGGACCATGCATAGCAAGCAAAGTTTTTATCCAATTTCATGCTTGTCATTAATCCCCCCACGGAGTCATGCTACAGACGAGAAATGATTGAGATCAGCCTGCAGGCTGGTCAGAGGTGGTGACGGTCGACGGACGGCAGACTGCACTATAAGCTCCCCTGACAGCACTATGGCAAAGTGGTCCAAAGCGGAGAATTGGGCTGTTTTGTTCCGTACTTTAAGAAGTTTAGACCCTGATCAGACGCCACGTTCTGTGGGGTCTAATCTGGGTCTATACTGTTTGCTATTGTGCATGCCCGATCACAGTAATAGCGCGGCTTACAAAAATGATATAATTAAGGCGTAACTATACCTAATTAAGTGACACAGAGGCCTTTCCGATATTTAATCTTCATCAGTGTGTCTCAACCCCAAAGTTTTGAACCCAAACGGATGATGGGCAAGATCCGGCAAACACAGAACATCCCCCTCCGAGCATACACCGACCGACGTAGCTCGTGAGACAGGTCAACTGGAAGCATCAGGCAAGAGACGCCAACCCGCGGGCTTATAGGCGCCCCCCACCGAGCCAACATCAGCAAACATGGCCCACGCTCCACGGAAGTCCCGGGCATCAGGAAGGAGATGTCCAAAGTAGCGAGACTTGCAAAATTTAAAATATAAAAAAATGGCAACCAAATCCGCTAAGATACATGTCTCACCTGACAAGTCAGTCTTAGTTTTAGAAAAATTAGAATTTTATACTGCAAAAAATTAAAGATATAATATAGTTATTTAAATCAGAACCTGAGTACTGACGTCAACACTGCAGTATCAACCTCAGCACTCAGGAACTGATACTGAGCTGATGATACCCTCGGGGACGAACGAATCAACCACCAGCAGAGATACCGACCCAGTGGTTGCAATTAAGGCGTAACTATACCTAATTTAGTGACACAGAGGCCTTTCTGATATTTAATCTTCATCAGTGTGTCTCAACCCCAAAGTTCTGAAACCGAAACGGATGATGGACAAGACCCGGCAAACATAGAACATCCCCCTCCGAGCACACACCGACCGACGTAGCTCGTGAGACAGGTCAACTGGAGGCATTAGGCAGGAAACGCCCATAAGGCAAGAGGCATCAGGCAAGAGGCATAAGGGAGATAACAAGAAATATATGGCTGGATTTTTGCCTTCGACGTTATCTTTCCCTACTCAGTCATAATCCCAGTATGCGAGCCTACACAGTTTAGTCAGTAAACTCTTCGCTATCTTAACCCTTGTCCTGCTGAGCCCGGATATGCCTTATCTTTGAAACAATGTAGATCCAGATCAGATGGCTTCTGAAGAAGCCATCTGATCGGGATCTTCATTGTTTGCCATCCAGTTAATGAATTTGTTGCAATAATTTGCATCAAGTAACCTGATTGGCTGATAATCAGTAGTGGGTGTGACATATTTAAATATTCAGCAGGACAAGGGTTAAGAGTTTTGAGTGAAAACTTCAGCCAGGCGCTGTGAATGAATAGGGGCCAGTTGATGCCGATCGTGAACATATCGTTAAAACTTTGATCATTTACTATGGAAAATACACAGATATTTTTGCCGACAAAATCTGAGTAGCAAAAGCTACTCACATTTTTTCAGCAAAATACCATGGTATAGTTATTGTCCATAACAGAGCAGTTACATGTAACAGTATGGACACTTACAAACTCTTAAGCTAACGCTGCTATGAACAACTGGGTGCACATCTTTTGGTAGATTTTGCTGTGTTCCGACTAATGTACAAGTAGGATCAGAATCACTTAAGGTCTGAATGAGCTATTGGATTTTGTGGTCGCTTGTTTGTCAATTAAGAACAGTAGCTTTACGTTGCTGATAGTCACGTGACTATCGCAGATTTACACGAAATCCAAGAAACGGCTATTTATTGCCGCGCCATTCTTGTCGCTGTGGTGTCAGAGTGATCTGTAAAGGCGATTTGCACTGCACTCATGCGTTGGGTTTACAAATGTGTAGAGCCAGATCCTACGCAGAATACGTGTCTATACTGTCTGTTTGATGGAAATGAATTTAAGGTCTAAGTCCCCATTTAATAACATTTTCCCAGTTTATCGGCCCCGCCCATCGGGGCTTGAAGAAATAGATGGGCTTCACGATTGTTACAACGCATAATGAAGTAATGTAGTAATTTCTTCATTTTGATTTTTTTTTATTTCATTATGCGTTGGCGTAGTCGACGCGAAATGAAGTAAAAAAATTATTTCATTTCGCGTTGATATGCACCATATCGACGCAAAATGAAGTAATGATGGAAGAACATAGCTGTCTAAGAAAGGAGACCAAAGACTTAGGAAGCAATACAGGTAAATTCCAATATAAAGACCACATTTGAGACAGTTCAAAAGTGGTCTTTAAGACCACATTTGAACAGTCCCAAAGATGGTCTTCCACAAGAGCACATTGAATGTCGCAATCACAAAGAAAATGTAACTTTAACCTTCAAAATATGTTTTAAAAACAATATTTGTCATAATTTTAGGTGGTCTTAATAGCGGAATTTCACTGTATTTGATTATGTTTGTAGAGTTAAAACTGAACGCCTTACGTTATTTTGGTCTCATGTCTGATGTTTTTCCCTCATTTGTGTTTTAAGGCTCAACACATGATCATGTAGTGCACACAATAGTTGGGGTGGGGGACCATATTGGCTTGGACCAGTCCATAGCCCAGTTGTTTGTCCATCTATGCATCTTAAAAGGAGTGCGAGTGTGTTTCAGTTTCCGTCCCACCAACAGCTAAGGTCATACAAAGTAGCGAACTAGGTTTCAAGACTCATTCATACGGAAACGGGATCTCGGTTTCAAGACTGGGATCGATCCTGCTACCCCGGTTTATCAGGCGAGTAGCTATAGCATAACTACTTCACCACATAGGCTTCTGTGTCTTATATGGAACTAGATACCTATATAATAAGGATATTTGCTATACAAACCTTATGGTGCATCTTAAAAGGAAATCGACCTTAGATAAAACTCACCAGGGGGAGCTTAACGGAGAGTCATTGGTCCGTCGTCATCTGCGTCTCCGATGTCTGTGTCGTCTGCGTCGTCAGCATTTTCAAACATCTCCCTTGAAACTACTAGGCCGATTGAGATTTCGTATGGAACGCTCTCGGGACTGGAGAACGAAAGTTTGTTCGCGGGGTCCAGGTCATGTGACCGAGCATTTAAGGTAATATATTTTTTTAAATATCCTTTTCTTGAGAATGTCTCAGCGGGTCGATTTAAATAGAATTTCATTGGAAGCAACGTCTCCAAAATGACCTAAATAGCTTTGACGGTGACGTTAAACTTCAAATCAAACAAACAAACTGTCGACGCATAATGAAGTAAAATTAAGTATGCCACCTATCACCGCAAAATAAAATACTTCTTTCATTTTGCGCAAACCTCTTAGTAGCGACGCATAATGAAGTAAAAACTACATTTTATTTCATTTCGCATCGACTTTGCCAACGCATAATGAAGTAAAAATTTCAAAATGAAGGAATTACTACATTACTTCATTATGCGTTGTAACACACGATACTTCCACGCAGAGCTGAAACCGACCGCATACGAGTACTGGTAAACTCCTAAGAGGATCTAAGCCTGTCCGGGCAAAGCATGCTTATAAACCCTATTGGTATCATTGGACGACAGGGCTTGAGATGCCATTTCATCTCAATGTCGGGTAAAAGTCCCACAAAATAGGAAGCGACGTCTCCAAAATGACCTGTACGTTGACGGGGACTTTAAACCTCAAATCAACCAATCAAACCATTTGAAAAAAATAGGAAGCGGATACCCATGGAAACTGATATTAGTCGGATATACACATGTCGTCTATGAGACTATGATGGCTCTGAAAATAGCCTTTTCATTCAAAATACATGTGATTTTATGTCACTGCCAATCGGCCTTCCATCGGAGTTTGCAACAAGGTAAGGCACAAACCGGCTCGCTCAGCCCAGCATGATTTAGTTTTTGCTTTAAAAACTAGAGGTACTTCACGTAGATCCGCAGGCTTATCTGCTTATTTGTCGTTTGCAAACGGCATATACAGGTTTATTAACGGTGTGGCCTTTTCGCGTGTGCTTATTGGGCAGTTGGGCATTTTCTTGTCACGAAAACACGCCTATAAAATTGTGACCCCCCACCCCACCCTTGAACCCCACTTCTATATAGTAAATCTGAGGTTAACAGTGGTAAACCTTATTTTCTAATTTCTACTCTAAAATATAAATTGTATGTACCCCGTTAGAACCGCTTATAGACGGATCCAATGTTTTGACAAGTGACCTTGTTTACTTGTCACTGCGCATGCGCAAAACTATTTTTCCTTTTGATAACGATCTTCCGTGGTTGGCAAAAAGCCGCTGGTTCCATATAAACACATTGTAAATAGGTTTAATATTACGGGCATATTTTTGTTGACTGTTACAGAAAATCGATCGAATTACACTTTAAATGAGTAGATATATATATTCTAAACTTCATTCCTGCATCTTCCGCATTTTGGTCATTCGTTTTGCGCATTTTTATTACAAATAATTAAGACCATCCCGCCTCGTTACCTGCCTAGGTTTAACAGGTAATTATCATCAAAACATCCGCAAATATTCTAGAAACCAATAATTTCTAGCTTAGACATGTCAATTTTAAAAGTTTAAAGGTAAATTTTGTTGTTTCGATTCCAAACAAAAGACAAGTTTACAGAAAATTACATCGCATTTACAATGGCGACAAATGGCCAAAGACGTTTTTTGCCCACCACCGGTAAGTCCCGGCAAATAGTATTATTGAGTGATGACGTAGTGTTTGGATGTGTCTTTAGGATGCGGTTCTAACCTGTACCCTCAATGTACAATTTGAGCAGAAATAACAAAACTATCACATGATTTTTCATCTGAAAAGTTTCCTTTTTTTTCGGCGGTATTTGTTTTCGTAATGTAACGAGTACCCATAATTTGTTTTCTGACAAAAAGGAGTTCATTGTATACCCTACTATACTCCCACTTTTCTCTATAAAATCTTGATTTGGAATTGGTAACGAGAATGTGTACACCCGGCAGATTTTTCCGCCATTTTTCAAAGGGAGACAACCTTCGGGACTTCTTTCCTGTAAGGGGGCAAATTATTTATTTTTAAGACATGGGAGACAAGAATTCTTTTGAATGAGTTGTCTCCCCTGAAGGTGATGCGAACGGTAACGGTAAAGAAGTTGGTCGAAAAAGCCACAATTAACCACCGAAAAACTTTGCAGACCCAAATCAAAAGATCGCGGAGTCTGATCATCGTCTGTAAGGTTTGCTTAAAGGTGCATTGCTATATACCGGTGTAACGTAAAAAAAGTGGACCGTGAAAAAATGAGACATTTCCGCCACTGCGCATGCGCGTTGCTAAGTGGGCGTTATCCGATTGTTTAAGGCGGTGCTTACACGATAATCAAATCAATAGTCACATTTTCAATCCTCCTTGAATGAACTATTGCCCAGCCTGCCAAAAACATCGGACCAACGTACGACGTATCAACGTCATTTCGCTCTCAGCCCCATATTGGCCGGCTATTGCGTAATAGCTGGGAAATATACGATATACCATGCAATGAAAGTTTCACCTCTGTGACTGTTACTGACATTTAGCTCTTGAACAGCAGTTGTCAATTTCTGGCGTAAAATGTGCAGTGTGCTGGTTAACTGCTAACGTATAAGCCTGTCAAGAAAAAGTGTGGATAGGTGAACTGACCGGCTCAAAATGACCTGAATGGTGTTGACTGGGCCGTTAAACTCCACTGCAAACAAAGAAAAAAAATGTTTTTTTTTTTTTATTATTATTATTATTATTAAACCTCTACCTCTCCCTCTGTTTAGTTTAGTATAACACTTCTCTGAGTATTTCTCTAATCCATCTGGGAGAGGAATTATGATTTTGTTACCTCGAAAATAATTTGTACAGGTGCCAAAAAAAAAGAAAAAAAAGTATCGATGCATTTTAAAAGTAACATTAACAACGAGAAGATCCTGCATATGCTGAAGTATAACGAAACATCCTCACCCTGAGTTATGTAGACGAGCTATTGATCAGTACACATGAGAAACCCTAAATTTGCAGCCTGCGTGGAAAAGGAGATAGACGTGTAAAAGGTAGATAAGGTATCACTCCGTGAAAAAAGTGGACATGCGTGAAAAAAGTGGACAGAAAGAAATGCAAAATAAAGGAATGAAAAAAGATGGATGCGCGTGAAAAAGGGTTGAAAATGTACCAGTCCGTGAAAGCAGAAGATGTGCGTAAGAAGGATAATCCCGAAGAAAAATGTACACTGACGTGAAAGAAAAATAGATAAGGCACCAATCCGTGAAAAAAGTGGACATCCGTGAAAAAAGTGGACATAAAGAAACAAAGAAAAGGAATGAAGAAAGAAGATGTGCGTGAAAAGGGTTGAAAAGGTACCTGTCCGTGAAAGATGAAGATGTGCGTGATAAGGATAATCACGAAGAAAAATGTACACTGACGTAAAAGAAAAGTAGATAAGGCACCACTCCGTGAAAAAAGTGGACATCCGTGAAAAAAGTGGACATAAAGAAAAAAAGAGAGAAAAGGAATGAAGAAAGAAGATGTGCGTGAAAAGGGTTGAAAAGGTACCTGTCCGTGAAAGAAGAAGATGTGCGTGAAAAGGATATTCACGATGAAAAATTACACTGACGTGAAAGAAAAATAGATAAGGCAACAATCCGTGAAAAAAGTGGACATCCGTGAAAAAAGTGACATAAAGAAATGCAAAATAAAGGAATGAAAAAAGAAGATGTGCGTGAAAAGGGTTGAAAAGGTACCAGTCCGAGAAAGAGCAGGTGCGCGTGATATGGATAATCACGAAGAAAAATGTAGACTGACGTGAAAGAAAAACAGATAAGGCAACAACCCGTGAAAAAAGTAGACATGCGTGAAAAAAGTGGACATAAAGAAATGCAAAATATAGGAGTGAAAAAAGAAGATGTGCGTGAAAAGGGTTGAAAAGGTACCAGTCCGAGAAAGAAGGAGAGGTGCGTGAAAAGGATAATCACGAGGAAAAATATTCACTGACGTGAAAAAAAGAAAAGGCAACAATCCGTGAAAAAAGTGGACATGCGTGAAAAGAGTGGACATAAAGAAATACAAAGAAAAGGAATGAAAAAAAAGATGTGCGTGAAAAGGGTTGAAAAGGTACCAGTCCGCGAAAGAAGAAGATGTGCGTGAAAAGGATAATCACGAAGATAAATGAACACTGACGTGAAAGAAAAATAGATAAGGCAATAATCCGTGAAAAAAGTGGACATCCGTGAAAAAAGTGGACATATAGAAATACAATGAAAATGAATGAAAAAAGAAGATGTGCGTGAAAAGGGTTGAAAAGGTACCTGTCCGTGAAAGAAGAAGATGTGCGTGATAAGGATAATCAGTTATTAATCACGAAGAAAAATGTACACCGACGTGAAAGCAAATAGATAAGGTAACAATCCGTGAAAAAAGTGGACATCCGTGAAAAAAGTGGACATAAAGAAATACAAAGTAAAGGAATGAAAAAAGAAAAGGTGCGTGAGAAGGGTTGAAAAGGTACCTGTCCGTGAAAGCAGAAGGTGTGCGTGAAAAGGTAATCACGAAGAAAAATGTACACTGACGTGACAGAAAAACAGATAAGGCAACAATCCGTGAAAAAGTGGACATCCGTGAAAAAAGTGGACATAAAGAAATGCAAAATAAAGGAATGAAAAAAGATGGATGTGCGTGAAAAGGGTTGAAAAAGTACCAGTCCGTGAAAGCAGAAGATGTGCGTGAAAAGGATAATCCAAAGAAAAATGTACAATGACGTGAAAGAAAAATAGATAAGGCACCACTCCGTGAAAAAAGTGGACATCCGTGAAAAAAGTGGACATAAAGAAATACGAAGAAAAGGAATGAAAAAGAAGACGTGCGTGAAAAGGGTTGAAGAGGTACGTTTCCGTGAAAGAAGAAAATGTGCGTGATAAGGATAATCAAGAAGAAAAATGTACACTGACGTGAAAGATAAATAGATAAGGCAACAATCCGTTAAAAAAGTGGACATCCGTGAAAAAAGTGGACATAAAGAAATGCAAAATAAAGGAATGAAAAAAGAAGAAGTGCGTGAAAAGGGTTGAAAAGGTACCAACCCGAGAAAGAGCAGGTGCGCGTGATAAGGGTAATCACGAAGAAAAATGTACACTGATGTGAAAGAAAAAAAGATAAGGCACCAATCCGTGAAAAAAGTGGACATCCGTGAAAAGAGTGGACATAAGGAAATACAAAGAAAAGGAATGAGTGAGTTTTAGTTTTACGTTCCACCAACAGCTAAGGTCATACGGAGACGGGACCTCGGTTTCAAGACTCATCCGAAAGGCTGGAGAAGCCCGGGATCGATCCTGCAATCCCTGGTTTACAAGGCGAGTAGCGTAACCACTGCACCTAGGAGGCTTCTACAAAGAAAAGGAATGAAAAAAAAAAGATGTGTGCGTGAAAAGGGTTGGAAAGGTACCTGTCCGTGAAAGCAGAAGATTTGCGTGAAAAGGATAATCACGAAGAAAAATGTACACTGACGTGAAAAACAAAAACAAAAAAACAGATAAGGCACCAATCCGTGAACAAAGTGGACATTCGTGAAAAAAGTGGACATAAAGAAATACGAAGAAAAGGAATGAAATAAAGTAGATGTGCGTGAAAAGGGTTGAAGAAGTGCCTTTCCGTGAAAGACGAAAATGTGCGTGATAAGGATAATCAAGAAGAAAAATGTACACTGACGTGAAAGATAAATAGAAAAGGCAACAATTCGTGAAAAAAGTGGACATCCGTGAAAAAAGTGGACATAAAGAAATGCAAAATAAAGGATTGAAAAATAAAAAAAGATGTGCGTGTAAAGGGTTGAAAAGGTACCAACCCGAGAAAGAAGAAGATGCGCGTGATAAGAATAATCACGAAGAAAAATGTACACTGACGTGAAAGAAACATAGATAAGGCAAAAATCCGTGAAAAATGTGGACATTCGTGAAAAAAGTGGACATAAGGAAATACAAAGAAAAGGAGTGAGTGAGTTTCAGTTTTACGTTCCACCAACAGCTAAGGTCATACGGAGACGGGACCTCGGTTTAAAGACTCATCCGAAAGGCTGGAGAAGCCCGGGATCGATCCTGCGATCCCTGGTTTACAAGGCGAGTAGCGAAACCACTGCACCTAGGAGGCTTCTACAAAGAAAAGGAATGAAAAAAAGAAGATGTGCGTGAAAAGGGTTGAAAAGGTACCAGTCCGTGAAAGCAAAAGCTGGGCGTCAAAAGGATAATCACGAAGAAAACTGTACACTGACGTGAAAAAAAAAACAACAGATAAGGCAGCAATCCGTGAAAAAAGTGGACATGCGTGAAAAAAGTGGACATAAAGAAATGCTAAATGAAGGAATGAAAAAAGATGGGTGTGCGTGAAAAGGGTTGAAAAGGTACCAGTCCGTGAAAGCAGATGTGCGTGAAAAGGACACTCCAGAAGAAAAATGTACACTGACGTGAAAAAAAAACAGATAAGGCAGCAATCCGTGAAAAAAGTGGACAGCCGTGAAAAAAGTGGACATAAAGAAATACAAAGAAAAGGAATGAAAAAAGAAGATGTGCGTGAAAAGGGTTGAAAAGGTACCTGCCCGTGAAATAAGAAGATGTGCGTGATAAGGATAATCACGAAGAAAAATGTACACTGACGTGAAAGAAAAATAGATAAGGCACCACTCCGTGAAAAAAGTGGACACCCGTGAAAAAAATGGGCATAAAGAAACACAAAGAAAAGGAATGAAGAAAAAGATGTTCGTGAAAAGGGTTGAAAAGCAACCTGTCCGCGAAAGCAGAAGATGTGCGTGAAAAGGATAATCCAAAAGCAAAATGTACACTGACTTGAAAGAAAAAAAGATAAGGCACCAATCCGTGAAAAAAGTGGACATCCGTGAAAAAAGTGGACATAAAGAAATACAAAGAAAAGGAATGAAGAAAAAAGATGTGGGTGAAAAGCGTTGAAAAGGTACCTGCCCAGGAAAGAAGAAGATGTTCCTGATAAGGATAATCACGAAGAAAAATGTACACTGACGTGACAGAAAAATTGATAAGTAAAGTAGATGTAAAACAAAGATCAGGAATTGATACAATTAACTTACTCCATCCATAAAAGACACCAAAGGGAAAGAAATACAAACATTAAGCGACCAGACCATAATGGAAACCCAAACAAAGGAAGGCCATATGGACAGTTACTTTCCCACAAAATGGCCATATGGCCATCCAAAATTAAAAGACACAAGTGATACACACAGTAAGTAACAAACAACAACATAAATAAATCGCCACAGAAGAGCCGCCTTGGAACGGTCAGTGGAAGATTTCCACTGGGGGGCTTAAATCGATTTTACGTGGCCACAATCCTCGCCCTTACTTCCGTCGCGATTTAGACAAAAAATTTGTTCAGTCCGCATGAAGGCCTCCTAACTCATCAGTGCAACATCTCCGTGAACACAGAAATCAAAGAACCACAGAGGTGAGACAACGGTGAGGACTCGACAGCAAGAAACCACTGAAATGCCGGAGCAAAAGAAAACCAACAGTTAGACTCCGATGAGCCCGACCAGAGACAGAGCATCAGGCACCAACCAACATTATCTCTTTAATTTTCAATAAGCCTTTACGTTGGAGCCGTCATAGAATCTGAGGCCTGACCCACCGGCGTGCAATTAAAGAGGGAAGCAAAGTTGCCAACCGTGATTGGGTTAACTACCATGCATGCAGTCTGTCGTATAATATCCATGTTGTACCCAATCTTTTTATATCGAAGAATGAAGGCTACAATCCATGAAAAAAGTGGACATCCGTGAAAAAAGTGGACATAAAGAAATACAAAGAAAAGCAGTGAGTCCCTGGTTTATAAGGCGAGTAGCGTAACCACTGCACTACGGAGCCTTCTACAAAGAAAAGGAATGAAAAAAAGAAGATGTGCGTGAAAAGGGTTGAAAAGGTACCAGTCCGAGAAAGAAGGAGAGGTGCGTGAAGAGGATAATCACGAGGAAAAATATTCACTGACGTGAAAAAAAGCAGAAAAGGCAACAATCCGTGAAAAAAGTGGACATGCGTGAAAAGAGTGGACATAAAGAAATACAAAGAAAAGGAATGAAAAAAGAAGATGTGCGTGAAAAGGGTTGAAAAGGTACCAGTCCGCGAAAGAAGAAGATGTGCGTGAAAAGGATAATCACGAAGATAAATGAACACTGACGTGAAAGAAAAATAGATAAGGCAATAATCCGTGAAAAAAGTGGACATCCGTGAAAAAAGTGGACATATAGAAATACAATGAAAATGAATGAAAAAAGAAGATGTGCGTGAAAAGGGTTGAAAAGGTACCTGTCCGTGAAAGAAGAAGATGTGCGTGATAAGGATAATCAGTTATTAATCACGAAGAAAAATGTACACCGACGTGAAAGCAAATAGATAAGGTAACAATCCGTGAAAAAAGTGGACATCCGTGAAAAAAGTGGACATAAAGAAATACAAAGTAAAGGAATGAAAAAAGAAAAGGTGCGTGAGAAGGGTTGAAAAGGTACCTGTCCGTGAAAGCAGAAGGTGTGCGTGAAAAGGTAATCACGAAGAAAAATGTACACTGACGTGACAGAAAAACAGATAAGGCAACAATCCGTGAAAAAGTGGACATCCGTGAAAAAAGTGGACATAAAGAAATGCAAAATAAAGGAATGAAAAAAGATGGATGTGCGTGAAAAGGGTTGAAAAAGTACCAGTCCGTGAAAGCAGAAGATGTGCGTGAAAAGGATAATCCAAAGAAAAATGTACAATGACGTGAAAGAAAAATAGATAAGGCACCACTCCGTGAAAAAAGTGGACATCCGTGAAAAAAGTGGACATAAAGAAATACGAAGAAAAGGAATGAAAAAGAAGACGTGCGTGAAAAGGGTTGAAGAGGTACGTTTCCGTGAAAGAAGAAAATGTGCGTGATAAGGATAATCAAGAAGAAAAATGTACACTGACGTGAAAGATAAATAGATAAGGCAACAATCCGTTAAAAAAGTGGACATCCGTGAAAAAAGTGGACATAAAGAAATGCAAAATAAAGGAATGAAAAAAGAAGATGTGCGTGAAAAGGGTTGAAAAGGTACCAACCCGAGAAAGAGCAGGTGCGCGTGATAAGGGTAATCACGAAGAAAAATGTACACTGATGTGAAAGAAAAAAAGATAAGGCACCAATCCGTGAAAAAAGTGGACATCCGTGAAAAGAGTGGACATAAGGAAATACAAAGAAAAGGAATGAGTGAGTTTTAGTTTTACGTTCCACCAACAGCTAAGGTCATACGGAGACGGGACCTCGGTTTCAAGACTCATCCGAAAGGCTGGAGAAGCCCGGATCGATCCTGCGATCCCTGGTTTACAAGGCGAGTAGCGTAACCACTGCACCTAGGAGGCTTCTACAAAGAAAAGGAATGAAAAAAAAGATGTGTGCGTGAAAGGGTTGGAAAGGTACCTGTCCGTGAAAGCAGAAGGCACCAATCCGTGAAAAAAGTGGACATCCGTGAAAAAAGTGGACATAAAGAAATACAAAGAAAAGGAATGAAGAAAAAAGATGTGGGTGAAAAGCGTTGAAAGGTACCTGCCCAGGAAAGAAGAAGATGTTCCTGATAAGGATAATCACGAAGAAAAATGTACACTGACGTGACAGAAAAATTGATAAGGCTACAATCCATGAAAAAAGTGGACATCCGTGAAAAAAGTGGACATAAAGAAATACAAAGACAAGCAGTGAGTCCCTGGTTTATAAGGCGAGTAGCGTAACCACTGCACTACGGAGCCTTCTACAAAGAAAAGGAATGAAAAAAAGAAGATGTGCGTGAAAAGGGTTGAAAAGGTACCTGTCCGTGAAAGCAGAAGATGTGCGTGAAAAGGATAATCACGAAGAAAAATATACACTGACGTGAAAGATAAACAGATACGGCAACAATCCGTGAAAAAAGTGGGAATCCGTGAAAAAAGTGGACATAAAGAAATACAAAGGAAAGGACTGAAAAAAGAAAAGGTGCGTGAAAAGGGTTGAAAAGGTACCTGTCCGTGAAAGCAGAAGATGTGCTTGAAAAGGATAATCACGAAGAAAAATGTACACCGACGTGAAAGAAAAATAGATAAGGTAACAATCCGTGAAAAAAGTGGACATCCGTGAAAAAAGTGGACATAAAGAAATACAAAGGAAAGGAATGAAAAACGAAAAGGTGCGTAAAAAGGGTTGAAAAGGTACCTGTCAGTGAAAGCAGAAGATGTGCGTGAAAAGGATAATCCCAAAGAAAAATGTACACTGACGTCAAAGAAAAACAGATAAGGCAACAATCCGTGAAAAAAGTGGACATCCGTGAAAAAAGTGGACATAAAGAAATGCAAAATAAAGGAATATAAAAGATGGATATGCGTGAAAGGGTTGAAAAAGTACCAGTCCGTGAAAGCAAAAGATGTATGTGAAAATGATAGTCCAAAAGAAAACGGTACACTGACGTGAAAGAAAAATAGATAGGGCACCAATCCATGAAAAAAAGTGGACATCCGTGAAAAAAGTGGACATAAAGAAATACAAAGAAAAGGAATGAAAAAAGAAGATATGCGTAAAAAGGGCTGAAGAGGTACCTTTCCGTGAAAGAAGAAAATGTGCGTGATAGGATAATCACGAAGAAAAATGTATACTGACGTGAAAGATAAATAGATAAGGCAACAATCCGTGAAAAAAGTGGATATCCGTGAAAAAAGTGGTCATAAAGAAATGCAAAATAAAGGAATGAAAAAAGAAGATGTGCGTGAAAAGGGTTGAAAAGGTACCAACCCGAGAAAGAAGATGCGCGTGATAAGGGTAATCACGAAGAAAAATGTACAATTACGTGAATGAAAAATAGATAAGGCAAAAATCTGTGAAACAAGTGGACATCCGTAAAAAAGTGTACATAAAGAAATACAAAGAAAAGGAGTGAGTGAGTTTTAGTTTTACGTCCCACCAACAGCTAATGTCATACTGAGACGGGACCACGGTTTAAAGACTCATCCGAAAGGCTGGAGAAGCCCGGGATCGATCCTGCGATCCCTGGTTTACAAGGCGAGT
Source organism: Lucinisca nassula (assembly GCA_963580285.1). Taxonomy (NCBI): domain Eukaryota; kingdom Metazoa; phylum Mollusca; class Bivalvia; order Lucinida; family Lucinidae; genus Lucinisca; species Lucinisca nassula. The sequence continues at coordinate 39,959,181 of OY757012.1, forward strand.
AGCGTAACCACTGCTACACGAAGGCTTCTACAAAGAAAAGGAATGAAAAAAAGAAAATGTGCGTGAAAAGGGTTGAAAAGGTACCAGTCCGTGAAAGCAGAAGATGTGCGTGAAAAGGATAATCACGAAGAAAAATTTACACTGACGTGAAAGAAAAACAGATAAGGCACCAATCCGTGAAAAAAGTGGACATGCGTGAAAAAAGTGGACATAAAGAAATGCAAAATAAAGGAATGAAAAAAGAAAAGGTGCGGGAAAGGGGTTGAAAAGGTACCTGTCCTTGAAAGCAGAAGATGTGCGTGAAAAGGACAATCCAGAAGAAAAATGTACACTGACGTGAAAGAAAAGTAGATAAGGCACGAATCCATGAAAATAGTGGACATCCGTGAAAAAAGTGGACATAAAGAAATACAAAGAAAAGGAGTGAGTGAGATTTAGTTTTAGGTCCCTCCAACAGCTAAGGTCATACGGAGACGGAACCTCGGTGTAAAGGCTCATCCTAAAGGCTTGAGAAGCCCGGGATCAATCCTGCGATCCCTGGTTTACACTGCAAGTAGCATAACCACTGCACCACGGAGGCTTCTACAAAGAAAAGGAATGAAAAAAGAAGATGTGCGTGAAAAGAGTTGAAAAGATACCAGTCGCTGACAGCAGAAGATGTGCGTGAAAAGGATAATTCCGAAGAAAAATATACACTGACGTGAAAGAAAAATAGATAAGGAACCAATCCGTGAAAAAGTGAACATCCGTGAAAAACGTGGACCTGAAGAAATACAAAGAAAAGGATTGAAAAAAGAAGATGTGCATGAAAAGGGTTGAAAAGGTACCAGTCCGTGAAAGAAGATGTGCGTGATAAGGATATAAATACGAAGAAAAAAATGTACACTGTCGTGAAAGAAAAAATAGATAAGGCAACAATCCATGAAAAAAGTGGACATCCGTGAAAAAAGTGGACATAAAGAAATGCAAAATAAAGGAATGAAAAAAAGAAGATGTGTGTGAAAATGGTTGAATAGGTACCAGTCCGAGAAAGAAGAAGATGCGCGTGATAAGGATAATCACGAAGAAAAATGTACACTGACGTGACAGAAAAATTGATGAGGCAACAATCCGTGAAATAAGTTGACATAAAGAAACACAAAGAAAAGGAATGAAAAAGGAAGATGTGCCTGAAAAGGATTGAAAAGGTACCAGTTCGTGAAAGAAGAAGATGTGCGTGATAAGGAAAATCAAGAAGAAAAATGTACACTGACGTGAAAGAAAAATAGATAAGGCAAAAATCCGTGAAAAAGTGGACATCCGTGAAAAAAGTGGACATAAAGAAATGCAAAATAAAGGAATGAAAAAAAAGAACATGTGCGTGAAAAGGGTTGAAAAGGTACCAGTCCGAGAAAGAAGAAGATGCGCGTGATAAGGATAATCACGAAGAAAAATGTATACTGACGTGAAAGAAAAATAGATAAGGCATCACCCGTGAAAAAAGTGGACATAAAGAAATACAAAGAAAAGGAGTGAGTGAGTGAGTTTTAGTTTTACGTCCCACCAGCAGCCAATGTGATACGGAGACGGGACCTCGGTTTAAAGACTCATCCGAAATGCTGGAGAAGCCCGGGATCGATCCTGCGGCCCCTGGTTTACAAGGCGAGTAGCGTAATCACTGCACCACGGAGGTTTCTACAAAGAAAAGGAATGAAAAAGGAAGATGTGCGTGCAAAGAGTTTAAAAGGTACCAGTCTGTGAAAGCAGAAGATGTGCGTGATAAGGATAATCACGATGAAAAATGTACACTGACGTGAAAGAAAAACAGATAAGGCAATAATCCGTGAAAAAAGTGGACATGCGTGAAAAAAGTGGACATAAAAAATGCAAAATAAAGGAACGAAAAAAGATGGATGTGCGTGAAAAAGGTTGAAAAGGTACCAGTCCGCGAAAGCAGAAGATGTGCGTGAAAAGGATAATCCCGAAGAAAAATGTACACTGACGTGAAAGAAAAATAGATAAGGCACCAATCCGTGAAAAAATTGGACATCCGTGAAAAAAGTGGACATAAAGAAACACAAAGAAAAGGAATGAAAAAAGAAGATGTGCGTGAAAAGGGTTGAAAAGGTACCTGTCCGTGAAAGAAGAAGATGTGCGTGATAAGGATAATCACGAAGAAAAATGTACACTGACGTGAAAGAAAAATAGATAAGGCAACAATCCGTGAAAAAAGTGGACATCCGTGAAAAAAGTGGACATAAAGAAATGCAAAATAAAGGAATGAAAAAGGAAGATGTGCGCGATAATGGTTGAAAAGGTACCAGTCCGAGAAAGAAGAAGGTGCGCGTGTTAAGGATTATCACGAAGAAAAATGTACACTGACGTGAAAGAAAAATAGATAAGGCAACAATCCCTGCAAAAAGTTGACATCCGTGAAAAAAGTGGAGATAAAAATATACAATGAAAAGGAGCGAGTGAGTTTTAGTTTTACGTCCCACCAACAGCTAAGGTCATATTGAGAGGGGACCTCGGTTTAAAGACTCATCCGAAAGGCTGGAGAAGCCCGGGATCGATCCTGCGATCCCTGGTTTACAAGGCGAGTAGCGTAATCACTACAGCATGGAGACTTCTACAAAGAAAAGGAATGAAAAAGAGAAGATGTGCGTGAAAAGGGTTGAAAAGGTACCAGTCCGCCATGCCCTGTTATGGTGAAAACCTTAAAAAATCTTCATCTCCGGAATCACTTGGCTGATTGTCTTGAAACTTGGTTTATAGCATCAGGTGATTGAGTACTACCAATTTGCACAGGGCACAGGGGAGCGACCAGGACCTCATGGGCCTCTTATTTTTTGTTTTGTGTTGTTTTGTTTTGTGTTGTTTTGCTTTGATTTTTCTGCGGCTTTTCCCTCTGTTTCTGTCGAATGAATGTGCACTATACCGGTCAACCACTGATGTGCATGTCTGCCCAAGGTAAGATGGCCTGCTCGGCGTTGTCTCAATTGTGTTGACAAGGCCGTTAAACTTCACACAAACTGCCGAACAAAAAATCGGACCCCGCCCATCAGGGTTGGCAGAATAGATTGGGCTGCATGATGTTTCCATGCAAGGCTGAAACCACTGGTTACAGTGGTAAGCCGCTTAGAGGGTCTGAGCTTGCATATGTCAAGTGCTGCGAGTCAAACCATCCGTGCATATTAGCCCTATTGGTCTCATTGGGCGGCAGGGCTTGAGATTACATTATATCTCTATGTCGTGTAAAAGTAGCAACGTCCCAAATATGACCTATATAGTCTTGGTGGGGACGTTAAACATCAAACAAACAAACAAACGAACGAACAAAATTACTAGCAGGTATTTGGTTATCCTGCACTCTCATTGCGTTTTGTCAATAATAAAACAGTGTATACTGCCTTTTTGGGGCCTTCATGGTCTAGTGGGTAAAAGCTTTGACACTTAATCACCTTGCACGTGTGACGCAAAGTAAAGGTCATATATTTTTCAGGTACTCCAGTTGTCGCCCACCGTTAATTAACGGTCTGCTCGAAAACCAATGGGTCTTAAAACCAGAAAAAAATCGCCTGGTTTTACTTATACGTAGTGTTTTAGGACTTAGACGAATTGAACATATCAGCGCAGTAAAAGAAAAGATATGTGGCTCGTACAAACAAAATGTGAAGAAACCTTGGCAACAGGCTGATTTTAGGCTATATACAGTGAATCTGAAATGTCTCGAAGAGGGATGGCGGGTTTACCACGGATAATTCGAACTTGTTCTTAGACCATAGAGAATTAATCCTATAACTTCCGTTAGGTTGTCCATATATAAAGAATAGTTCATTTTGTCTAAAAAGGTATGTTGCGTGTAATCACCAGATTCGCCTAAATGAGTACTCACAGCATTCCTTTAACCTTAACCCTTTTTGTAACAAATGGAATATTCCTCCTTATATATAGCAGGAGTCCATTCCAAATTTAGGGGTGACAGGTTGTGTTTTCTTCAACATTTATTTGGAAGATGGCTGAGCTTTTTGTTAACAGTGTAGGTCCCGATCAGATGCCGCGTTCTGATCTGGACCTGCACTGTTTGCCAGGTTACCAGTTTTAGGGTTTCTGTTAACTTAAGACTGCAAAGATATCCTCCTCTCATCACCATTATAACTTAAGACCAGGGCCCCCGCCCATCGGGGCTTCAGGAAATAGATGAGCTGCATGATGTTTCCACGCAGAGCTGAAACAGACCCTACACAAGTACTGGTAAACCGATTAGAGGTTCTAAGCCTGCCCAGGCAAAGCGATGCGAGTCGGTTTCATTGAACGACAGGGCTTGTGATGTCATTTCATCTCAATGTCGGGTAAAAGTCCCACAAAATTGGAAGCGAAGTCTTCAAAGTGACCTATACAGTGTTGACGGGGACGTTAAACCTCAAATCAAACAAACAAAGTTATACCTATATTTAAGTTTACATTGACGGACGGCGATTGACGCCGCCATTTTGAAAGTGGCGCTGCAGTGTCAGACGTAACGTCTTTCGCAACGCACTTAAATAATTGTGCCATTTATTTACGTATTCTTGGCCTTTAATAGTGGAAAAGAAATTCAAAGTAAAAACAATTATCAACTGTCATTTTGGCATCCAAAAGTCGTGATTTCTTACCCTAAACGACATGCGTTTGATGGAGGTCTCGTAACCTCACACTGCAATCTACCCCTTGCTAGTGCACATCACGATCAGATATTCCTATACTGATATACGACTACTTTCTCTGTTATAGGTGAGGTGAGTGTTTGAGTTTTACGTCCCACCAACAACTAAGGTCATACGGAGACGGAACCTCGGTTTAAAGGCATTTATTCTGTAAGAGTAGAACACACCGTGTGTTCATAATTGTTTTATTGCCCCCTGTGATATACTGACTATAGCAGATCAAAGGCGGCCCTTAACAGGGTGATTTGTAGCTCTTGTTGTATCTTCTGACTGAGGCACTTAAAGGGAAAATCAATAATGTACACCAGTCAACAGTAAGAAATTTATTTATTTTCCCCAAGGAAGCCCCTTACCTGTTGAAGACAGGGGACTTCTCTACAGTCAGCTCTGAGGGCTACATAATATTATGTAATGAAATGATAGTCCTCAATAATCAAGAATAAATGCCTTTAAAGACTCATCCGAAAGTCTGTCTCTGTTATAGGAGATACGTAAACTGTGCATCGGTTTAACCCATATACGCCTAGAAGCCTTTGTGGTATAGCACCTTTTCCCTGTGGCCTTGGCGAACATTGGCTAAGGAGCGTCTGATCTAGGTCTGCACTGTTTTCGTAGTGTCCATACATAGAGAGTTTGGTATGATATGAATTAATGGGCATCTGATCTGGGTCTGCAATGTTTCCTAGTGGCCTTTATTTTAGATTTTGGGTTAAATGGGTTAACCGACATCTGAGCCGGGTCTGCGAGGAGCTGCGCTTTATCCATTTGGCCTTAAATAGAGGTGATGTGCTACTTTGGTTTAAGATTGAATAAACCAGCTCTAGCGGTGATTTGTTGAGTAATATATCACTGTTTGGAGGTCCGTTGTATGGTAGATCACATCACGAGCACGTAACAATAGAGCTGATAACGCACTGAAAGTCTACTAAAATGCTGTTGTTTCCTTGATATTCTCTCAACACTCCGCCACTGTTTGAAGAAATCTCGCTGACATGTTTGACTGTAACGCATGTGTAACATACTGAAAAAGACGTTACACGGTCTAACGTCATGAAAAGGATCGATAACGTCGCAAAACTTAATAAAACGGCGGCTCTTCACGTCACGCTTTTTCGCCTAGTGATTTATCACGCAATATATCACCGGATTTAACCATTGGCTGTATAAGCGACTAGTGATAGATAAGCTCTAGCTGTGATTTGTTGAGTAATAAATCACAGTTTGGAGGTCCGTATCACGAGCGCGTAGCGCGTGCGATTTGTCTACTTACAACGGACCGACAAACTGTGATTTATTACCCAACAAATCACTGGCTACAGCTGAGTTATTTCGATTCTAGCACGCTGAAAATCTTAGATAATGATGTTGTTTCCTTCAAATTCTCAAACATTTTCACCATTGTATAAATCGACTGTAACACATGCATTTATGTCCTTTTGAAACGTTGTCGGTGCTAGACAGTGACGTTACACCGTCTAACGTCTACGAATCATAAATTTGCAGCTTTTAATAATTTCACTCGGCCCGCTTTTCCGCACCGTGATTTGTTGCATAATAAACACAGTTATTTCCCATTGCCAATGTAAAAATACGGGGCATCATCTAGTCTGCACTGTTTGCCTTTGTCATTAAACAGATATGCTGCGCTTAATTGGGTTGAGGAACATCTGAGCTACGTCTGCACTGTTTTCCTATGTCCTAAGAGACACTAAGCTTATATGGGTTGTGTATGTCTTTGAGAAATACGTCCTAACAACAGCTAAGGTCATAATGATTACGGGATCTCGGTTTAATATCCGCAAGTCTGGAGAAGCCCGAGACGGAACCAACTTACCCTGGTCAATGAGGCGAGTAGTATAACCATTTCAAGACTTAGGCAAACAATGCAGACCGAGATCAGGTATTGCTTAACCAGCGTTAGCCTTTCGCTTCTACTTTAGGACTAAGGCAAATGGCACAGACCCAGGTCAGACGCCGCTTTAACGTCGTAAGCTAAGCGTTTCTTTCAGGACTGGCAAACAGTGCAAACCCAGGTCAGACGCCGATTAACCCGTATTAGCCTGGTATATCAAATTTAGACCATAGACTAACAGTTCCGATGCCGCAAAATATGTTGTTTGATCGGGTGCTTCACTTTTTAGTCACGATGCTTCCACGCAGAGCGGAATCCGGCCCGCACACTAGTACTGGTAAACCGCTTAGAGGATCTAAGCCTGTCCAGGAACCGCGGTGCGAGGCGGACCGTCCATGCTAATAAACCCTTTTGGTTTCATTGGGCGACATGGCTAGAGATGTCATTTCATCTCATTGTTGGGTAAAAGTCCAATAAAATTGGAAGCACCGTCGCCAAAATGACCTTTACAGTGTTGACGGGGACGTTAAACCTCAAAACAACCAAACCAATACGAGGTGAAGATTTACGCCCCGCCCATCGGGGCTTGGAGAAATAGATTGGGTTCATCATGCTTGCACGCATAGCTGAAACCGACCGCACAGGACTACTGGTAAACCGCTAAGAGGATCTAAGCCTGACTACGCGAGTGTTGTAAATCGGAACGTCACCTATATATAAACCCTTCTGGCTTGTTCAGGCGGCAGGGCTTGAGATGTCATTTCATATCAATGTTGGGTTTAAGTCCCACAAAACTGAAGCAACCTCTCCAAAATAACCTAAATGGTGTTGATGGGGACGTAAAACACTAATTCAAACAAAGAAAACTTGGGAAAAAGACGTGTTATGAGCAAGAACCATAACTCCGGGTGTCATGGTATTTTAATTATCATCTCTGAGAATATAATCTTGGCAACACAATATCTCTAACACCTTTCTTCATGTTAACAAGTCCGTGAAATTAAAACCCTCTAAACCCCACTTTATTTAGAGAAAACTGGGGTTTACAGGGGTATAAGTTATTTTGCTTTTTTCTGTTCTAAGACTTAGGTCATGGGTACTCGTACGAGCACCCACAACCTATTTTAGGAGTAAAAATAAGACAAATATCAAAAATTTGCATGGAAAAAGAAATTGCACGGGTGTGTCATCGTAATGTGAGAATAATGATGGGTCGTTGTACAGTTGTACAGAAGGTTAAGAAGGTGTGCGTGCGTGCGTGTGTGCGTGCATGGGTGCGTGTGTGTGTGTGTGTGTGTGTGTGTGTGTGTGTGTGTGTGTGTGTGTGTGTGTGTGTGTGTGTATTCGGATTTAATGTAGCTTTCAACAAATTTTCAGTCATATCACGACGGTGTCTGGTTGTGACAGGGAGCTCAATGCTCCCTTTTATAGTGCTGCCGTACTGAAGTATCATGTCCCTGACACATGATGCTTCTTCTAAAACATGCTGAAAAAAAGAATACAAAAGAAACTGATGTGGGAATTTTAAGAAGTCATACATTGTTACAGACTTTAAAACTGAAAGTGACTTGGTGGTGGTGTCTGTTCCATCTGCAAACGCTGTTACAAGGAGAACTCACCTTAAAGCTCGCTAACAGGGCGAATGAGGGGAGGTAACTGCCAGACTACACGATAATTAAGCAAATAGCAATCCGATAAAACGTATCTAAGGTAGGCGGAGCAAATGTGTTGCACATGCGCAGTGGCGGAAATGTCTCATTTTTTCACAGTCCACTTTTTTTACGTTACACCGGGTCTCAATTTTTTTTTCTGGTTTTTATCTTCAATTCATTCTCCTTTGTCATGTGTACACTTTTGGAGCCAAATACAGCTTCAGAACTTTGTGAAAATGGTCGTCTTCATTCGTGTTTACCCTTCGCTCTGAACATGTGTTTGGAATTTCTGTTCTAAAAATAAATATGTCACATTACACATACATGGCGACAGTATCGTCTCTGAGTGTCGTTACTTATCACGGGGGTAATACCATTTTCTATACCTGTGTTGTCGACCGAGCCGGTACTGTGTAAAGCTGCTGTCGACCGAGAAATACGGCTTTCGACTGAGCTGTACGGATGTCGACAGAGGGGGGTCTTCGCTTTTGATGCACTTGGAGAGGCGAAAACGTTAAACATTTACAAACGATGTCGGTGTTTTAAAGAGACAAGCTGTTAATTGTCTGTTCACTTATAGAGAGTCGTGAGTCTGAAAAACACTATAAAATACCGGTTCTTTCGAAACAGTTTTCACAGAATTTCACTAATCTAATGCTTTATGAAAAGTAGGAAAGCAATAAAACACCATAAATATTTTATCTACCATTTACGCTTCGACAACAACGTGGGTTTGACAAAATTCATGCACTCTGGGAGTTTTTATAGACCTTTGAAAAATGTCGGGATACGGATGTCGATTATTAGAAATACGACCGTCGATGGTATCCTAGTCTGATTGATACGACTGTCGACGAAATATACAAACTACATTTCATGTACTGCTGTTAAAATACAGTCAAACTTGTCTAAGTGGCCACCTCTATTAAGCAAGCAACCTGTCTTAAGCAAGCAGGCATTCAGTTCCCGAAAAAGGAAAATGCACTAAAATTCACCTGTGTTAAGCAAGCACCTGCCTTAAGCAAGCACTTTTTGAATATCCCAGAGGTGCTTGCTTAATACAGGTTGGACTGTACTTGATTTATTCTATGATTATTAGTAAAATCTGCACTATAAGGCAGATTTCACTGGGAGCCATGAAGAAAAATGTATGTTTTGTGCAAACTGGTGTCTTAAAGTCGCAACAATCACCAAGAATAACTCCATCCTTAACTCTCCCATATTTAGTTTACACAACAGGCTACAAGGCTGGTCACTGATGTAAACACTTGAACATGTAAATGCCAAATCAGATTGAAATTAAACTGCAAAAAAACGTTGTAAACCTGTGCAAATGCTCTTGAAGAATGATGTCGGAAAGATCACAGGCGCTTGAAGTTTAAATGCTTAAACATTTCAAATTTGTTTGAAAGGCCATAACGAAATTGAATATTGACTATGACTACGTCAATATTAACATTCATGTTTAAGTTTTTTTTTTTTTTTTTTTTTGCGGGGGGGGGGGGGCGGGGGTTACGGCCCTTTCAAGATTATTTAACTCATATCGAGCCGATCGTTAATCAGAGGTCGGCGAAAACCGGAGTACCCGGAGAAAAACCACCTGACCTTCCGTTGCAGAACTTGGCGTCTCACATGTGACCCGAGCGAGGCTCGAACCACAGCGGTGAGAGACCTAATGATCAAGAGTCAGCGCTCTTAACCACTAGGCCACAGAGGCCCGTTGTTTAGGTTTTGAGCTCAGAACTTCAAGCGCATGTGCAGAGACGAATATTTCTCAACAAATGCCATGACAAACAGTAGGGTTGATCAGCAGACTTTACGAAAACGTGCCTATTAAAATAAATTGAAAATTTTACCCTAAAAACAATCAAAGCACTGAGAGTACTGGCGGGTCGATTGTCTCTGGGTGTAGTTAGGAAAAATGGGCCTGAGCGTGGACTGTTTCGTTTAACCCTTAAACTCCTTTACTGAAAGCAAACCGTTTAGACCATGATCAGACGCTGCGTTTTTCTGCGCCTGACCCTTAAATTCCTATACTCTAAGCAAACAGCGAAGACCCTGATCAGACGCCGCGTTCTGTGGCGTCTTATCTGGGTCTACACTGTTTGCCTAGCCCAACCCATGATTCCAGCCCAGATTTTACAGTTAACCTTTTCACGTAAACACGCTGACCTCACTGCGATAAAATTCTATAAATAATCTGCGTGAATCCTACAAATCAGTGATAGTCACGTGGACTCCAGCACTAATAGCGGTTTTGTCCTTTATATCTTTAGGTCGATTGATAAACAATCTACCAAAAAATGAAAAATTTCAGAAAAAAAAATATCTGATACTTTTTATATTTCTGCTCAAAAATAGATTGTGTGAACGCGCGGTTCTAACAAGTATACCCAGAATCTGTGTATATGGGCAGAAATATGAAAAATAAGGTTTACCCCTGTAAACCCCGGTTTCACTATTTTTTTTCACACTTTTTATAGTAAACAGCCGCAGTGACTGAGGTCAGAGTGTTGTGTAAGAGGGTTATCTTGGAATCATAGGTTGGGCTTGGCAAACAGTGAAGACCCAGACCAGACGCCACAGAATGCGGCGTCTGATCAAGATTTGCACTATATACTTAAAAATCGGATTTCAAGGGTAAATTAAGCAGTTTAAATTACAGTCCAGGACTTTTTCCGACCTATAATCAGCGACAATAGACCCACAAGTACTCTTAGTGCTTTGATTTTGCGTTTGTTATGTGTTTAAGTAAAGGAGATATAAATGGTTAACGCTGAGCAGAAATCGACCGTACATGAGTAGTGGTAAACCGAGTAAACCGCTTAGTGGGTCTTAGCCTGCCCAGGCAAAGTGGTGCGAGTTGGACCGTCCATGCATATAATGACATTTTATCTCAATGTCGGGTAAAAGTCCCACAATATTGAAAGCAGCGTCTCCAAAATGACCCAAATAGTGTTGACGGGAACGTTAAACCTCTCTCAAACAAACAAACATAACCACATAACTGTACCGACATGTTAAGATAGTTTATCAGTTGTCTATGTTGATATTAGAACAGACTTTTTGTCATTCCTAACGGGGATTCACTGGGCAGTGTCTTGACATATCCCGTGCTTATCTGTATTTGAAGCAAAAGTCACCTATCAGCGGTAATATGGTTTCTAATAAGTTGTTTGGAATTGTGGGTATACAAATGCTCACGGTTGGTCAATGTCAGTATGGTCGTCGTGATTTCCTCACCAGATGCAGTTTTGCAGCCAGTGTCGGACCCTGGATAACACAACGCAGAACTGTTCAAGACCGCTGTATCCTATAACTTGTCTACGGAAGGCTTTCTAAGATTTTTTAAAAAGCTACACGTGTATATTTAAACGAAATTTAGTAATCGGCATAATATGATTTAATAGAGAAGAAGAAGAAGAAGAAGAAGAAGAAGAAGAAGACAGTATATAGTTTAGGCTGATTAACTTCCTTGGTATTGCATGCGCAGTCTTGTGTGGCAAAAAGTAATCAGCCAAGCGTGCGTGTGTACAGTAAACTAAGGAAAAATAAGATTTTTTAAGCATAGTGTTTGTCATTTCATCCACAACATTCATAGACTTTTATACTGCAGTTCAGTGCCCCCACCCCCCACCCCCGCCCACCAGGGCTTGAAGAAATACATGGGCTGCATGATGCTTCCGCGCAGAGCTGAAACCGACCCGCACACGACTACTGGTAAACCGATTAGAGGATCTAAGCCTGCCCAGGCAACGCGGTGCGAGTCGTCCACCCTATTGGTTTCATAATTGGGCGGCAGGGCTTGAGATGTCATTTAATCTCATTGTCGGTTAAAAGTCCCACGAAATTGGAAGCAACGTTTCCAAAATGACCTTTACAGTGTTGACGGGGTCGTTAAACCTAAAATCAAACTTCATAATCTTTTGAATCACAACAGTACTTGGCAGATATGTCCGAATTTCCGAATTCTCTTTTTACTATTCCATTATACATGTACATGCTATTTTTTGTTCACCGCCGCTGCCTTTTGCTGTATGTTTTAAATGGATGCTTGTTTAATGCTCATACTCTGAGTAACGGGGCCCTGAATAAATCTTTGACCTGATTTGCCAGAAAAAAATGAGCAGTTAAGGCAGAGTTTTCGAAGCGATACTTTGAAAAATCTGAACATGAAAGTCCCATAGCCAGACTGGATAGAACTTAGGTTTTCGGGACGAATCTCATTAGGCAGGGAGTGGGGGATGTAAAAGGTCGAAGATGTGGCCCGGTATCTCAGCCAGAAGAGTGTTTCTACTGTATACGAGAGGTCCTGGGTTCGCAGAGCTAAAACTGACCGCACATGAGTACTGGTAAAACCGCTATAAATTCTCGCCCCCGCCCATAGGGACTTGGAGAAATAGATTGGGCTGCATGGTGCGTCCACGCAGAGCTAAAACTGACCACACATGAGTACTGGTAAACCGCTTAGAAGGACTAAGCCTGCCCAGGTAAAGCGGTGTGAGTCAGACCGCCTACTGCATATAAGACTTTTAGTTTCATTGGGGGCAGGGCTTGAGATGTCATTTCATCTCAATGTCGGGTAAAAGTCCAACAAAATTGGAAGCAGCGTCTCCAAAATGACCTAACTAGTGTTGACGGGGACGTTAAACCTCAGTTCAAACAAAACCGTTATAAACATGATAAACTACATTTTTTTATTTGGTGGCAGGGCTTGAGATGTTATTTAATCTCAATGTATGAATAGGAAGCAACGTCTAAAAATGACGCAAATGGTGTTGGCGGGGACGGTAATTCGTTAGTTGTTTCTTTGGTTTAGTTGAGATTTAAAGTCCCCGCCACTATATAGGTCATTTTAGAGACGTTGCTGGCTTAGATCCTCTAACTGGTTTACCAGGTTTACCAGTACTCGTGTGCGTTGGTTTCAGCTATGCGTGGAAGCATCATGTAGCCCATCTATTTCTTCAAGCCTCGATGGGCGGGGGTCGCGGGCCGGTGAATTTCCATATTCAAACAACCCGGCTACTGGTCGTAAACGATTGATCTTTTTCATCCACATGTTGAACCCGTGTGGGTGGTAATCCTTCCTTGCGATTAGCGCAATATGACGCGACCATTGTCAGTCAATTATTCGATTATTATTTGTTTTGGGTTTAACGACACGTCAACCACTGTGGGTAATTTTGTCTCATCTCACAGAGAAAGGAAGAAAAAATTTAGAAGAGATCGTAGGTTAAAGTAATAACAGAGGATAAAGAGGAAAATGAATGGAGTGTACAAACAGAAGGAATAAGAGCACTCCCCTCTACTCTTACCTGCTGCAAGGATAGCAGGTCTTACCCAACTGTCAGCCAATATCAGGTGGACGCCACAGTGACGGAAGACATACGTCACCTTTACCTTACGCTATATTTAAAATTGTCATATTCAAAGAAATTAATGACTGCTATCTGAGCAGTCTGAACAATGGTTATATTTTTTGCCACACAAAACTGCGCATGCGCAAAAATACGGAACCGTGGGATAGTATTTCCTTAGCGACCGGTGGCGTCCTAAACTCATCTATACCTTGCCACACACCTGCGTAACTGTCACCACCAACACTTCCAATATGTCTAGGAATGGCTTTGTTGAACCGTAAATTTCTCATTTCCTAAATTTCCACCCAAATTTACATATGGTCAGTTTCGAAAAATTTTGATGTCTGAATTTTCTGACTTATAAAGAATTGGTAAGTATTCGTCACACCTGTGAAAAACTAGTGCGACTTTTTATAGGGTGTGAAGAATTGGTATCAATTCCTCACACGTGAAGATTTCGTTGACAATGTCTGACGTGCAAAGAAATGGCAAGTAATCGTCACACCTGTGACCTGTGTTTATGGGGTGTGGAGAATTGGTACCAATTACTATTACACCTGTCTTACATGTATCGCACTGGTACCGATTCCTCACACATGAGAAGAATTGGTACCAATTTCTCACACAAGAGTGTATTTGATACCAATACTTCACACATGTGAGGAATCGGTACCAAATCCACACAGACGCCTCCGTGGTGTAGTGGTTACGCTACTCGCCTTGTAAACTAGGGGTCGCAGGATCGATCCCTGGCTTCTCCGGACATTCGGATGAGTCTTTAAACCGAGGTGCCGTCTCCATTATGACCTTAGTTGTTGGTGGGACGAAAAACTCAAACACTCACTCACCAAATCCACACACATGTGAAGAATCTCAATAAGTTGCCTACCAACTTTCACTGGCTGTAAAATCAATTATTTTATTTTTTCCTATAGAAAAGGACAGGTTGTAAAATTTGACCGTGTCTGGAGATAAGTTCGGGGTAATCCTAAGATCAACATTTTAACAAATTATGATGTGCTGGAGTCCTATCTGTTACATACAAAGTTTCTTGACTGGTCCTAGAGAAGCGTTTCAATGGTTTAACCATATATGGGTGTGATAGCCATCTTGGTCATGTGACCCAGATGTCGCGAACAAACTAGCGTTCCCCCTACCCAAAGAGGTTCAAAACATGTTGGCTTTGATTGGCCAATCGGTTTTCAGACATTACGAAAACACGTATGGGGCACCGTTTTTACTATTTAATCCGTATTTATAGATATCCATAAATCGAATTATGGATATCCATAATTCCATTTATAGATATCCATAAATCAGCGGAATAATGGATATCCATAATTCGATTTATGGATATCCATAATTCAGATCGATTTATGGATATCCATAATTCGAATTATGGATATCCACAAATCACCGCCAAAGCTTTTGGTGTAATGATTTCTCCCTAAAACACGTGATTGTTTATTGTAAAAATCTTCAAAATCTTCAAGGCCTTCATCATCGCTGGAAGATGATGGCCGGTCAAAGGGACCTATCTGCCGTGCAGCCTTTTCAGCCCGTAAGGCTTCCAAAGCAACGGACGGCATACGCTGAACGCCCGCCATGTGTGCAGTTAAATATCGGAACCAGCCGTAAGATCTGGAAATTCCGGTCAACGCACCCGGTCCCTCTGGAATCACCTCTATGAGGACTGCGCACCTAATCGCACGAAAGATTATAATGATCCAAACAGGCAATCCGCGCATGCTTTCTGGAGAAAAATGCACACGGTCGTTATATACTGACCGGAAATAGAAACTTTACACTTTTAAATTGTCTCGCCAGACAAAACAAGTGGATAATTCAGTTAAAAATTACTGATTAAGGATTTGACTAACTATCGTCATGAATCCTGTGACAATTTAAAGAAATTCTGGTGTTCAAAATAAAAGTTTTGGGGGAAAAATGTAAAAAAGTGCATTTTTCACAAAATTTGTTTGTAATCAAATTTTGACTTCAACATTTTTGAGTAAAACTAACAAGTGAAAAGCAAGGAATAAAAACATCTAAAAATTATCGAGAAACAAACATTCTATTGGAATCTCAAAAACTGCTTTTTTCAGCGAAATTTTCAAAATAATGTTTCAAGCCAAAAATGGACCCAAAAATGCCTTCAGTCGTTTTAAGCATCTTCAGCTTAAATATTGATAAAAACAAAAACCGCAATCAGGAATGCCATAATTTTCGCTCACTTCCGGTGGTTTGGTCCAATATTTAAACGTCGATAACATTTCAACCATTGTGAAAATTTCCATTTTGTAAACAATATTCCCAACGTTAGATGATGCGTAATAACTGGTAAAAATGGGAATCAAATTCGCGACACAAAATAATTGACTCAATGGAAACTTGAACAGCAAGATTTGAACCCTTGCTTTGAAGCTGTTGCTCTACCCGTTAAATCGTAGCTATCACAAAACATTTTATTCGATAAATCAGACATGCCTCTGCTGATAATTTATATAATTGGAATTCAAATTTCATTAAAATGTTTCGCCAGTGACAACTTAAAAATGAGTGTATAGTTTCTATTTCCGGTGAGTATATATAGTATCTCAACATATATCCATATAACACTCTTTATGACGGCCCCTGCCCATCGGGGCTTGAAGAAATAGATGGGTTGCATGATGCTTCCACGCAGAGCTGAAACCGACCTGCACACGAGTACTGGTAAACCGCTTAGAGGATCTAAGCCTGCCCAGGCAAAGCGGTACGAGTCGGTCCGTCCATGTTAATAAACCCTATTGGTTCATTTGGGCGACAGGACTTGAGATATCATTTCATCTTAAGGTCGGGTAAAAGTCCCACAAAATTGGAAGCAACGTCTCCAAAATGACATTTACAGAGTTTACGGGGACGTTAAACCTCAAATCAAACAAACAAATCCTCTTCTTGAGATGTATGGAGCACCAAGCAGATTCAGATATATCTCCTGGCCCCCGCCCATTGGGGCTTGGAGAAATAGATTTGGCTGCATGAGCTGAGAGTACTGGTAAATCGTTTAGAAGGTCTAAGTCTGTCCAATGGGCGACAGGGATTGAGATGTTTGTTTGTTTATTTGTATTTGAATTTAACAGCACAGTCAACACTAATTTAGGTCATTTTTGAGCCGGTCAGTTTACCTATCTACACTTTTCCTGGGCAGGCTTATACCTAAGCACATCCTTTCGCCAGAAACTGACAACTGCCCTGCTTGAATCAGCGGAAGGGAGAGAATGACTATAGAAAATATTTCATGACCAATCTCCACGAAAGACTGTTGCCGACCCCGGCAGGTATCGTACCCGCTTCCTCCTGATCACCAGTCAGACGCGCATCCGACTGAGTACCGGAGCCGGCGGGATTGAGATGTCATTTAATCTCAATGAAGGCTTAATGGACAACATAACTTGAAGCAACGTGTCCAAAATGCCCTAAATAACATTGAAGGGGACGTTAAACCTCAAATCAAACAAAACATATCTCTTCCACACCATAGGCCACCACTAAGCCTACCCGACATTTCCTCCCCCTCCATCCCGGCTTTTATTACACACCTAAATCGGAAATCTGACGCGAATAGTCGATTTTTTTTTTTTTTTTTTTTTTGCAAAGGGAGCAGTCATTATTCATTAGGTTTATATGCAGAGGAGAATTATGGATATCCATAATTCGATTTATGGATATCCATAAATCAGCCGAATAAAGGATATCCATAATTCGAATTAAGGATATCCATAATTCGATTAATGGATATTCATATTTCGATCTAAATTAATGATATCCATAAAACGATTTATGGATATCCATAATTTGATTTATGGGTATCCATAAATCAGCCGAATAATGGATATCCATAATTCGATTTATGGATATCAATAAATCGAATAATGGATATCCATTATTCGATTTATGTATATCATTAGTTCACATCGATTTATGAATATCCATAATTCGAATTATGGATATCCATAAATAATTATGGATATCCATAAATACGGAATAAATAGTAAAACGGCACCCCATAAACACGCCTCTCAATATGAAACTTTTCGCACTGAATTTTGTTTATTTCTGCTCTAAACATAGATTGAGGCCACTCGTTAGAATAGCCTCGACGAGGCGGTTCTAACGAATACCCACAATCTGTTTTTGCTGAAATTAGAAAAATAATATATACGCCTGTAAACCCAAGTGTAACTATAGAAAAGTGGGGTTTACGGGGTCAATATTACATAGGCGTGTTTTCGTGATGGATGAGATGTTTGCAGAATGTGAACGGACGACGACGGATTCCGGGGCATGAGTATACTCACTTGCTGAGCTTGCGGCTAGGTGAGCTAAAAACCTAATGACCAATCTTATTGTTGACGGGCCTCCGTGGCCTAGTGGTTAAGAGCGTTGACTCTTGATCATTAGGTCTCTCACCGCTGTGGTTCGAGCCTCGCTCGGGTCACAAGTGAGATGCCAAATTCTGCAACGGAAGGTCAGGTGGTTTTTCTCCGGATACTCAGGTTTTCGCCCACAAAGTTGGAAGAAACGTCTCCAAAATGACCTTTACAGTCTTGAGGGGGACGTTAAACCTCAAATCAAACAAACAAAACAAAGCAACGATAGTTCATTATCAATCAGCCATTTCAAACAAACAAACAAAGCCTGACGAAGAATGCAAAAGTATTTCATTGTTTAACTGGGGTTAATTTCCAGTAAATCTGTCCCTTACACTCTCGTTGAATCATCGACATCCGTACCCAGCAACGTCGACAACTGTACCCCGCAAACTTTCACTTCATCGACAGCCGTATCGATGAAACTATAAACAGTTCCACAGATGCATATAAAGACATGTTGACACACAAATAAAAGGTTATCGCGTATGTTAATGATGTATCTGCATCATTTCGTCCTCGATATTCCATGACACTGAATAAGAGCCACGCATTTCCCCGGAAGTACTTATTTTATATATTTTCCCGTTTAATTCCGCTAAGCGTCAAAACAGGCTATCAGTCAGACTTCCAAAACACTTGAAACAACAGCAAACTATTTCACAAACGATTTGACACCACAAAAATGGACAGACATACACAAAAATAACACATTTACAGCGAATTTATCGACTACCCTCCTCTGTCGACATCCGTACTGCTCGGTCGAAAACCGTATTTCTCGGTCGACAGCAGCTTTACACAGTACCGGCTCGGTCGACAACAAAGGTATAGAAAATGGTATTACCCCCGTGCTTATGGCATGGTATTCAGCGTCATATTTTTTTCCGATTCAGGCATGGCCTAAGCAAACAAGGCCAAAAATAAACGTCGCATTACGTCATATATGGGGATTCTATTTTTGTCACGAACTAAACATAGATCTAACTAGTGTTCGAAACCTAGTTAGGGAATACCTCTCAAACTCGTTTACCTGTCATCATAATTGTTCGCATTTTTGCACAAAATGCATTCATTTGTATTGTTTTAAAGAAAAATACCGGCTATATGTATTTTATTTTTGGAAGCTTTTTTTACCGATAGCTCAATAATGCACCTTTAAATTTACGTGGCTATCTACAGTCGAACTTCATTGGCTCGAACACCTTTGGGACCACGAAAATCCGTTCGAGACAGGGGTAGTTCGAGCCACTGAGGCTTACTGCCAGGAGGCATAACGGGGTACTTTTGGACATATTTTCGGTGTTCTGTAATGAAAATGTATGCTGTGTGTACTCATTAGATTCGCCTCATCGAGGCGATTCTAATGAGTACACACAGCATACATTTGCAAGATAAAAGACGAAAATCTAAATTATCTCGCACCAATTCTTATGTAGAGGACTTCCCTAGGGACTCAAGAACGGGTTCGACTCAGCCATGGTAAACGAGCCATCGGCGTTCGAGCCATCGAAGTTCTACTGTATAAAGCTTAC
>OY757012.1:41820823-41850936 GCA_963580285.1 Lucinisca nassula
ACCTAGTCATAAACAGCTAGATTGATTTTGATAGAATTTCTCAGAAATGTTCCTTGGCTCTATGTCATTCAAAATTGCTAAAACCCTCCACTTACCTGCCATTTCATTCGCACAGTTTGGATCAAGTGAGTGATCCAGGGGCCATAATAGTCCACATGTTTTATTTCTGCTCAAAAACATAGATCGTGGGTAATCGTCAGAACCGCCTTGCCGATGCGGTTCTGACGAGTAGTACAATCTACGTTTAGAGCAGAAATATGAAACTATCGGAAATTTTCATTTTTGGTGGCAAAATTTTCAATATATTTGAGTAGGCGTGTTTTATACTTTCAAAATATGGTTGTCTCTCTCAAGGAAATGTATCTGCTACTGGGCCATAAATTTCATAAGAGAAAATTGATTTATTCGGCCAAAATCGGGCGAACTTTACAGTGTCCATGGAATATTTAAGTACAGTTCCTTTAAAAGGTGCATTATTGAGCTGTCGGAAAAAAAGTGCTTATTTTTTTTTTTTTTTTTACATATATCGGGTATTTTTTGTTTAAATAATACAAATGAATGAGTTTTTATGTAATATTGCGAACAATTATGATCACAGGTTAAGTTTTATGAGACGGTTTTCCTAACTATGCTACGAACACAGTTAGTCTATTTTTAATTTTGCGACAAAACTACAACGCGCGTGAATAATGACGTCATGCGGTAACTACCTAGAAAGGTATGCAGGGGTCATCTCAACATCGTTACACACAATTGTTGCATGACAGAAATGGTAGTATAGTGAAATTCTTTTAAACTTTTTTGCGAATTCCAATGTAAAATAGAGTGAAATTCCGCCATTCTCTCTCTCTCTCTCTCTCTCTCTCTCTCTCTCTCTCTCTCTCTCTCTCTCTCTCTCTCTCTCTCTCTCAGCATGCCATGGCGTACACGTTCCCCAGTGCTCTCTCTCTCTCTCTGAAAGTGCTATGGCCAACATGTTGCTAAGTTTTTTTCTCTCACTCATTATGGGCTACATGTTGAAACAGTGGGTCAACATCGGGGCAGACAGCGATACGACGTGGCCATGTCGTATCGCTCTCGGTCAGACGCACCGTTCAGAGCGATTTACTCTCTCTCTCTCTCTCCTCTCTCTCTCTCTCTCTCTCTCTCTCTCTCTCTCTCTGGCCTTCATGTTGCTCATTCGTCTCTCTCTCTCTCTCTCTCTCTCTCTCTCTCTGGCCTTCATGTTGCTCATTAGTCTCTCTCTCTCTCTCCCCCTCTCTCTCTCCCTCTCTCTCTCTCTCTCTCTCTCTCTCTCTCTTTTTCTCCGTGGCCTACAGGTTGCTCATTGCTTTCTTATCGTGGGCTACATATTGTCCATTCTCTTCTCTCTCTCTCTCTCTCTCTCTCTCTCTCTCTCTCTCTCTCTCTCTCTCTCTCTCTCTCTCTCTCTCTCTCTGTGTCTGAGTGTGACGCGCATGTAGCTAAGTGCATGGTATCTAGGTTTTGACGGTGCCAGAGGATCCCAGTTAGGGTCTTTTTTAATTTCGCGACAAAAATATAGAACTCCGTGAATGACGTCAATCTCTTCCCTCTCATCCTCTCTCTCTCTCTCTTTCTCTCTCTGAAAGTGTTTTTGTTTGATTTGAGTTTAACGTCCCCGTCAACACTGTAAAGGTCATAAGATCATTTGGTGAGACGTTGTTTTCAATTTTTTGGGACTTTTACCCGACATTTGGATGAAATGACATCTCAAGCCCTGTCGCCCAATGAAACCAATAGGGTTTATTAGCGTGTACGGTCCGCCTCGCACCGCGGTTCCTGGACAGGCTTAGATCGTCTAAGCGGTTTACCAGTACTAGTGTGTGGGCCGGATTCAGCTCTGCGTGGAAGCATTTTGCAGCCCATATATTTCTTCAAGCCCCTATGGGCTCTGAAAGTGCCATGTCCAACATGCTTTTTATACCCCACTCAAACGATGTTTGTTAGGGGGGCGGGGTATATTGGATTCAGCTTGTCCGTGCGTCCGTCCGTCCATATACTTTCTACAATCTGTGTTTGCTAACCGATTTCCACATTGAAACATGGCTTTGCATCCATGGCACCTCGGACGAGTTCGATCATCGTCAAAATCTGACGCGTATCACGGGAGTTACGCTCCATGGTTCTTTAAATAATGCTGAAATTGTAGAATTTTACAGTAGAATTTTACTTCACTTTCATGTTTTAGTTGAAGGTTTCAAAGGCCCCGACCACAGGCGTAGCTACCATAATGCATAAAACGCATGTGCGTAACATGGCCAACTATATCTGACATTAGCCCGATGACTTTCAACCGTGACGGTCGCACAGAAAGTCAGTATTGGGTTGTCTTTCTTTGACTGAGGCCTACGATGTTTTACATATCGTGTAATCAATATTGTGTTTTAATCCGGCTATGTGTGAAAAAGACCCCGCGGGATATGGAACGATAGATACGTTTAGTTAATTTAGAACTGCGTGTTTTGGTACTTTAAGCGAGAAAAATTCTCTTTTTGTCAAACGGTTAAAATTGAGCCTTTTTGTACTTAAAATATTATCGGTTCTCATAAATCCATTTTTTTTCTGGAATGTGATATTCCACATTATTCTTTTGAAAAAAAAAAAAATCATTTATAGTTAATGGATGTCAGATTGCATTATTTAAAATTGCATTGTTTAGAAAAGCAACATGTTCATAAGTCCATGTAATAAAAACCCCTGTAAACCCCACTTTAGTCGCCCCCGCCCATAGGGGCTTGAAGAAATATATGGGCTGCATGATGCTTCCACGCAGAGCTGAATCCGGCCCGCACACTAGTACTGGTAAACCGCTTAGAGGATCTAAGCCTGTCCAGGAACCGCGGTGCGAGGCGGACCGTCCATGCTAATAAACCCTATTGGTTTCATTGGGCGACAGGGCTTGAGATGTCATTTCATCTCAGTGTCGGGTAAAAGTCCCACAAAATTGTAAGCAACGTCTCCAAAATGACCTTTACAGTGTTGACTGGGACGTTAAACCTCAAATCAAACAAACAAAACCCCACTTTACATTATATACAGAAAAGAGAGATTTAGAGGGGTTACAATGTGTGTTATCCGCACCAAGACATTGTATTTTTCATCATAAAATAATGTGGTTTTTTTTTTTTTTTTTTTTTTTTTAGATATAAATTAACATTTCGAAGATAAGAAAGAAAACATTGTCACAGGGATATGTGTTCTTAATGGGTTGACGGTTTTGGTTGACTGGAGGCTTAACGTCCCCGTCAACACTGTATAGGTAATTTTGCGGACGCTGCTTCCAATTTTGAGGGACTTTTACCCGACACCGAGTTGACTTCTCAAGCCCTAACACCCAATGAAACCAGTAGGGTTTATCTCCATGGACGGTCCAACTCGCACCACTTTTCATGGGCAGGCTTAGAGCCCCCATGCAGCTTACTAGTACTCATGTGCTGTGCAGTCAGTTCAGCTCTACGTGGAAGCATCGTGCAGCCCAATCTATTTCTTCAAGCCCAGATGGGCGGAGGCCGTAATGGGTTGACAGCAAAGGCCCTGATCTAAGCTCGACGTCTGATCTGAGCATGCACTGTTTCCAGCATAAGTGTCCATGTTTGGGCTTTCCCGTCCAAAATGCACTTAAATTTGCTTGACTTTCATTATAATGTTAACAAGTCCATGTCACTGATGAACACCCCTTCTAAATCAAACTTTATATAGCGAAAACTGTGGTTTGCTGGAACATACAGATATATTTTTCTATTACGTTTGTCCCAAACATATGCTGTGGGTATTCGTTAGAAGCGAGGTGGTTCTAACAAGATCCACAACCTATATTTAAAGTAGTAATAAACTATGACACAATTTTTTTAATAACCGTTTTCTGCAACCTAATGAATACATTATTTCACACGGATGTGTTATCACAATGATCATTCAATATTGTAACATATCCATGTAAGGTAATGCTTACTTACATTGTTTGAAATTAACTGTGACTAATCAAAAATATAAAACGAATCATTAGGTTTTAATTACTCTTTATTTACCTGTAACCATTTTAATTATCTATAATAACATACATCAAATATTTAGTCTGGAAAGAAAGGTTCATTATTTGTTAATTTGTTTGTTTGATTCGAGGTTTAACGTCCCTGTCAATACTGTATAGGTCATTTTGGAGACGTTGCTTCCAATTTTGTGAAACTTTTACCCGATGACATCTCAAGCCCAGCCGCCCAGTGAAACCAATAGGGTTTATAAGCATGGGCGTTCCGACTCGCACCGGCATAGATCCTCTAAGCGGTACTCATTATCTAAATAGCACCAATACTTCATATAAATAATGTACAGTAGTACCCATGACTCAATCTTTCCGGAAATAAGGTAATCCATTATACCTTGCAAGCGTGTCCAGTAATCTTCGGGCTTCCTGACGGTCGGTAGCCAGAACGCAATACACAATCCACGTGTCATAAAAGCGATAATTGTCTTCTGCTTAAATACCCGTGATATTTTCCCCTGAGTGTAATAAAACGTTGATTATGGGCACAGAAGCGCCAAATTGAAATCTTTCTACCTATGTTTTTGTGTTTATTAAGTCAAAATCATGCTCAAAAACATAGGTTGTGTGTGCTCGTTAGAACCGCCTAACGAGTACCCGCAACCTATGTCTTGGAGCCGAAATAAGAAAAATAATAAATACCCCCGTAAATCCTTTTTTTCTCTACATAAACTGGGGTTTAAGGGGGTCTTCCTTTCATGGACATGTTCACGTGATGCATAAATAAATTAAAAAATAAAATCAGAATGAGCTGGTTCTAAATAGTACCATCAATCAACGTATTGAGATATAAATAAGTTTTAAATAAATAAATTGTAAATAAATAAATTAAGATAACATATCTGTGCGGCTTAGTAGGGTATTCTTGATATCCCACAAAACAATTTGTTTATGAAAATTTATCGATACTCAAAACCGGTTTTGTATTCTCGTTAGAACCGCCTCATTGAGGTGGCTCTAACGAGTACCCACAACCTATGTCTTGGAGAAGAAATAAAAAAATGAATACCACAGTAAACCCCAGTTTTTTCTATGTAAAGCATGGTTTAAGGGGATGTTTCTTACAAGGCTTGTTGCCGTGATGAAAAACCAACATTGACTAAAATAATACAGAAGAATAAGAAGCAAGTACTTTCGAACCGTGTTTTCGTGTTATGTTAAAATCATGCTGATCCCTGATTACCCGACTATTCAATATATAAAGTTGGGTTTACATGCATATTCTTTTCCCCGGTATGATGGAAGGAAAACCAGAAAAAGGGTACACCCTGATCTTAATAAATCATTTAACAGTTGAAATAAATACATAAATATAAAAATAAATAAATCGGGATGTGCTGGTTCTAAATATAACAAACAATCCACGCAGACGGAATTAATAATCAAATGTATGTTACGAAAAGGAAAAATACAAACATCTCTTTTGTGTTCTTGTATTCAATCAAAACAATGTGCGAACAGCGAAATGTCACAAATGCGAAAATGCGAACAGCGAAATGTCAGATTAGCCTGCACATAGGGCATCTTTCTTTCTTTCTTTCTTTCTTTGTTTCTTTCTTTCTTTCTTTCTTTCTTTCTTCTTTCTTTCTTTCTTTCTTTCTTTCCTTTCTTTCTTTCTTTCTTTCAATTGTAATCTTATTACTAGCAATGTTTGTTTACACCAGTGGTTCAGCTGAAGTGCACGACCCGCCGGATGATTTTAGCTTTATGAGTGTTACCATATATGGGTATGGCGGCCATTTTGGTCATGTGACCTGGACCTAAAACGGTTCCCCCAATCAATTTTAGATTGATAAATAAATAAATAAATAAGACGCAGATCAGACACCGCATTTAAGGTTGATTTACATTCCAAGGAGATGCCCAGGCGAAGATGAGTTCATTTCACGGTCGACGGAGAATGACACGCTTAGGGATTACACGCGTGTGTAGACAATAAAGCTTTTTCTGAATAAGCTCCAAATTTAATCGCAAAATCCCGTTATTAAATATAATTTTGAAATATTATAATTGCTATCAAAATGCACAATATTGTAACCACATTGCGTCTGATACAGGCGATTGATAGCAATATTAACAGAAAGTGAAGCTTTTAGCCGTTAAAGTAGGGTACCGTCGTTGTTTTCCACAGTTTTGAATGCTTCATTTAAGGATTAAGGGTTGTTAATTTGAAAATAAAAATGCCGCCATCTAATTAAATAAAATATCCACTTATTTGATATCTTTTTGAAGGTATTTAAACGGACAATTAGATTAAAAACAGAACATGTTTGTTAAATTGAAAAATAAATAAGTTATATTTGTTTAAAAATTCTTTTCCACTAAAGCGCCTGCTATGTCCAACAAGACATTCTGTACAGGTAAGCCGGGAAGGTCAGCGCACAGTAAAAGGCTTAATCATTTGCGCCAACGGCATAAATGTCAATAATAGTTGCGGATGTGTATTTTTTGGAGCAGAAAACACATCGCCCAAAGCTACTCTTAAAGGAGCGAATTTGCTCCCGAGGGGATTTACGGTACTTTTCTTGTTGTGCATAAGGATACACTACTGCCAACCCATAACAATGCCATGATCACTCTGACAGGACACCATTAACGAACTTCGACGAACCATGGTACAGACCGAGGCGGACCGAGTCGGCAGTTTGATTGCGTATGTTTTAAATGGGGTATGTCGTCAGATTTGTCACACAGACTGTTCTAGCCCACGACGAAGTTTATTCTTCAGTTTGGTATTCAGATTGAAGCTAATCGTTTACTTGCACCCAGCAGGCACATGACGTAATTGTGACGTCACATCAACGTTGGTGTAACGTCATGACGTTTATGCAACGTCATATCAACGTCGGTGCAACGTCATGACGTTGCACCGACGTTGATTTGACGTTGCCCTAGCGACGTGTGCCTGCTTGGTAATATTGTGGCCAGATTTTAAGCTTGTGGCCCAACTCAAGAACAAAAATCTAGTGATATGACAGTCACAGCATTATTTCCTGATCCGATAGTCTCTTCTTATATGGCAAAGGTCTTCGCCTTTCGCAGAAATCATAGATCAGTGAGATCAGTTTGTGCAGATTTGCAAGGTTTTTTTTTTCTATTTTTTTTTCAGCGACAATAACACTTGACATAACGATTCACATGAACGTCAAACATGTTTTTTTCCGGACCAGAAATATGAAGAAAAAAAAATGGTTGTATTATGTATTATTTATATATTGTTCTTCTTTTGTTTAAATGGTTGTATTATTTATATATTGTTCTTCTTTTGTTTTCTTTTTTTTTTTTTTTTTTTTTTTTGATGGTATAATTTTCCTATGTAATTGAATAGGCGTGTTTTCGTAATGCATACTATAAAACAGACTAGTAAGTACTACCCGGTAAGCACAGAACGAATATGCAACATCGTATTGGTGTCGTTCCAACGTCATGACGTTGCACCAACGTTGGTACAACTTTGCTTAGATGAAATTAATTAAACCCCACCTCAACGAGTAATATCTCGCTTATATGTGAAAAAAATATCTTTTTTTTTTTTCAAAATGGGGTTTCAAGTATAGGGATACACATTATTTTTCTTATTTCCTTGCCAAACATTAATCAAACACACCCATTCAAATATATTGAAGATTTAACCACCCAAAAATGAAAATTTTCAGATAAAAAAATTCTGATACCTCAGCCCCCAGTCTGATTGAAACCCGATCTAAGCTGAACTTTGTACGCCTAGCCGCAGCGAGATCGGATTTTAATCAGATTGCCTCAGCCCCTAACATTATTGGAGTATCTTTAAAAAAGAAGAAGAGGCAGTAAGCACTAAGCTGAAAAAGTTCAGAACAGGGCAGCTAGATTTGTTACGAGCAATTACAGCTTTGAATCTGGAAGTATGCCTAAAATACAGAAACAAAATAGGATGGGAGTCTCTCGAGAAAAGGAGGAGAGACAGTACATCACGAAAACACGCCTATATAATTTTGACCCCTTGAACCCCACCTTTATATAGTAAAACTGGGGTTTACAGGGGCAAACCCTATTTTTCTTATTTTGCTCTAAAATATAGATTTGGTTACTCGTTACAACCGCCTCGATGAGGCGGTTCTAACGAGTGCCTACAGTCTATATTCTAACGCGTCCCCACAATTTATATTTTGAGCAGAAATAAGAAAAATATCACAACTTTTCATCTTAAAATTTTCTATTTTTTTCGGTGATAAAGGTTACAATGTATTTTTATATGCGTGTTTTCGTAATGAGGCTTATACACTTGTACAAAGGTCTAAAAGATGCTGCCAGCATTCCAACAGATGACCTTATCCCTCCAATTAGGAATGGCAGAAAGCATCACTCTTTGGCATTTCAGGTGCCCTCTGCAAGAACTGACATCTAAAAGAGAGCCTTCTTCCCTCAGACAATAAGAGATTGGAATGCCCTTCAAGATTCGGTTATTCCACCCGCGGAGGGTGCTAAGGATAATGTAGCTAAGTTTACTTCTTTGGTGAGAGCTACGGACTAACTTCTCTTTTCACAGGTCCTGGTAAATGAATGCCATTTGACGTGTCAACAGTAACGATTCAGATTCACATTCAGATTCAGAAAAGGTACTGCCATCATTCCAAAGTGAAGTGAAAGCAATGATCAGGAATCGATACAATTAACCCACATCTCCCATCAGTGACACCAAAGGGAAAGAAACACAAACATGAAACAAAAATAAACCGCGACAGAAGAACCGCCTTGGAACGGTCAGTGAAGCGAATTCCACGGGGAGTGGGGTGTGTGTGTTTGGGGGCTACAATCGATTTTACGCAGCCACTATCTTCGCCCTTACTTCCGTCGCGATTTAGCCAAATAGTTTGTTCAGTCCGCATGAAGGCCTCCTAACTCATCGGTGCAACATCTCCGAGAACACAAAAATCAAACAACCACAGAGATGAAACAACGGTGAAGACTCGACAGCAAGAAACCACTGAAATGCTGGAGCAAAAGACAATCAACAGTTAGACTCCCGATTGGCTCGACCAGAGTCAGAGCATCAGGCACCAGCCAACATTACATAAAATTAAATTCTCTCTAATTCTCAGTAAGCCTTTACGCTGGAACCCTCATAGAATCTGAGGCCTGACCCACCGGCGTGCATCAAAAGAGGGAAGCAAAACGGTCAACTGCGACCGGGACAACCACCACGCACGCAGTCTGTCGTATAACATTTATGTTCTACCCAATCTTTTTATATCGAAGAATGATTTTACGAAATTTGGTGCTGAAGTCATTGCAATTATATATTTTTCTGAATTTATATACTAAGTCGCCGATAGAAATTGTTGCAGAAGAGATTTAAGTCCAACACTGGATTTTGAAATTAAATCGGAATGTCGTCTACAAAAAATTGAAAAGGCTTTGCGTAGTTTATGATACCGACAACCCTGATTGAGAAGTTTAGCAGTTAACTATTTATTACGAGTGTTGAAGTCAGTCACATGACAAGACACTCTGGCAAATCGAATTAATTGCGAAATATAAACGCCATAGGAACGAGGCACATCACCATCCAAGAAAGGAAAATTTACAAGCTCAAAATCAAAATCATCGCGTTTGTCATAAATTTTGCAGGAAACAAACCCATCTGCAATAGATAGATGTAGGCCTTAATAAAAAAAACGGGGCATTGATATCAGAAGAATTTGCTTTATTTAACTGAAGTTCTGGGGGTAAATTTGGCTGATCAAACCATCGAAATAGGTATTGTCAATATTTAATAAAGCAAAAGGCTTCAATGATTCCAGTTTGATTTTCAACGGAAAGGGACACCATGAAGTCTCTTTCATAACAAAACAAGAACAGATCAGCCACAATGGGTGCGCAATTCGTACCCATCGGAATACCCACAACTTGTCTAAATAACTTAGCACCAAATCTTATGTAAACATTGTCAAGTAGATGGAAAGGTTTATTCCAACAAAAATGACCAAGATTAAGAATCATGTACCATGGATCGATAACTCGATCAAACACTTGATTAGGAGACGTGACAGAATGTACTTTCGTGCTCGCAAGTCTCGCAGTCCTGACGTGAAGAACCATTGCAAACGGTTCAGAGCACATGTACAAAAGGTAATAAGGGATGCATATTGGAAGCATGTTTCCAGCATCTTTACCTTTGAAGACGACAATAATGATCCCGATGGTCCACGGAAGAGTGGTAAAGTTAAAAAGATGCATTTGGGATCACCTCATTAAGGGAAAATGGAATTATGAAAACTGACACGCACGATAAGGTAAATATATGTAATAAACAGTTTCAGTCTGTATTTACTCGCGAAACTGATGGCGAGCTTCCATCCAAAGGTAATAGCCCGTTCCCCTCTATGGGGGACATAACAGTTGACCCCAAGGGGGTCGCTAAGCTGTTGGATAAGCTCAAAATAAATAAGGCATCTGGGCTCGACGACCTGAATGCCAGGGTGCTTAAAGAATATAGTGCTGAAATCTCTCCTCTGCTGGCCTTTATCTTTAATGAATCACTTGCCCAGGGCGCTGTACCAGATGATTGGCGACAAGCAAATGTTACTCCGGTCTATAAAAACGGAGAAAAATATGATGCTGCAAATTATAGACCAGTGTCGCTTACATGCATCTGTTGCAAAGCCCTAGAGCATATGTTAGTTAGCAATATCAACAAGCAACTAGCTAGTCTGGTCCAGAAAACACGTACACTTCATATTTTCCAGTTTTGTGGTGTATTCCTTGCTTCCAAAGGATAACCCTTTTATAGAATATATTTAACGTCACTACAGATGATGCGTGGGAATGTGTGGCGGCCGTAAAAAGTCTCTCTGCCCTACATCATAGTGTAGTTTATATTTTCTTGTCCTTGAAAATATTTTAGGGTCACTGATGAGGCCTAATTGGCCGAAACTAGCTAGTCTGGCCCAGAAAACACGTACACTTCATATTTTCCAGTTTTGTGGTGTATTCCTTGCTTCCAAATGATAACGCTTTTTATAGAACATATTTAACGTCACTACAGCTGATGTGTGGCGGCCGTTAAAAGTGTCCTTGCCCTACACCATAGTGTAGTTTATATTTTCTTGTACTTTGGGATCATTGATTTCATTGCGGAATTTTGAAAATATTTTTAGGGTCACTGATGAGGCCTTATTGGCCGAATCTAGCTAGTCTGGCCCAGAAAACACGTACACTTCATATTGTCCAGTTTTGTGGTGTATTCCTTGCTTCCAAAGGATAAGCCTTTTATAGAACATATTTAACGTCACTACAGCTGATGTGTGGGAATGTGTGGCGGCCGTAAAAAGACTCCCTGCCCTACATCATAGTGTAGTTTATATTTTTTGTCCTTTGGGATCATTGATTTCATTGCGGAATTTTGAAAATATTTGTAGGGTCACTGATGAGGCCTAATTGGCCGAAACTAGCTAGTCTGGCCCAGAAAACACGTACACTTCATATTTTCCAGTTTTGTGGTATATTCCTTGCTTCCAAATGATAAACCTTTTATATAACATATTTGAAAACATTCTTGCTGACTGTCAACATGGTTTCCGCAGCCAAAGATCTTGTGAAACCCAACTAGTACAATTTTACCATGACATCGTAAGCATTCTGGATGCGGCCATTAACCGTGGCCACAAACAGACTGACTTAATTATCATGGAATTTGCCAAGGCCTTTGATAAGGTACCACACAGAAGGCTATTGTACAAACTGGAATACTATGGGATAATGATCTACACATAGATGGACTTCTATAAGATACACTCTGATATAGTGTCTCTGGATAAAGATAAATACTTGACCCTTGTGACAGCTTTAATTCAAACAAGGGCATCAAAAGTAAATAACACACAATATCGTAGGTACCTGGCCTATAGTGATGCCCTAAAGCATTCTTTTTTCCCACAACTATGGAATAGTCTTCCCTCGTCTGCGGTAGATGTCAAGTCCGAAGAGGAGTTCAAAGCCTGTACAGTGTAGATTGGGACTCAGAGGTATGCGTTTTAGTATACCTCTGTTAATAAGATTGTGAATAGTTTCAATGACTCATTCAGTGTCCTCTCTCTTTTTTTTAGCTAAATTCTAAATTTAGCCACCCACCCAACTGAGGTAATGGCCAAATATGACCGACCCAGTATATGAAGATAGATAGATAGATAGATAGATAGATAGATAGATAGATAGATAGATAGATAGATAGATAGATAGATAGATAGATAGATAGATAGATAGATAGATAGATAGATAGATAGATAGATAGATAGATAGATAGATAGATAGATAGATAGATAGATAGATAGATAGATAGATAGATAGATAGATAGATAGATAGATAGATAGATAGATAGATAGATAGATAGATAGATAGATAGATAGATAGATTGGTGAGAGCTTCACACACTTTCTGACATGACCATAAAGTATAAGCCTTTTCAGCCCCGCCACTTATCTATCTATCTTCATATACTGAGTCGGTCATATTTGGCCATTACCTCAGTGAATTCACCAACCATAAACATTTTAGACATTCGATGCAAGAACTGGTCCTCTTCTTATGTCTGTATTAACTCCCAGGATTGGGACACACAGAATGTCTTCTGGTAGATCTTCTTATACTACACTTTTAAATTTTTTGTGTGAGAGAGGGCTGATTTTGTGTGATCATGTGGCATATATACAGGACCTCTGGTGAAACACTGAAGAACGTATCCACAGGTAATATATACACTGAAGGCGCTATACACATCCACTGGGACTTAATCACTGCTACTCTGCTTCAGTTTATGAACACGCTGTAGGTGTAATCCATAGCACAATTCAGATGTTGCTCTGGTAACTTCGCTGATTACATTAGGGTTGTCGGACATTTTTCAAAAATTTACGTAACTATGCTTTGTTATATATCAAATTAAAGGTCTTCAAAAATGCAAAACAATAGTGTTTGTTTTGTTTTGATACCTTCATTCATTCTCAAGTTAATTGAATTTGAAAATTCGAAAAATGGAAATTTTTCTGTCGAAATTTCATGTGGCTTGAAACTCAAATATTTTCATGACAAACAAGATAAATCTATCTTATAATATATCAGATTGTAGGTTTTGAAAAAATAAAAAATATGATGTTATTTTGTTTTGATATGTTAATCCATATATAAGTTATGGACTTTTGAAAATTTCAAAAATTTTGAAAATTTCAAAAATTCAAATTTTCCTACAAAAAATTTGCTGGGTGGTATCTGATTTAAATTTGAAAGGAAAAAGTATAAATATGCCTTTTTATATAATTAATAACAGGTTTTGAAGTGTCTTTGTTGTATTGTGTTTTCATTAAATAGCAAGTTGGTACAGCAGCGGACACAAAAGTGTAAACGATTTTACGTGGATCACAATTTATCAATAAATACCTTTACTAAATGTAAATGCTCTTGAGTACAGTTAAACAGATTTACCACAAATAAATAGATCTATTATTATGACTGTATTGATTGATTCTTTGCTTTACAATAAAATCATACACATAAGGTCGTTTACGCTTTTGTGTCCGCAGCTGTAGCATTAGAAATTTACAAAAAATGTAAAATTTCTGTCAATCGTTTTGAAAATTTCAAGAAAAATTCTCCAGCAAAATTCCTAAGTTCATAAAACCATTGGAATATACATTTCAAAGTACACATTAACCTTTATTCTGCTTCTATTAAACACAGTTTTGGATATAACTGTTGGTAACAGGGTTCAAATATGGATGAAAAATGTATAAACTATAAAGAAAAATAAATAAATGGCCATTTTTCAATATAATTTTTACACTGAGTAAATAAAACATAATACACACTAACACTTTTATAAGAAGAGGCTGGTTGTTTAACTAACACTGTGTATAGTTTGAACCCCAAAACAGTGTTATAAAGAGGTTTACATGTTCACGATTTAACTCTGGGAATATGGAGCAGTGTAATATACATTTGACAAGGTTGTCCTTTGCCTTAAATAGGGTTTTCGACTGAATAATACCATTGTGTTGTATAATTAACAATTTCACTTTTGGAAAGAGTAATTTCCGCTGATCATGTAGTGCTGGACAGTCCAATAGCATGTGAGAGATGTCCTCATTTCCCAAACCGCAACATGCTTCCTCAAACCATTATTGACACAAATTGGAGGTTGGAGATGGGATGCTCAGGTTCGGCGTTTCGTCAGACCCTCCGCACTGCGGCGGCTGACGTCAGCGCAGACAATCGATCACATCCAAAATCGCAGACAACAACAACAAAAATGTCAAAATGACAGGGTTCGAAATAGATTTGCAAGATAAGCTGAAAACATTAGGTGAAATTGAAAAAGAAATACGTAGGCAGGTGGAAGAAAGGCTTTCCAACTATGAGTTGACGATGGTAATTAGTGAAATGCTGCACACAATTTTATTTACAACGTTCAAATATTCGAGTTTTTAGAAACGCTTTTCTATCTATCAGGTCCGGGTTAAACTTAAATCGAAGTATATACTTACATTAAAGTATATACTTCGATATAAGTATAGAAATGGCCAAAATCACATGTGTTTATCTGTGTGCGTCAATTCGGTACACCACTGCAAAATGGTAAGTGCCACTTAAAAGAGTTCGACAATAAAGCTTTCCGAAAACACGACAAAACGGAATCGTCGCCTGCGCGTTTTTCTACAAAAACATGTTGTTTTTCCTGTAAAAGTCGGTATTTGTAAAATTATTCCGTATAAAATCAAAACCATGCAATAAACATCAATTATCTTACCTGCATCGAATGTGTTTACTTTTTAGACGCCATGTTGTGAAAAAAAGAGTCGATTTGGAGGTCGCGGGACGTTTCGGCCCTGAGTCGTTTCGGTCCCTGGGTCGTTTCGGTCCTGAGTCGTTTCGGCCGGGTCGTTTCGGCCTGGGTCGTTTCGGCCCAATTTCGGGGGTGGGTCGTTTCGGCCAAATTGGTGGGTCGTTTCGGCCTGATTTTTTCTATCACTTTATTTATATGTATATATATTTTGTTTTTCGAAGATCAGCCTGTGCTTTTGCTATCTTCGCTCGTTTAAAGCCTTTAATAGGTCAGAAAACAGAGTGCTTTTTCGAACTTCGTAGACTCGGAGATCAGCCTATGCTTTTGCTATCTTCGCTCGTTCAGTTTTTAATAGCTCAGAAAACAGAGGTCTTTTCAAACTGTGTAGACTCTGATCACAATGAACAGATTTATAGGTTATTAAGTCTTTGAATGTATCACAACGACAGATGCAGGCTGATCATATAAAATAATAACATCGTTCAGTTTTTTATAGCTCAGAAAACAGGGGGCTTTTTCAAATTGTGTAGACTGATCACAATGAACAGATTTATAGGTTATTAAGTCTTTGAAGGTATCACAACGACGGATGCAGGCTGATCATAAAAAATAATTACATCGCTCAGTTTTTAATAGCTCAGAAAAAACAGGGGGCCTTTTCAAACTGTGTAGACTATGATCACAATGAACATAGGTATAGGTTATTAAGTCTTTGAAGGTATCACAACGACAAATGCAGGCTGATCATATAAAAAAATAAGGCTACATTTAGCAAATATTTCAAAATGTTCTCAAAATGTGCGTGTCATTGAACCTAGTACAGTAGAATTCCGCTTAAAATCCACTTCTATATTAGGACCACTCCGCTATTAAGACCGGTTTTCGCCAGACCCAAATTATTCCTTATATAATTAATTAATACCACCCCGCTATTCAGTATTATGACCGCTTTCAAAAGACCGAATCTACCATTACTGTTCTTTATTGAGACCACTTTTTGGCCAAGTCAAGTTAATTTGTATCTCTCAGTCCATTGGTCAATATAACAACATTGGTTGCAGGATTCCTCATCATTACAACAGATCTTGGTAATGTTGGTAATGTTGACACATTTCCATAAATGTGTGAAAAACAGCAGTTTACCTGTACTAATCAGTGTGATGTTTTGACAAGATTTTTTATGCTAGGTGAATAAATAGTTTTAATAATTTTGGTAACGTGCAGCTCTGTTTTCTTCAGAAAGAAGGTCTTGCGAAACGCAGCTTGTTCAATTTTACCATGACATTGTGAGCAATCTGGATGGGGCCATAAATCGTGGCCACAAACAGACTGACTTGATCATCATGGACTTTGCTAAGGCCTTTGACAAGGTACCTCACAGAAGGCTATTACATAAACTGGAGTACTATGGGATAAGAGGATCCACGCATAGGTGGATTAGCTCATGGCTCTCTGGGCGCTCACAACAAGTTGTACTTGATGGCCAAGCGTCTGATCCAGTCCCTGTTTTATCTGGAGTCCCCCAAGGTTCGGTCCTTGGACCGGTCCTTTTCTTGGTTTTCATTAATGATCTCCCCGACAATATCAGGTCATCGGTCCGTTTGTTTGCTGATGATTGTGTCCTGTATAGGAACATATATTCTCCTTCTGACTGTCTTATTTTACAAGATGACCTGGATCAACTTGCACAGTGGGAGGCCGATTGGCAAATGAAGTTCAATGTGGCCAAATGTCACTCAATGAGAGTGTCACGACACCCTCCGAACAAGCAAATTAAGTTTGACTATACTCTTCACCAGCAAGTTTTGGAGCATGTTCAATCCGCCAAATATCTTGGTATCACCATCACTGACGATCTTGATTGGGGTCAACATATCTCAGAGATTACATCTAAAGCAACTAGGACTTTGGGATTCCTTAGACGGAACTTGGCTTTTGCACCTAGGCAGACAAAGGATGTTGCATATAAAACATTGGTTCGCCCTCAACTCGAATATGCATCACCCATTTGGCACCCCTATGTTAAAACTCAGACTCAGCAGGTGGAGAAGGTGCAGAGGACAGCTGCTCGATGGACCTGTAGGCGATGGCGAAACAGAAGTAGCGTCGGTGACATGCTTAATGAGCTAGAGTGGCCGTCCCTGGAGGCCCGTCGTGAGCAGTCCTCTTTAACCTTCTTCTACAAGATACACTCTGATTCAGTGTCTATTGATAAAGATAGGTACTTGACCCCTGTAACACTGTCGACCCAAACAAGGGCATCAAAATTAAACGACTCACAATATCGTAGATACCAGTCCTATAGTGGTGCCCTGAAGAACTCGTTTTTTCCTAGAACTATTCCCCAATGGAATAGTCTTCCCTCCTCTGCGGTGAATGCCAAGTCCGCAGAAGAGTTCAAAGCCCGCACAGTGTAAGATTGGGTCTCAGAGGTATGCGTTTTAGGGTACCTCTGTTATGCAGATTGTAAATAGTTTTAAGGACGCATCCAGTGCCTCTCTTTTTTTTTTTTTTTTCAGCTAAATTCTAAATTTAGCCACCCAATCAACTGAGGTAATGGCCAGATATGACCGACTCAGTATAAGAAGATAGATAGATAGATAGATATTAATAGTGGAACAATTGTTATCATTAATTAATGTGATTTTTATTGGTGTAATATTGCCTATAATTACATATCGTCTGCTGAGTGCAATAACGGTGTAAATGACATTTTGGCCGAAATAGTTTTTTTTTTTTTTTGCATAAATGGGTGCCTTAGGACTTGACACACTTGGTAAATAAGTTCTACAGCTGGATTCTGCCTCAATCATGATTTATTTCAGCATTTTGGAATTTTTTTTGTCAGTTACACCGTTTTTGCTCTGACTTTTAGAAAAAAAATGGCGCAAAAACAGTGTAAGTGCACTTACCCCATTTTTGCGCAAAGTTTTTTAATACCTCAAAAACTTTGAATCCTGCTGCTTGATATTTCAGAATAGGCATGTATGTACCATGCAGAATGTATAAAATGTGACCTATTACCTACCAAGTGTCTTTAATTTACTGCTTTACCATGTAAAAGGCAAATAAATAAGGTTTGTACATTTACACCGTTTTAGCGCTGGATGCACTTGTTAAAACACCGTTTTTGCACCAGAACACTCGGCGCAGAAATGGTGTATCAACCCTTAAATGCTAAATATTTCTTTTCAAATGTCATTTATTCATCAATAAACATCACACACAAATGAAAGAAATCGCCATGAAGTTAAGAAACCAGCATATTGTATGGTACCAGCTTATTGTATGGTTTTCTATGCCATTCTTTAATAAAACAGTTTTTAGTCTCTCCTGAAATGTTGCCATTTTGCGCTTACAACGTTATTGCACTCAGCAGACGATATAATGAGGAAAAGAACAGTAAAATTACAGACAGCAAGATTTACTAAAAAGCAATAAAATGGGCACAGTGCACATAAAAAAATATTTAAATCAGTCTTGCCAGCAATATTTTTTCACCAATTCCATTGTAAGGGACCACCCCGCTAATAAGACCACTTTTTAGAAGTCTAGAAAGTGACCTTAATAGCGGAATTTTACTCTAAATACTGATCATTCTCAGACAATAATCAAGTCCTAGTCACACCTCCTCGTTGGTGCTAACTGGAAACATGGCTATGAGTAAAACTTTTAAAACACTTTATTTGGGCTATCATAACCATGGCTAACGTGACAGGCCGTTGAAATAATATTCCAAATTTATATTATAATTACTATTCAATATGTTTTATGCAGAAAAAAAATGCTATCTAATAAAATCGGACCGAAACGACCCAGGCCGAATCGACCCAGGGCCGAAACGACCCACCGAATTAGGCCGAAACGACCCAGGTCCAAATTTGGGCCGAAACGACCCAGGCCGAAACGACCCGGCCGAAACGACTCAGGACCGAAACGTCCCGGATTCGATTTGGAGGCTTGCTTGATTACAAATCTGGCTTATCCGCAGCATCAACCGCATCTACGGTGGACAATAAATACTATGACTTATTGATGATTTTATAATTAAATAATTTGCGTCTTTTTATGTTCCTTTTAAATTACATTTTGAATACGACTAATATGAATTATACTTGAATCGAATAAATTTTATCATGTACGCTCTTTGTGAATTATACACAAAACAATGACAAAATGCATGCCTTAAATTTACATTTTTCTGTAGGCCTACCATAACACCACAACGGCTATTTTCATGTCAGTGCATGTGTGAAAACCTGTTATATTTTTTTTCCTATTTATACTGCACACGGTTGTGGATGCTCGGTAGAACCGCCACATTGAAACGAGTCCAACGAGTACCCTATGGCTTGGAGCAGAAATGCTTTTTTCTATATATATACCGCAATACCCCATCACGAGGATTACATGCAGGTGTACATTCCATACGCTCCAGGTTTGCAAGATGAAAGCCTCCACTGTAATCATGTAATTACGGTGGGGATCGTTTACCTGCACAGAAGATAGTAGGCCTCCAGTTAACGTCACACTCCGAATGACGGTGTAGTTTGTGGCATCCGTCCCTGCAAATGATGCCAGTGGAACATGTTCGGACACCACGATTTTACACTGCCGGGTATCGAACCGTGGGCCTCTAGCATGCAGGTGCATTAACCCCTGTGCTACCACGCTCCGCTCGTTGATGCGATTCCAAACGAATACCCACTGCCTATGGCTTGGAGCAGAAATGCTAAAAATAATGCAATAATGCATTTCACAATAAACACCAGTTTTCTCGATATAAATTGGGGTTTAGGGGTTGTTGATTGCACTGACTTGTTGCAATAGGATGCATTTTTTAAAGGCAGAAATGCGTTAGTTTATACTGATTTATTTTAGTTTGATTGCGATGAAAGCTTCAAGCTGAATTGCTCTCGAACACATATTCCGGGTGTTTTTACGCGCGCAAGAGAGGCAGTGGGTTTTACACCAATTTACCCTGATTTACCTCCTCTTCACTGTTGATGTAAAATGGCAATTACCAGTCCTCCAGCCCACGGCGCTGAGTGATCTCGAAGCACACTGGTAGGCTGCAGAACGGTAAGTGGCGATGGTAGTGTGTCAGTTTTCCGCGTTGCACGTGCAGCCAAGGTTGTCAGCTGACCATACTTCGATGGTCTTCGTTCTTCTCCGTGGATCATGCTGTTGTTGTTGTTGTATCAGCATATAGCTTCAGCCTACCGGCACATCACTATTTTAACCTATCATCTTTTGTGCGCTTCACTATATCTGTTTTTAACTTCATTTTCTATTAACAGTGTTTGACAGCGCATCTGCCTCGAATTTCCTCGCGAGCGTATGGCAGTATATAGATGCTACCCATTTACACCCGAGTGAAGTGGGGGTTGTCATTACGTGTCTTGCCCAAGGACACACCTCGATACACGTGGCCGGATTCGGACGCACAACCTCTCAATCATTAGTCGAACGCTTTAATCACTGCGCTGTGCAGGCTTAACACTACATCATAGTGTAGTTTATGTTTTCTTGTCCTTGGGATCATTGATTCCATTGTGGAATTTTGAAAATATTTGAGTGTCACTGATGAGGCCTAATTGACCGAAACTAGCTAGTCTGGCCCAGAAAACATGCACACTCCATGTTTTTTCAGTTCTGTGGAGTGTGGTGTATTCCTTGCTTCCAAAGGATAACCCTTTTATAGAACATATTTAATGCGTTAAGTACTGTAATTAAATTTATTGATGAGTCTGTAAAAGAGCGATAGATATATCCCCTAAAGCAATATTTTCTTTATTTATAATTAGATATTTCTTTGCTTATGACAGGGAAAAAAATGTACGTTTTTTTTTTTTTTTTTTTTTTTTGCAATTATATATTAAGGCAGTTCGCAGACAGTTTTTCTTTTTTCTGTGTTAAAAGTGAAAATAATGGTATATATTATTTGAAATGTTTCGAATAATAACGAAATGAATGAGACGGAACATACTTTTGAGTATTGTAAAAATACATGCATGTTGGTACTAATGTGTTTTATTTTCATTTTTGATGCAGCTAAGTAAATGTGTTGTCCCGAAAATACGTACCGGTGATCTGTCGTGTCGGCGAAGGATGACAGAACCTACTTAACACCGAAAAGGCGGTCCACAAAATACTTACATCAATACTGCCATTACGAAAACACACCCGTGCGAAATAGTGCATTGTTTCACATATCTAAAATGGCTACTTGGTTGAGATGTCATTTTATCTCGATCTCGATTAAATGTCATACAAAATTGAAAGCAACGTCTCCAAAATGACATAAACATTGTTTATGGGGACGAAAAAAATCAACACAAACAAACAAGGTATTGAAATGGTCAAATGCGTCGATGAAGTGCTAGAAATATTTTTCGGCGAACTGTCTTGTTCACAATACGTTTTTACGAAATTGTACGACAGTGTCAAACATTGCCGCAAGATGCCCCCCCCCCCCCCAAACACACACAGTCGCACGAAACGAATATTTTATACACTGTTCCGTGGTTTTGTGCCAAAAGTTTTGTAAAGGATTGTAAAAATTAGGTTCCTAGCTGTATGTAGCACAATACACCGGACCAGCGTTGGGCCGACGATGATATGACGTTAATATTGCGTATCGCTGTCGATCCGACGCTGGCCCGACATTCTCTTTGATGGTTGGTTTGGTACCATTTCATTAAATACATATAACTACATTTTTTATCATGACCATAAACGACCACCGTACAAAAATGATACGGAGCAGACTAATAAAACAAATCTCCTTTTTGCGATGCTGCAAGCGCCTGATCGACCTACTTTCTGATCAAGATGGAAGCCGTGGATTCGTAAGACGGATACAGTGAGGAAAAAAAGGAATTTTAAAGGGAAAGAAACTAATTATTATCTGATATACCGGATTGTTGATGTGAAAATAGTTAAAATATCACTTTCTACGCAAAAATTCCGCAGCTGAATTAAGAATATTTCTGTGAAATAATCGTTTGTTCACGGAAGTTTACAACTTGCGTGGTGCAATTTAATGCAGTTCTGCTTCGTTGCACATGCGCGACATTCTACTATTCGATTTCTGATCATTTTCATCCCTAAATCGAAGTATATACTTTAATGTAAGTATATACTTCGATTTAAGTTTAACCCAGACCTGTCTATCTATCTTCTGATACTGCGTCGGTCACATTTGACCATTACCGCAGGTGTATATGACATATACTCTAGGTTTTGCAGGATGTAAGCCTACACAGTAATCATGTAATTACGGTAGGGATCTTTAACCTGCACAGGGGATGGTTCTCCCGGAATCGAGACAGTTCCCCGACAAGACAGTTCCCCGACACGGTTTTTGGAGACAGTTCCCCGACACATTTGAAGACAGTTCCCCGACACTTTTGAAGACAGTTCCCCGACGCTATTGTTCAAAGTCAAAT
Organism: Lucinisca nassula; assembly: GCA_963580285.1. Taxonomy (NCBI): domain Eukaryota; kingdom Metazoa; phylum Mollusca; class Bivalvia; order Lucinida; family Lucinidae; genus Lucinisca; species Lucinisca nassula. Next base: position 41,843,152 of record OY757012.1, read on the forward strand.
GACCTATGACTGATCATGATGATTATCATAATTGATAGTTATTATGTGTTCATCAATATTTTGGAGACGGTTCCCCTGACAGACTTTTACATGTATAAAATTAAAGCTTATACTTGATACCATTATCAATAAGAGTAATGAATAGGAGCTTTTTTCGTGACACACTTCCGGTTCTAAAAATAGAACAGGAAAAGCCCTGGCCGTCATGTGTCGTATTGCTTCAAAGGCAGTGGGACAGATAAAGTGTTAATTACAGCGTAAATCAGTGGAATTCTTTTTAACTTTTGGCGAATTCTAATGTAAGATAAAGGGAAAAAAAGCCATATGCTGCCAGATATGAAATTTCGCATTAAGAAAATGATATATTGTACATACGACCCAACAGACCCCCCCCCCTCTCTCTCTCAGCGCACCAACAATTAGCGAGCGCAGGCAAATGTAAATCACAGTTTGCCATTAAATGACGCAACGTCAAGTGACATGTAGCGTGTCAACAACCTCGTGTCTACATCAAACCAACTTCAAAGCGATGCATTGAATTTGACATTGAAACGTCAGAACGTTGCGTTGGCGATAATACGGCATTGCTTAATAAAATGCCATTTGCCCAGTGCTTGGACCCATCAAGACTCAAATTCAAAACAAACGCAGAACACCCTTTCAGTGCATAAAAATGAAACACTCCTTCGCAATTGCAAGATTTTACAGTGAAATCTGGTAGATTTGTAGATTGGTTCAACCTGCCCAGCCCTTAGGTCTACATTAACCCATTTGGTACCGGAAACCCCAAAAGGGGTAAGTGACACACAGTGCAGGCCCAGAACAGACGCGGCAGAATGCGGCGTCTGATCGGGGCCTACACTGTTTGCAAAAAGTTCGGCCATTTTCCAAATAAATGTTGAAGAAAATACAACCTGACACCCCTAAATTTTGAAAATGACTCCTGCTATATATAAGGAGGAAGATTCCATTTGTTACAAAAAGGGATATGGGCTTCTTTGATACAGGGATTAGTCAAACCACTCTCTCATCTCAACGGTCACGTGACATTGAAGTGAGTTGGAGTGGTTGTCGACGGCATGACGTTGAGCCAACGTTGACTCGACGCCCGTCTGTACGTCCACTCATTGGTTGTTTTTTTTTTCGACTGTCAGTATGTTTATTTGTCTGTCTAACAGTCCGTCCGTTCGTCTGTTAGTCAGTCATTCAATCAGTCAGTCGGTCTGTGTGTCGTCTGTCTGTATACTGTCAGTTTGACAGTCAAACCTCTCTCTCTCTCTCCCATGCCAACGGTCATGTGACAATGAAGTGAGTTGGAGTGGGTGTCGACGGCATGACGTCGAACCAACTTTGACTCAGCGCCCTTCCGTCAGTCCACTCATAAGTTTATTTCGACTGTCAGTATGGACATTTAAATTGCACATGTAGACAGATCGTTGGACAGATTTCTAAAGAAAGAAAGAAAGAAAGATAGAGAGATAGATAGATAGATTTGGAAAGCGAATAAAACGAAAGTTACGTAGAAACTTATTTTGTAAGTAATTAAGCTTTCGTGAATAACGGACATGGGCCATTCACGAAAAGATTTTCGCCAATTAAAAATGGATTTAGGATAAATGAATTTCGGTAATAAAAGCGAAATATCATTCTTTCCTTCTCGAGGCATTATTTCAATGAAAACGGGTATATTTTCTCTCAAAATGTCTGAATATTGTTACCATTTTATGTTCAGCCAATACATTTGAATAGCGATGGCCGTTTCAATTGACGGCCAGTACTTTGCGCATGCGCAAGAATGATGTCGTAAACGGAATTCCTAAAACCTCCTATACACCTAAAATTAAGTGAACTAGCATGTTCAGTTAATGAACCTGCACACATTTAAACAAAACAAAAATGTCTTCTAGGAAACGCAATAGTATATTTCTAATTGTCATTTGTCCATATAATAAAAATTTGAAAAATGTAGCTGAGTTCAAAGTTTTTGTTTTGAATAAATATTATTAAAGTATAGATCATTACCTCTTCTCTGGCTTAGACTTCCAGACAGATCATCGTCAGAACAAATGTTGGCAAATTGTCTTGAAAACAACGAGGAAATTCTAGGCAACTCATTAATATATACCGGTAGTTGCCATTGCAAGAAACATGCAAATAATAACTTATATATCTTAAGACAATTCCCCGGCACAGAAAGACATTGCCTCTCCAAATCACAGGTATACTTAATCTATTCACAATGATCACTTAGCCTTTATTATCACCAATTGCCAATTAGGACATTAAGACTATGAACAATAGTGTGGGGGAACTGTCTTTAAAAGTGTCTGGGAACTAATTGCCAATTATAATTATCAGTAACATGTCATTTAACTATGAACAAGAGTGTCGGGGAACTGTCTTCAAAAGTGTCGGGGAACTGTCTTCAAATGTGTCGGGGAGCTGTCTCCAAAAACCGTGTCGGGGAACTGTCTTGTTCCCGTTCTCCCTGCACAGGGGGCCTCCAGTTAACGTCCCGATCCGAAGGACGGTGCACTTTATGACATTCATCCCTGCAAATGATGCCAATGGAGTGTGTTTGGACACCGAAATTTTATTGCCGCTGCCGGGGATCAAACCCAGGACCTCCAGCATCAGAGGCGAGTGCACTAACCACTGAGCTATCACGCTGTTCTTCCTCAACTACAACAACAACTACATTGGTCATGCATATATTGAATTGTAGATGTTTACTTGCTTATTTCATCAGTTGAATTACTTTTTGGCTGGATGGGGGAAATTGTTGCTTGCTTTGTTTTGTTTGATTTGGAGTTTAACATCCCCGTCAACACTGTAAAGGTCATTTTGGAGACGTTGCTTCCAATTTTGTGGGACTTTTACCTGACATTGAGATGAAATGACATCTCAAGCCCTGTCGACCAATGAAACCAATAGGGTTTATTAGCATGGATGGTTCGCCTCGCACCACAGTTCCTGGACAGGCTTAGATCCTCTAAGCGTTTACCATTACTAGTGTGCGGGCCGGATTCAGCTCTGCGCGGAAGCATCATGCAGCCCATATATTTCTGAAAGCCCCTATGAGCGGGGGCGGTTTGCTTGCTTTCAGTGGTCGTAGGCTGCCTATCTATCTATCTTCTGATACTGCGTCGGTCACATTTGACCATTACCGCAGGTGTATATTACATACACTCCAGGTTTTGCAGGATGAAAGCCTACACAGTGATCATGTAATTACGGTAGGGATCTTTAACATGCACAGGGGGCCTCCAGTTAACATCCCGATCCGAAGGACGGTGCACTTTATGACATTCATCCCTACAAATGATGCCAATGGAGCGTGTTCGGGCACACCAAAATTTTAACGCCGCTGCAGGGGATCGAACCCGGGACCTGTAGCATTAGAGGCAAGTGCGCAAACCACTGAGCTATCACGCTCCTATGCCGAGAAAAAGAAATCTAGTTTATAATCATGGAGCGTGGTAGCTCAGTTGTTATCTATCTATCTACTGATACTGCGTCAGTCACATTTGACCATTACCGCAGGTGTATATTACATACACTCAAGGTTTTGTTGTTAGTGCACTTGCCTCAGATGTAAGGGGCCCCGTTCGATTCCCGGCAAAGGTAATAAAAATGCGGGGTCAGAACATGCTCAACTGGCATTAGTTGCAGGGATAAATGCCACCAAGTGCACCGCCCTTCGGATTGGGAGGTCGCAGGACGTTTCGGTCTTGAGTCTTTTTTTTCGGCCTGATTTTTCTTTCACTTTATTTACATGTATATATAGTTTGTTTGTCGAAGATCAGCCTGTGCTTTTGCTATCTTCGCTCGTTTTAAGTATTTAATAGGTCAGAAAACAGAGTGCTTTTTCAAACTGCTTAGATTTGGAGATCAGCCTATGCTTTTGGTATCTTCGCTCGTTCAGTTTTTAATAGATCAGCCTATGCTTTTGCTAGCTTCGCTCGTTTTAAGTATTTAATAGATCAGAAAACAGAGTGCTTTTTCAAACTGCATAGATTTGGAGATCAGCCTATGCTTTTGGTATCTTCACTCATTCAGTTTTAATAGATCAGCCTGTGCTTTTGCTATCTTCGCTTGTTTTAAGTATTTAATAGGTCAGAAAACAGAGTGCTTTTTTGAACTGCGTAGATTTGGAGATCAGCCTATGCTTTTGGTATCTTCGCTTGTTCAGTTTTTAATAGTATGTTAGGACCACTCCACTATTAAGACCGGTTCTCGCCAGACCCAAATTATTTCTTATGTGATTAATTAAGACCACCCCGCTATTAAGTATTAAGACCACTTTCAAAAGACCAAATCAACCATTACTGTTTATTGAGACCACTTTTTGGTCAAGTCAAGTTAATTTGTATCTCTCAGTCCATTGGTCAGTCAGGTGCATAACCTGAACAAGTTAAAAAAAAACTCATTTGCGTTATACTTGGTTTTTCGAGAATCAGTAAAAATCGGCCTAGTTTTATTCTTCTTTTTTGAAATTCGCGGCGTTTTGCTTCATTATAACGTTTGTTTGTTTGTTTGTATTGGAGTTTAACGGCCCAGTCAACACTATTTAGGTCATTTTTGTGCCGGTCAGTTTACCTATGAACACTTTCCTGGGCAGGCTTATACGTAAGCGGTTAACCAGTACAGTGCACATTCTTTCGCCAGAAACTGACAACTGCCCTTCTTGAATCAGCGGAAGGGAGGGAATGACCGTAGAAAAGATTTCATGATCAATCTCCACGAAAGAATGTTGCCGACCCCGGCGGGAGTCGAACCCGCGTCCTCCTGATCACCAGTCAGACGCGCATCCGACTGAGCCACTGAGGCCGGCTATTTATACAACGTTATCGCGAGATTCCATGAGAAGCGCTCTTTCTAACAAGATGGTGGATTCATCAACACGATCGAGTTTTCATTCAGAAAAAAATCGTTTTTTTTTTTAGTGGATTTTGAGCGGCAAAATGCTAAAATTAATGTTTTTAAAACTTTAATTCCCACCTTATCGCAATTTTGCCGCATGTGGCGACAGTTTTAAAATGGAAAGAAGACTTTAATTTGATGATTGAAATCGAAATTCTTTGTACGCATCGTCTAAAAACTCGTACACACCAGAGCTCATGGAAATGCAGGATTCTGCGTATTTTACGCCAACTTTTTGCCGTTGTATGCGTAAAATTCACTATCGTCGATTCTTACTGGTGACATAAATGTCTGTAATTCTTCAAAATGCAATCATTTTAACAATTACAGGAAGTCAGACTTAGTTAGGATGTTTGCCCTGCGTATTTGTTCACAAAATTATGAGCTAGTGTCACATACATGTAGGTCCGAATTTGAAAGCACAAATATGGCTGTATAGAATGCTTCTTTTCTGATCTGGGTTTACATTACATCTGTTGTTATCCTAATACAACATGATTTTTATGATATGGCATTATATGGCTAGAAGTGTGAGAATAAATCGGAGCAACTGCATTTTTTTTTTGCGGGGGGGGGGGGGGGGGGGGAGAGAAAGAGTGGGTTTTACTTGGGTATACATTATTTTCCTAATATTTCTACAAAACATCAGATTGTGGCTGCTTCTTAGACACATCAGTGAAATAGTTCTAACTAGTACCCACAATCTACACGTCAGTTATTCATATGGATGTGTAGCCTGATAATAAGAAATTTTTGTCTCTGTTCTATGCGCAATCAATATCAGAACTCCAACTTTTTATGTGGGAATCCAACTTTTTACCTGTGAATCCAACTTTTTACAAGGAAGGATTCCTGGAATCCTGTTTTCAAAATCCTAGTGAGAGCTCTGCACATGTGTTTCAAACAAGAATTCACGTTAATATTTTCGTATTTTTCAATTTAACATAATCCTAAAGATCTTGTGACATAACCTAAACAAATTATTTTCTATAGCCTCACTTTGAAATTCAATGGCGGTATGTGACTTTATATCTGTAACAGGTTATATAAAAAAAATAAATTGTATAGGACTATAGGTGATGCACCTGACTGTTTGTCTATATATTTTTCCTCATCATTACAACAGATCTTGGTAATGTTCACGCATTTCCCTAAAGGTTTGAAAAACAGCAGTTTACTTGTACTAATCAGTGTGTTGTTTTGACAAGATTTTTTATGCTAGGTGAATAAATAGTTTTAATAATTTTGGTAATGTGCAGCTCTGTTTTCTTCAGAAAGAAAATTATTGTGGAACAATTGTTATCATTTATGTGATTTTTATCGGTGTAATATTGCCTATAATTACATATAATGAGGAAAAGAACGGTAAAGTTAAATACAGCAAGATTTACTAAAAAGCAAGAAAATAGGCACAGTGCACATAAAAATATTTAAATCAGTCTTGCCAGCAATATATTTTTCACCAATTCCATTATAAGGGACCACCCCGCTAATAAGACCACTTTTTTGAAGTCTAGAAAGCTTTTAATAGTGGAATTTAACTGTAAATACTGATCATTCTCAGACAATAATCAAGTCCTAGTCACACCTCCTCATTAGTGCTAACTGGAAACATGGCTATGGATAGAACTTTGGGCTATCATAACCATGGCTAACGTGACAGGTCATTGAAATAATATTCCAAATTTAAATAATAATTACTATTCAATATGTTTTATACAGAAAAAAAATGCCATCTAATAAAATCGGACCGAAATGACCTATGTTCCAATTTGGGCCGAAACGACTCAGGACCGAAACGTCCCGGATTCGATTGGGACATTAACGGTCCAGTTCTGTCTAGTGTCCTGCAAGGAACCGTTCTTGGTCTCCTTTTTTTCTCCCTGTACATCAATAATATTTCCACTGACATTGACTCTGAAATAAGACTGTTCGCAGATGACTGTGTTTGTTACCGGGAAATTAAAGATACAGATGACTCATTGAAACTTCAGGCTGACATAGATAAATTAGGATGTTGGGCCCGAAAATGGGGCATGAGATTTCAGCCAGTTAAATGCAATATTATGCAGATAAGTACGAAGAAATCTAATAAAGTTGAGGCTTCTTACACCTTAGAGGGAACGGTCCTCGAGAATGTGGACTCCATTAAATACCTTGGAGTGACAATCTCACACAACTTGAGATGGAATACTCATATTAGCAACATGTGTACTAAGGCATATAGAATGCTTAGTTTCCTGATGCGAAATCTTCATCAGTGCCCCCAGGATGTAAAAGAGGCAGCATATAAAGGTCTTGTTCCCCATATCTTGGAATATGGTAGTTGTATCTGGGACCCCAGTGGAGTGGTCCTTAACGAAGGAATTGAGGAAGTTCTGAATAGAGCTGCTGGATTTCTAACAGGCAATTACTGCTTTGAAACTGGGAGCATGACTGGAATTCTTGGAAAATTAAAATTGGAGTCTCTCAAGAAAAGGAGAAAAGACAGTAGGCTAATCCTTTTATACAAAGGTCTAAAGGGTGCTGCCAGCATCCCACAGATGACCTTGTTCCCCCAGCTAGACACTGTAGAAATCACCATTTGTTGGCTTTCAGACCCTTATTGCAAGAACTGACATTTATAAAGAGTCGTTCTTCCCCAAAACGATTAGAGATTGGAATTCCCTTCCCGATTCAATTATTTCGACAGCTGAAGGTGCTGATGATTGTGTAGCTAAATTTACCTCTTTGGTTAGAGCTAGGGACTAACTTCCCACATCACAGGTCCTGGTGTATGAATGTCATTTGACGTGTCACCATTAACAATTCTGATTCTGAGGAGACCCCCTGTGCATGGAGATTTGGAATCAAGACAATTCA
>OY757012.1:41850959-42083643 GCA_963580285.1 Lucinisca nassula
AACAAACACATTTGTTGACACATTTCTTCTCTGAAGTTCAAGAAGGTCAGGTGCACTGCACTTGTTACAAGAATTAGATTTAATAAGAGTTCGACGAATAGTTATATTTCCCGGTACCGTTCGGAACAAGATCTAGCTTCTTATACTGAGTCGGTCATATCTGGCCATTACCTCAGTGAAGATGGTGCAGTTTCTGGGATTGGGGCTGGTGTGCTGAGGTCTTTATTTCTATATCTATACAACAAGATTCCGGGGCATCTCGGCCCCTAACAAACTCGGCCCCTGTGACCAACTCGGCCCCTAAAACTATTATATTGATATTGTTTTAGATTAGGTAAAGGTGGAAGTTTAGTCAACCTAAATAATATTTATGCTTGTCCCAGTGTTTGCCTTTTCAAAACTGGAGATTTTCACATTTATTGGACTGTTACGCATGATTCCAGGACATTTGCCCCCCCCCCCCCCCCCCCCCACCCCCGAACTAATCTAAAAATGGACATTTGCCCCCCCCCCCAGTTGACAATGAGACCCGGACATTTGCCCCCCCCCCCGAGCTTCTTTTTAGTATGGACATCAGCCTCCCAGTGCTTATTTTACAGGTGGACGTTTGCCCCCCAGTGCTTATTTCAGAAAGGGACATCTGCCCCCCAGATAGACCAGGGCTAACACAAAGGAGGAAAAAAGTATTTATTGATTTATTATCATCAGAAATACAAAATGTTAAGCAATAAAATACTCCATCTGTATAAATAATTACTTGTTGTAAACGGCAACCCCTACCTTCACAAGCAGTATAGATCCAGATCAAAACAAAATGTAAGGCAATAACTTACTCCATCTATATAAATATTAATCCCATAATAACCTGCTGTTAAGGACAACCCCTACCTTAGAAAGCAGTATAGGTCCAGATCATATGCCATCTGATGGGGATCTATACTGTTTGCCATGCAGTCTGTCAAGTTAACAAAAGCATACCAAGATTGTGATGGTTGATAGTCAACAATTGGAGATGCTTAATTTATTCAGCAGGATAAGGGTTAATCAGGTCAGCTACAGAACCAAATATTGAGTTTGTGCCTCACTGAGGGTTAGCTTATTAGTTATGTGTTAATAAAGTTCTTCTTGATGCAAGTTAATGGAAATGCAAGACTTATTTTTATTTATTCTATTTGTATCAGTGTATCAGGCAGCGGGTTGAGGGGCAAATGTCCCTTTCTGGGGGCATATGTCTATACCATAGCTAGGGGGGGGGGGGGGGGGTCCGGGTTGCATTTTCAACTGGGGCAAATGTCCATTTTTAGATTAATTCATTGGGGGGGGGGGGGCAAATATCCTGGGGGGGGGGGAGGGGGGGGGGCTAACGTCCGGAGACCGTTACGAATTCTTAGGTAACTGCCAATGATATTAAATAATCTTTTAATTGGATTATCTTGAGTAAATCACTGACGCGTGCCTGTTGATTGGATTATTATTATTTTATAATTGGGTGGGGAGTACCGAGTAATTACCGCAACCATTCGAAGTCTTTAATCATGCCTTGAGAACACCTGAAAATCGCACGTGCGAATAACAAATGCGCAGATCAGCCTGCGCATCTGCGCACTCTGATCAGCGCTTTTGTTCCCTGCTTGGATAGTATCCCAGCTAGCATGCAACAGCGGCCAACGTCGGGCCGTCTTTCTTTCTCTCTAATTATACTGCGAGCGATCGCTGTCGGCCAGACGTTGGCCCGTCATTCTTTGCAGGCTGGGATGATTACCAAGGCTGCTGTATGCCGAACTTTATCCCTTTGAACGGCTTCTGAGACTAAGCAGATAGGTATTTTTGCACGTGCGAATAATACATGCGAAGATCAACCTGCGATGCGCTCACTCTGATCAGTGCTGTTGTTTGCTTCATGGACTACGGCTTCTGAGACTAAGCAGGTAGCAGGTAATTGAAATGTAGACATCTCTATGTATTTATTAATCGGGCCAAGCTGTATATCAAGAACGTCGCAGAGACGCCTTATGTTTAAGAAAAAGATCAGCTCTAACTGTGATTTGTTGAGTACTGAGTAATAAAACAGAGTTTGGAGGTCAGTTGTAAAGTAGATCAAATCACGAGCGCATAGCGCGCGTGATTTGTCTACTTACAACTGACCGTCAAACTGTGATTAATTAGTCAACAAATCACAGACTAAAGCTGATCTATTTCGATTCTATCACGCTGAAAATCGGCAATAATGTTGTTGTTTCCTTCAAAATCTCACAGCCTTTCGCCATTGTTAGAAGAAATTCCGCTAAAATTATCGACTGAAACACATGCATTTATATCCTTTTCTTACGTTTTCGATGCGAGAAAACGACGTTACACCGTCTAACGTCAAGGAAATCGACTAGCGACGTCATAAATTGGCAGTTTTTAATGACGTCACTCGTCACACTCTTCCGAGCTGTGATTTGTTGCAGAATAAAGCACAGTTATTTTCCATTGCCTATATAGGCGCGCTGTGTTAAGAATTAAGAGCAGAAATGAGATTTCTCCCTGCTTGGATAGTATGAAAATTGCACGTGTGAAAAACAAATGCGCAGATCAGCCTGTGCAGTCGCGCACTCTGATCGGCGATTTTGTTCCCTGCTTGGATAGTATTATTACTAAGGCTGCCGTATGCTGAACGTTGTTTCTGAGACTAAACAGGTGGATCTAGGTCTAATAGGAGCAGAAATAGCAAAAATGAAGTCATTAGATACTTCTTATCTCTGGAAGCCATCTAATACTGTTTGAAGCATGTTGATATAAAGAAATATCAAAAACATGCATTGAATAATGACTTTATTACAAAAGGAATCAACAAATGTAATAACCATGACCCTTTATTTCAACAATAAATACATAACGCATGAAATGAAATGCACACAACATAGCAGCACATAAATACACGTATGTAAAATGCATTCATTACGAAAACACGCCTATTCAAAAACACTGTAAAATTTTCCCCATAAAAATGAAAAATTTAACACGAAAACTTGCGATATTTTATCTATATTTTAGAGCAGAAATAAGAAAAATAAAGTTTACCCCTGCAAACCCCAGTTTTACTATATAAAAGTGGGGTTCAAGGGGGTCAAAATTATATAGGCGTGTTTTCGTGATGCATTACTAGACATGCTGACAACGAACAAAAATACACACGTTTAATGAAGCACACATAAGGAAAGGATGAGCCATTACACTAGAAAACAGTAGTGAACACTGGAAAACAGTAGTGATTTAGACAGTCATGTAAGATGTTAAATCCTTCTACACTGTATGTGAGCTGACAGAGAGGGAACTATCATCATCAGTTTATTCTACTTGAAAGGCTCATTACGCAAACACGCCTATACAAATACATTGCCACCTTTATCGCCGAAAAAATGAAAATTTTATGATGACAAATTACGATATCTTTCTTATTTCTGGTCCAAATATAGATTGTGGGCACTCGTTAGAACCGTCTCATCGAGGCGGTTCTAACGAGTACCCACAATCTATATCTTAAAGCAGAAATAAGAAAAATAAGGTATACCCCGGAAACCGCAGTTTTACTATACAAAAAGTGGGGTTCAAGGGGGTCAAAATTATATAGGCGTGTTTTCGTGATTACTTGAAAGGCTCAAAAAAGATTCAGTACATGTTCGTACGTTTTTTTTTACGTTTGTTTAAATGGACTATTTCTGACAATTGTTACGAGTACGCATACTATTCCGTTTAAGAGCAGAGATAAGGAAAATAACCATACTTTTTATCCATCATGTCATTATAAATTGACAAATAAAACTACACTGGCCATTCAAACATTGTTGGCCCGTATTTGTGACGGTAACGGATGCATCACAGATGCGGTACTTTTGATATATCACATTGGTGGGACATCTGTTCCGTGACACAACACTATTATTATCATTACTATCATCAATCTACAAAAGGGACCGAGTTTGTTAGGGGCCGAGGATTACGTGCAGGTTACTGGTGACACGTCAAATTGGAAGTTAGTCAATAGCTCTCACCAAAGAGGTAAACGCCGGCGGGGGGGGGGGGGGTAATCTGAACTTTGCCTCCTTCTGATTCGTATAAGCCGCCCTCCCCTCAATAGGAGCACCCCCACACACGAGGTAGATTAAATGTGGAAAACTGACTTACTTCGGTCAATACGGAGTTCGTAGCATGTCCCTGACAACCATCAGTTCTATCTATCTCCATATACTCCAGCACCCTCTCTCGAGTATTATGTGGAGGTGCATGCGCAGGTGTAAGAAAAAAAGTGATAGTTAGAGTATAACAGTGACATAGGAGAAAGAAAAAGTGAGATAGGGTGTTACATGTAGTTGGGTGGAGATTTAAAAACATGATAAAAACAATATTTCTAGCTTATGGAAATGAGTGAGTGATCTTACTGAAGGAGTCAAGATCGGTCAGAAGTAATCTATTCTACAATATGATGGACATCGGGAAAAAATAGAACTGATAATAATTTACTGAAGCATGAATCTGTCTAAACGAAAGAGAGTGCATGTGACGAGTGATCTTCAGGGGATGCTCAATGTATGGCGGTAATGGAACAGCGATCAAAGTAGAAGTAAAACAAAGATCAGGAATCGATACAATTAACTTACTCCAACCATCAAAGACACCAAAGGGAAAGAAACACAAACATTAAGCGACCAGACCATAATGGAAACCTAAACAAAGGAAGGCCATAAGGACAGTTACTTTCCCACAAATTGGCCATATGGCCATCCAAAATAAAAAGATACAAGTGATACACACAGTAAGTAACAAACAACAACTTAAATAAATCGCCACAGAAGAACCGCCTTGAAGCCGTAAACAAATTTATAAAACACGATCAAAAGGCCATCCAACCGTCTCTGCTCAATGGACCGCCAGCCCAGGTCGTGTAGCATTTCTGTCACATTGTCATATGTGGAGTTATTGGATTTAACCCAGTGTGCAGCAAGTCTCTGGATCATTTCCACTTTATCCGAGTTCAATTTTGTAGGGGGACTCCACACAATGGAGGCATATTCCAACTATGGGCGAACGAAAGTCGTATAAGCTAGCGCTCTAACAGACTGGTTGCTATATTTACATTTCTTTTAATGAACCCAGGGTTTTGTATGCATTTGAGGTAACATTACTTAGGTGGGTGTTCCATGTTAGATCTTCACTGATATGTAAACCAAGGCATTTAGCACTATCTACTGACTCTTGGATCTGACCATGTAGAGTATACTGAGAAAGGATGGGCCGTCTTGATTTATTGATGTGGAGAACCTGGCGTTTGCTTTGGTTAAACTACATGTCCCAGGTCCGTTCCCAGATTTGTCCAATTTCATGTCCGGGCTCCTATAAGACTTGTGGCTTAATATCATTAGGCCTCAAGGCCTTAATTATTTGTCAGGTTTCAGTTAAATAAAGCAAATTCAGTTAAATAAATAAAGAACTTCAGTTAAATAAAGCAAATTCTTCTGATACCGAGGCTCCGTTTATGGATTTACATCTATCTATTGTAGATGGGTTTGTTTCGTGCAAAATTTATGATAAACGCGATGATTTTGATTTTGAGATTGTAAATTTTCCTTTTTTGGATAGCGATGTTCCTCGTGCGCCATCCTATGGCGTTTATATCTCGCATTTAATTCGATTTGCCAGAGTGTGTAGTCATGTAACTGACTTCAACACTCGTAATGAATTGTTATCTGCTAAACTTCTTAATCAGGGTTATCGGTACCATAAACTACACAAAGCCTTTTCAAAATTTTATAGACGTCATTCTTATTTAATTTCAAAATTCAATATTGGACTTAAATCTCTTCTGCAACAAGGTCTATCGGAACCCGAATTTTATGGTGATTTAGTATATAAATTCAGAAAAATATATAACCGCAATGACTTCAACATCCAATTTCGTAAAACTATTCTTCGATATAAAAGATTGGGTACAACATAAATGTTATACGACTGACTGCATGCATGGTATTTAACCCAATCACGGTTGACAACTTTGCTTCTCTCTTTAATTGCACGCCGGTGGGTCAGGCGTGGGTCAGGCGTCAGATTCTATGACGGTTCCAACGTAAAGGCTTATTGAGAATTAGAGAGATCTAATTCAAGGTTGTGTTGGTTGGTGCCTGATGCTCTGTCTCTGGTCGGGCCCATCGGAGCCTAACTGTTGGTTTTCTTTTGCTCCAGCATTTCTGCGGTTTCTTGCTGTCGAGACCTCACTGTTGTCTCACCTCTGTGGTTATTTGATTATTTGTGTTCAAGTAGATATTGCACTGATGAGTTAAGAGGCCTTCATGCGGACTACACAATTATTTGTCTAAATCGCGACGGAAGTAAGGGCGAGGATTGTGGCCACGTAAAATCGATTTAAGCCCCCCAGTGGAATTCGTTTCCGCAGACCGTTCCAAGGCGGTTCTTCTGTCGCCGTTTATTTTTGTTATGGTTTGTCTTTGTGTGTTTGTGTCTCTTATATCATTTTATTTTGGATAGCCTATTGGCCATTTTGTGGGAAAGTAACCGTCCTTTTGGCTTTCCGCTATTGATGTCATTTTGTGGGAAAGTAAATGTCATTTTGGCTTTCCGCTATTGATGTTTCCATTAGGGTATGTTGTTTCATGTTTGTATTTCTTTCACTTTCGTGTCTCTGATCGGAGCTGTGGGTTGATTGTATCGATTCCTGATCATTGCCTCTACTTCTATTTTAAGTTTGACAATAATTTTGGTTTAAACAATATTTTATTAGAAGCAAATATCAAATACAATCACACACAAGACATGGTAAAAGGATCTGACTGTAAGCTACCAAGCTTATAACTGAATGGAATGACTGAAAATAAATATTGAGTATACATTAACGAGCGAATAAGAGAGAGAGAGAGAGAGAGAGAGAGAGAGAGAGAGAGAGAGAGAGAGATTGACTGACTACATGTATCTGCCTACGGTTTGAATCACGCAATTTTAAAGATTAAAATAATTTTAATACACCATTCAGGTCTATGGTAATTTCTGGCATCAAAGGATACTTACATTTGAGAGTATCTAGGGTATCATCTAAGAACAGGTATTGAACATAGTGTAAATAAATCTGTCCGAGTTTTAGGGGTGACATTTTTGGTGAGACTGATTGGAACTGGTTAGTTAAGCAATGACCTTGTCACGATTTTCTGTGAGCAAGGTGTCTGAAGTCGGATCCTTTTATGGGGAAACACCTTGGGAGTCCTGTGTAGAATTTTTATCAGTAAAAATAATTCTAAGGCGTAAATCCTGAGAACGCTCCGGAGTCAGTGCCTGATGATCCAAGTCCAAGGATATCCAATAGATAGTTATTGTATGCAGCCTTCAGTTTACTTTGGACAAGGTGTTTTACTTTCTTGAAGTGTTGCCTATCCCTACCTGACTTACCTGAATTCCTTTTTTTTTTTTGAAAAAGTTTATCTCTTTTCCGCATCTGCCGTGTAATTTCCTGTGTTACCCATGGTAGACTTCATTTTGTGCCTAATTTCTTATGGGGAATAAAGGTTTCAACGCCTCTGTGAATATAGGAAAGCCTGCCAAATACTTTCTGAGCTCTAGTCTTTAAAGTTAGACAAGAAATCAGACGCAGCATCAACCATAACAGCCTTAAAGCCTATCCAGTCTGCTTTACGAAAAAAGGAACAGTCCTTGTAATTTGTCGGGTTAATTTGGGTTTAACGTTTACCTGGCTGACCATACTATGATGGTCAGCTTGTCCGGGTTTCAACTCAATTTTATCTACTAAGGTGGGGTTTGACGTCAGGAGTTTGTAACACAAATTTCGTGAAATTCTTTTAATATCACTGAACATGGGTGAACACCTCGTACAGTTAATTATAAGTTGAACCAGAAAACATGTGCACTTCACATTTTCCAGTTCTGTGGTGTATTCTTTGCTTCTAAAGGATAACTCTTTTATAGAACATATTACAGGAACCGAGAATGATTGTTTTCAAATGCTCGCACTCATATAACGTATTACAGTGTTCTTGAAGTGTGTGTGTGGTTCTTTTATATCCTCTCTCAACAGAGGACAGTAGAATAGAATATGACAGATGCCTTCTGCTTATTGCTTACAGAGCTTGCCCGTCCGGTCTTCTGGATACTGACTGAACGTGTGAACGTTGTTTTTGGAGAATGTATGCCCCACTTTAACATCCTGGCCTTGATCACAGCTTTTCTGACGTTGACTACGGTGTTCTCTGTTGTTCTCCAAACAGGGTGAACGCAGCCTCCCGATATGCTGCCGACCGCTTAAAAAGCGGATGGTAGACTTACTATAGGAGTCACGCACGAGGGATTCTGTCCAGTACTTCGTCACGATTCTGTTGATCGCAGTTTACCATTCGTTCCTGGAGGGTATGATTTGTTTCAAAGCAACAATGTCCGATAGGTTGTATTGGTGTAACACTTGAACGGTTTGGTAGAAGAAACCATCTTTATTGTCAAAATTTTCTGACATTTGGCGCGCTAAGACCTGTTTAAATCTCTCATTGTCAGATTTCAGGATAGTATGTAACAGAGAGCTGTCCCTTTTGAATTTCAGCTTCAATTGGTAATGCACCGAGAAGTAGATACACTGCTACTATGGCTGTTCTTTCTGGGAGTGGCTGGATTATCCTCAAATATTTTTGTGGAATTTGTCAAGGGAAGTAAGGTGACTTTTTCCGAGGTAAAACTTCAAGTCCATAGAGTAGCCTTGGGAGAACATACGTTTTATAAATCTGATGTGATGTAGCAGGACTTAAGCCTTTTGTTCCATGATAACTCGAGTTCAAAATCGCATATTTTGTTCTACGAGCTAACTTTACTCTATCTTCAATGTTTACTTCACACTCATGTGATACAGTTCGTTTCAGTCCCGGGTGAGAAATAGAAGTGGAGGCAACGATCAGGAATCGATACAATTAACCCACAGCTCCCATCAGAGACACCAAAGGGAAAGAAACACAAACATGAAACAACATACCCTGATGGAAACATCAATAGCGGAAAGCCCAAAGGACAGTTACTTTCCCACAAAATGGCCAATAGGCTATCCAAAATAAAACAATATAAGCGACACAAACACCCAAAGACAAACCATAACAAAAATAAACCGCGACAGAAGAACCGTATTGGAATGGTCAGCGTAAACGAATTCCACTGGGGTGTGTGTGTGTGTGTGTGTGGGGGGGGGGTGCTTTAATCGATTTTACGTGGCCACAATCCTCGCCCTTACTTCCGTTGCGATTAAGACAAATAGTTTATTCAGTCCGCATGAAGGCCTCCTAACTCATCAGTGCAACATCTCCGTGAACACAAAAATCAAACAACCAAGGAGATGAAACAAGTGAGGACTCGACAGCAAGAAACCACTAAAATGCTGGAGCAAAAGAAAACCAAAAGTTAGACTCCGATGGGCCCGACCAGAGGCAGAACATTAGGTACCAACCAACATAAGCCTTTACGATGGAACCGTCATAGAATCTGAGGCCTAACCCACCTGTCAAGTCTATGTAAATTAAGTGGGCCCCAGAATGGGTCCACTTTTGGCCCCAGGGCTATAATTTGAACAATCTTGGTATGGGACCTCAACATGAAGATTTTTAAGGTACTTCCCAATAGAGATCTATGAAAACATGTTATCCCTAACACAGGGCCAATTTAGTGATCTCTAAGGCACCCCACCCCCCCCCCCCCCCCCCACCCCGGGGCTATAATTTGAACAACTTTCGTAATGGTCCATTAGGTGAAGCTACCCAACAAATGTCAAAGACCTGGGCCTTCTAGTTTCAGAAAGAAGACTTTCATTTTTTTCCCTATTTAAGTCCATGTAAATGCAGGCGTCACACTGTCCCGAAATTGACACCTTATGGAAACACGATATAAAGGAAATGTTCTAATTCGGCTCTGATCGCGAAAACATCGGGCCATTCGTGAGGACATCTTAAGCCATCGTATGATCGCCGGTGGATTTTCTGAGGCTCCGGCAGCAACTTCGTGAGCGGCGGCAAAATCTTTGGCATGCCAAAAAATTGCCGGAAGACCTTGCGAAGGTTCATTTTCGTATTGAATTCGTTTGTCCATCTTGCCCTTCGTAAGGCCATCGTGAGGGCATCTTGTCAAATCGTGTCATCTTCGTCTTTTCTTCGTGTGATCATCGGTGGTCTCGGGCATTTTACGCCTCACGAAGATAATACGAGGGAAACAAGAAGTCGTCCGATTGTCTTAGGAAGGCAATACGACTACGTGAAACCCTCGCAATGACATCGTGTAGCCATCGTATTATAATACGATGACATTGAGATTGGACCACGATGTCGACGAAGACAGCTGAATTTGAGTACCTCAAGCGATACCCATATGTCATGGTAACGTAGACATATAAAATGCCAACCTCAGAGCATCTTCCTCAGTCAGCCCTGATGAGCAACTCTGCAGGGCTTGTGTAACTCCCAAAGCTTCAGTCATAATTATTCACAATTCCGTTCCTGCAGAATGGCATACTTTGATGATGAGACAACCAGGAAAAAGAAGGCAGCAGAATTGCTTCTTTTGATGCACCTTAGAGATGAAGACGAGCAGATCTTATTGGCCTATAAACCAAGTCTCTCTGAAAAAGTGGTCTTCTCTTTGGGTGGCATTTTAAATTGGTTTTAAGTTGAATCAAATTTAAGAGAGTTGAAATGTACTGTGTACTCTCCGATCATCAAATGAATTTCAATCGGTCGGCCGAAGGTTTTATAACATCGGGAGGTCACGTGTCGTCTTCGGGACCTAGTTCGAACGCATCGTACTTTCAATACGACGTCGTGAAGCCGTCGTGTGGCCTTCGTTTTGCCTGCGTGTAAACTTCGTAATAAAAAAAAATCTTCGTGTTGCCTTCGTGTGTGGTTCGGATGCCATCGTGTGACCTTCTGCATGCATCGTACTTGCTTCGGCTAGAGATTGGCTGTTGACCATGTTCGGAGCGATCTGCGCGCGAAATTCAAAATTCCATATTCGTATGGCCACCTGGTGTCATTTTCGGGACAGTGTGACGCCAGCATAAGCATGTGTGCACCCGGCCGGTCCAGTTTTGGCCGTATTATGAAGCTTCATACCAAATATCAAAGACCTGGTCCTTGCGGTTTCTTCGAAAGCTTTGATTAAATTGTCAAGCTTCCCGTTATACTACAAATTTCTTTTCTCAGAATTATGTTCAACAATCTTGGTTTTTGTTGGATGAATCTTGTAGTGGTGCTGATCAGTATATCTATATCCCACGCTCAGAATCAGCTGTAGAATTTCTGGAGTTAACGATAGGCACGCCAGGTCATCGGCAACTGCTTTTGCACAAATAGAGGATCTTACATGAGTGTTCATGTATTATTGAATTTATTAAACGAGTTGAGGAAAAGAGATAATTATCCCTTTTCCTCGACGATTTTAATAAATTCAATAATACACAAATGTATTATTGAATTTATTAAACTCGTTGAGGCAAAGAGATAAAATGCGAGGCTTTGCCGAGCATTTTATCCCTTTTCCTCAACGAGTTTAATAAAATCAATAATACACAAACACGAATGCAAGATTCTGTTTATCATATGACATTTAATACGCATTTTATTCACGATTGTTTACAAAAATATCAATAATCCGCCATTGGTAAACGCGACGTCGTTAAGGACGCCGTACATGTAACGTTACGGGACGTATCTAGCTAATTTGCATATTTAACCAGTGGATTATCGAAAATATTACATGGCGTTATTACACTCTCAGACGCGAAGTCATATGATAAAAATATAAATTCCACAACATAAATCCAAGTGCATTTGTTTCTCTTTCAAGAAGCTGATCTTCGACGAAAATTTTATCCAGGTATGTAGACAGTACTACTCCTTGTCTGACTCCTTGTTTTAAGTCGAAGCTAT
Source organism: Lucinisca nassula (assembly GCA_963580285.1). Classification (NCBI taxonomy): domain Eukaryota; kingdom Metazoa; phylum Mollusca; class Bivalvia; order Lucinida; family Lucinidae; genus Lucinisca; species Lucinisca nassula. The sequence continues at coordinate 41,862,911 of OY757012.1, forward strand.
CACTTCGACTTAAAACAAGGAGTCAGACAAGGAGTAGTACTGTCTACATACCTACATAAAGTGAACCCAGCCATTGCACTTTAGTGATGAGACCATTATACAGTTCTTTTATGATCAAGCAGTATGTCAGGCAAATATTTCTGTCTAGCAGTTTATCAAACAGAATTGTATGATGCACCACGTCAAATGCGGACTGAACAACCAGCGTCGCAAAGTACAACGCAGACATTGAGAGTTTTGATTCTTTGGTAAATCCGAATTGAAGGGCGGTTTAATTCTTAAAATTCAGTTTTTCTAGTAAAGAGTATTAAAACAATTTGCCTAAGACTGCAGTCACAGTAATTCCTCTGTCGCTATTCACAAAACATGGATCTTTGTCTTTCTGTTTAACACAGGTGTCAAAACTCCGGTTTTAAATGCTGCAGGGATGGACTTTGTTTTTAATATTTGATTAAACAGCGGTGCGATAGTTTCATATACAATGTCCTTTGCCATTTCCAAGTGTTCATTGCAAAGTCCATATTCATTGGGAAACTTTCCACTGTTCAGTTTTTGAATGCTTGTCTCAATATCTGAGACCGTGAACATTATTTCAGTCAGATTTTCCTCTTTCAAAGACTGTTCACCGACCTCCTGTCTTACTAAACTTCAAGAAGGAACTTTCATCATAGTCGTTTTCCTTCGGAAAAGATAGTTCTTCATTGTATTTCTAGTGCATTTTTGAAAGGCGATATAAAAAATTGATATTTCATGAAGGTAAAATGACAAAATAGATATTTCTAGATTGAATGTCAGAGTAATACTTGCCATAAAATGCGACAGCAGGCAGCTGCTACCTAAGAAACTATGGAGTTACAGCGTCATGGAAATCGAATAAGGAAAAAGGAAAACATTTTTTTACTTTTCCTTTTTCGAGTCCGTAACAGAGTATGTAAACTGAAAAAATTAAGGATACTCAGAGTCGACACATACAGAAATGTACCTTATGACATGCACAGAGAGTGCGTTTTTGGAAAGGTGACTTGAAAAATTGTCATTCGACGAAAGGGAGATATGACTAGATAGAATGCCAGACTAATACTAGTCATAAAGAACGACAGCAGGCAGCTGCAACCTAGAAACTTGGTTACAGCGTCATGAAAATCGAATAAGGAAAATAATTTTCCTTTTTTCTCATTCGACTACGATCAGTGTAAGTAAACTCAAAAAGATTAATGATATTGAGAGTCGCTTCATACAGAAATGTCCCTTATGACATGCACAGTGCATTTTTGAAAGGCGACATGAAAAATTGACATTTCACGAAGGTAAAACAACAAAAGTGAGATATGTCTAGATTGAATGTCAGTGTAATACTATTCAGAAAACGCGACAGCAGGTTTTTTGTTTGTTTGATTTGAGGTTTAACGTCCCCGTCAACACTGTAAATTTCATTTTGGAGACGTTGCTTCCAATTTTGTGTGACTTTTACCCGACATTGAGATGAAATGATATCTCAAGCTCTGTCGCCCAATGAAACCAATAGGGTTTATAAGCATGGACGGTCCAACTCATGCGCACCGCTTTGCCTGGGCAGGCTTAGATCCTCTAAGCAGTTTACCAGTACTCGTGTGCGGGTCGGATTCAGCTCTGCGTGGAAGCATCATGCAGCCCATATATTTCTTCAAGCCCCGATGGGCGGGGGCCGGCGACAGCAGGTAGCTGCAACCTAAGAAACTATTGAGTTACAGCATTATGAAAATCGAATAAGGGAAAAAGGAAAATATTTTTTTCCCTTTTCCTATTTCGACTCCGAAACAGAGTAAGTAAACTAAAAAGGTTAATGATGCTGAGATTCGTTAATACAGAAATGTAACTTATGAAATAGCGAGTTTGTTAACGGCAACATGAAAAATTGACATTTCATGAAGGTAAAACGACCAAAGGGAGATATGTCTAGATTGAATGTAAGAGTAATACTAGTCACAAAAAACTACAGCAGGCAGCTGCAACCTAAGAAACTATGGAGTTACAACGTCATGAAGATCGAATAAGGAAAAGGAGGAAAAATCCTTATTCGACTCCGCAACAGAGTAAGTATTATTGAAAAAGCAATGATACTGAGAGTCGTTACATACAGAAATGTGCCTTATGGCATGCACAGATAGTGCGTGTTTGAAAGGCGATATGAAAAACTGACATTTCATGAACGTAAAACGACAAAACTGAGATATTGCACGACCCGCAGAAAAAGCGACCGACTGAAGTCGGTTGATTTTCTAAGAGTGCCCTAAAATCACCATGTCATTCTGTCATTCTGTCAGTCTGTCTGTCCATCCGTAACCCGTTTGTGAAAATTGGTGATAGTGACTTAACCGCTTGGAATATGTAAACAATTTTTGGCATACTGATAGATATCATTGAGATCTAACCAGTTAACTTGCGAAATATTACATTCCATTTAGTATAGCCTCGCCGAGGCGAAAAATGTTAAAATTTTCGAAATGCTTCTCCTCGGAAACCGTTGGGCCGATTGAAGTCAAATTTCATATGAAGCCTCTATGGGATGGGGGAAACCAAAATTTGCTCATGGGGTCCAGGTCACATGACCAAAATGGCCGCCAAGCCATATATGGTCTGTCTGTCTGTCTGTCCGTCCGTAACCCGTTTGTGAAAATTGGTGATAGTGACTTAACCGCTTGGAATATGTAAACAGTTTTTGGCATACTGATAGATATCAATGAGATCCAACCAATGAACTTGCGAAATATTACATTCCATTTAGTATAGCCGCGCCGAGGCGAAAAATCCGTAGCCCTGTGAAAATTGGTGATAGTGACTTAACCGCTTGGAATATTTAAACATTTTTTGGCATTCTGATAGATATCAATGAGATCTAACCCATGAACTTGCGAAATATTACATTCAATTTAGTATATCCTCGCCGAAGCGAAAAATGTGAAAATTTTCGAACTGCTTCTCCTCGGAAACCGTTGGGCCGATTGAAGTCAAAGGGGGTCTTTCAAGGTATAGGGAATTTGCATTGGTTTCTGCCCACGCTTGGATTTTGATGAAATTATGCACAATAATTGCCTTGGGTATAACCATTATAATTATGATGAATTCACTTTTAAATTATATTTCCGTAGTAAATTTATTGCATATTTTATGAAGTCTCTATCACAACAGAGAGTACTCTCATATAAACTTGTCTGCAGTATTCAGAGTTTCATATATTTAATGCTGCTATGTTTTATGAATTAAAGCGATAATTGATGAGTTAGTTGATACTATGAATGACATCATATGTCTAGTAATAGTGGCTGGGCATTCAGTTTTCTTTGATGGTGTCCCCATATTTCAGCTCATATTTTTGAATTCATGAAAATTTTATATACATATTTACCATGTTCCAATTTTTTTTCAAGACACCATTTTAGCATTAAACTACTCACAGATCTTAGGAACATGTTGATGAATTTTGATGGAAATTGAGGACCGGTAACATTGTGTTTTAACAGACTGAATACTGATAGTCCTGATTCAGCAAAATGTGAAATTATATGATTATCATGTTTTGGTCATGCTGTTTAATAATAATTTACTATTGCTTTCAATTTGGATGGCTATAGTATAGTATGGTTTGTGTAAGTAGTTCACAGCATAATTATAAGTATAATTTCAAAACATTCATTTCGGTAAATTTGCCCCCTGTTGAACAAACTGTTTGTCTACAGAACTATACCGCAAAGGTTTTGATGACAAACGTCATCAAATGCACCCATGTAATCATGTGTACAGTTATCTTTCTGTCTTTATTGTCTAATTTGGTAATGGTGCTAAGGTGATGTTGAGATTTAACATTCAAATTAACAACATACCAGTCACTTTAGAAGTTGCTTCAGATTTTGTGAGATTTGTTATCCGACTCGAGATTAATGACTCTCAAGTCAAGCTGTTGTTTGTTTATTTAACCCTAACTGTCCATTTAAAAAGAAAGGTTTACTCTAGGGAAAATCAATAACACTTGAGATTACTTTTCCTCGACATTAAGTTTTCAGTCTTTGTATCTGCATAGGTACTAGCCAATCCATCTGTTTTTGTATAGCCCCTATGAACGAAATCAAACGGCTTCCTGAAGCTGTATTCCAAAGCCATTTGAATTTGCTTTTAGAATTCACATGGTCGTACATTTGTCAGTGTTCCAAAACTTATGTGATAATGATTGTGTTGTCTCTATATTTGTATAGGTCTTTCACTTCATTCACCTATCTCAACAGTTGTTGCAGTAATTACAAAACACATTATGTAAGATATCAAGAAGCATTTAAACTGTTGATAATAATTATTCAATCTGTGAGTAGTTATCGCATTACTCATAGGATTTTAAATTATTTTCAGTAAAAACATTGTGATGCTTTTTTTCTGTCCAAACACTGCAATGCTCTTTCTCAGCTGAGAGATACATTGCACAGAAATGTACTGGTATTTATTAATGAACAAAAAACAAGCAAGAACAGTGTTTAAAAAAACAGTGAACTTGCATTCAGCAGAAACATTCAAGAAGTGGTTGAAAGTTTTACAACCAGAAAAAAATACTAAAAGCTCGCTTCCGATAAATTAACCACTATATTGACAAAGTAAATAGAAAAAATAAGACACTTAAGAAACGTCAACAATTGCAATACCAATGCAGAAAAGAGACATATTTATGCATGTGCACTATAAGAAAGGAAACTGTTTCTCTCCCTGTCTAATAGCAAAATTTCTCTAGGTCATGGAACAGCTTTGTTTACACCAAATATTCTGCGCCTCATCCATCAATGATATCTTTTGCAGCAGTGACATTTCGATTTTTGGAAATACTAACCAATAATTACAGTACCTTTTTGTTAGGATAATAATCCAGCGTTCGTAAAGACAGAGTATATCTAAGGCTTGATCTGGCCATGGATTTATCAACAGAACTATTTTTACTAGTAACAACAAACCACTGATCATAGCGTCCTTGCATACCAGCTTGGTATGGAAATGAAAATAATGGATCTCCTTGCCTTACACCTATTTGAGTAGCATGAGTTATACAAAGTCATTAAATAAAATTGCACATGTTCACAATAATTTTGCTGCTAAAAAAAGCAATATATGTTGTTAAGCCTAATTTGTTGATTAGAATACCTTTTGAGTTAGTGTTTTACTATCTACTATTTTGGATAGATCATAGTGTATAAATGAAAGGAAAATATCAGAAATTCATGATATTTTAATAGTTTCTAAGCTAGATCAGCTCAATATGTATTCATTGTGATTTGTATAATCTCATTTTTATTACGTTAGTGTTACGAATTGCCTTTTTATAAGGTTCTTGGATGATTTCAATAAAATAGTAAATTTTGCAGAAACGACTTACATCCATTAAAAGTGTAAAACTACAGTGTTACCGGTTTTGGATTTTCATGAAATTTGGCATAGCTAAAGAAGGTACATATGGCAAGTTTTCCTAGCAAAATGAAAGCTTGACAAAGATTAGAACATATTTATCTTCGGGATTGAATTTTTATAATTTTTTAAAATTTTAACTAAAAAATGAGTTTTTTGATAATTATTTTATCAGAAAATGTAAACTTTAATTAATCCAAAAGGTTTTTTTGTATCAAAGGAATGCCTATGGAGTTCTGCATTCAATCCAGTTCATATATCTTGAAACTAAATAAAACATAAAATTTAAGACGCACTTATTTAGAGACATACACCAGCTCATGGAGGGAGTCAAATAGAGTGGCCTCCTGAGGCCTACTTTGATTTATATAATTTATTAAATACATTTTTATAGGTTGTATATGCTGAGTTATTAATATACAAAGTTTAAAGAAAAAACATGCATGGGCACAGATGAAAGACCCCCTTTCATATGGAGTCTCTATGGGATGGGGGAAACCAAAATTTGCTCATGGAGTCCAGGTCACATGACCAAAATGGCCGCCAAGCCATGTATGGTAAAAACCCTTCAAAAATAGTCTTCTCCAGAACCACTGGGCAGATTTCCACGAAACTTGATAAATAGCATCTGGGACGTAGGCCCATCATAAATTGCTAAAATGGTGACCCTGGGTTGACCTTGACCTTCTTTGTGCCTAGGTCAAACTTTGCCACATATGCTTTTGTACTTGAAAAGTGAGAATGCATTTTATCGTGAGAACGATTCACAATACAGTACTAAAGTATAAGATATATTTTTGCTCCTTACGATAAGGCGCATTTATTGGGGGAACCGTTTTAGGTCCAGATCACATGACCAAAATTGGCGGCCATACCCATATATGGTAACACTCATAAAGCTAAAAGCATCCGGCGGGTCGTGCACTTCAGCTGAAGCACTGGTTTCTACATTGAATGCCAGAGTAATACTAGTCATCAAATGCGACATTAGGCAGCTGCTTCCTAAGAAGCTATGGTGTTACGGCGTCACGAAAATCCACAAGGAAAAGGGAAAATATATTTTCCTTAACCTTTTCCTTTTTTTGCTTATTCGACTCCGAAACAGAGTAGTGAACTGAAAAAGACTAATACAGTAGAACTTCGATGGCTCGAACACCGATGGCTCGTTTACCATGTATGTGTCGGACCCATTCTTGAGCCCCTAGCGAAATCCTCTACATAAGAAGTAATGCGGGATGATTAAGGAGATTTTAGTCTTTTATCTTGCAAATGTATGCTGTGTGTACTCATTAGTATCGCCTCGATGAGGCGATTCTAATGAGTACACACAACATACATTTTCATTATAGAACACCGAAAAGATGTCTAAAAGTATCACGTTATGCCTCCTGGCAGTAACCTCAGTGGCTCGAACTACCCCTGTCTCGAACAGATTTTTGAGGTCCCAAAGGTGTTCGAGCCATTGAAGTTCGACTGTACATACAGAAATATGCCTTATCACATGCGCAGATAGAGCGTTTCAGAAAGGCGACTTGAAAAACTGACATTTATGAAGGTAAAACGACAAAAATGGGATATGTCTAAATGGAATATCAAAGTAATACTAGTCATAATAAGCGACAGCTGGCAGCTGCAACCTTAGAAACTATGGAGTTACAGAGTTATGAATATCGAATAAGGAGTCAGGAAAATATTTTTTACTTTTTCCTTTTTTTGTCAGTAAACTGAAAAAGAATTATTAATACTTAGAGTAGTTACATACAGAAAAGTGCCTTATGACATGCACAAATAGTGTTTTTGAAAGGAGACATGAAAATTGATATTTCATGAAGGTAAAATGACCAACGGGAGATATGTCTAGATTGAATGTCAGAGTAATACTAGTCATAAAAACGACAACAGGAAGCTGCAACCTAAGAAAATATGGAGTTATAGCGTCATAAAAATCGAATAAGGAAAAAGGAAAAGTTTTTGTCTTTTTTACTTTTCCTTATTTCACTCCGAAACAGAGTAAGTAAACTGAAAACGATTAATGATACTGGTAGTCGTTACACACAGTAATGTGCCTTATGACATGCGCAGAAGGTACATTTTTGAAAGGCGAGATGAAACAATGACATTTCATGAAGGTAAAACGACAAAAGTGAGATACGTCTAAATGGAATGTCAGAGTAATACTAGTCATAATAAGCTACAGCTGGCAGGTTGTCCATCGGAGCAGAACTGCTTTAGCTGTTTTCGTAAAGGGTCACCTAAGCAACATTCCTATGAAGTTTGTTGTCTTCTAAAGCGTTTTCTATTCTTAGATCTGGTGGCCAGCTTGTTCATCGGAGCGAAACGATTTCCAGCTATTTTGGTGGAGGGTCAACTAAGCAACATTCCTGTGAGGATCGACTGAAATTGGCCCAAGGGTTCAGGAGAAGTTGGCATTTAAAGCGAATTGTTCACATGTCTCTATTTTTTAAGCTCTGGTGGCGATCTTGCTCGTTGGAGTGCTACAGTTTTGGCTATTGTGGTAAAGGGTCACTTAAGCATTGCTCATTGGAGTGCAACAGTTTTGGCTATTGTAGCAAAGGGTCTCTTAGGCAACATTCCTATTATGTTTGAATGAAATTGGCCCAAGGGCATAGGAGGAGTTGCTGTTTTAACGATTTTTCTTGTTCATAAAGCACTGACGGCCATCTTACTCATTGTAGCGGAAACAGTTTTAAACTTTAGCTGTTTGGGTAAAGGGTCACCTTGGCAACTTTCCTGTGAAGTTTGAATGAAATTTGCTCAAGGGTATAGGGGGAGTTGTCGTTTAAATATTTTTCTATTTTACATCTGGCGGCCATCTGGTTCACCTAAGGTGAAAGTTGTTAGCTGTATTGGTAGAGGGTTACATCATCAACATCCCTACAAAGTTTGAATCAAATTGCACCCGAGGGTTTAGGAGGAGTTGGCATTTAAATTTGGTTGTTGACGTTTTTTTTTCTTTCTATTTTTGGCTCTGGCACCCATTATGCTCATCTGAGCATAACTGTTTTATATATTTTCGTAATGGGTCACCTAAGCAACATTCTTTTGAGGTTTGAATGAAAATGGCAACAGTGTATAAGAGGCGATGTCGTTTAAAGAGTTTTCTATTTTTAGCTCTGGTGTACATCGGAGCGGAACGATTTTCAGCTATTTTGTGGGAGGGTATACTGAGCGACATTCCTATGCGGATTGACTGAAGATGGCTCAAGGGTTCAGGAGGAGTTGGCATTCACATTTCTCTATTTTAAGCTCTGGGGGATGTGCTGTTTTTTGCCGGTACTTGTCCATCATCTGTTTCGGTTTCATAACTTTGAGGTTGAGACACACTGATGAAGATTAAATATCAGAAAGGCCTCTGTGTCACTAAATTTGGTATAGTTACGCCTTAATTGCAACCACTTGGTCGATATCTCTGCTGGTGATTCGTTCGTCCCCGGCGGTATCACCAGCTCAGTATCAGTTCCATAGTGCTGAGGTTGATACCGCAGTGTTGACGTCAGTACTCAAGTACCGATTTAAATAACTATATTATATTTTTAACTTTTGCAGTATAAAATTCCAATTTTTCTAAAACTTGGTTGCCACTTTTTGTTTTATTTTAAATTTTGCAGGTCTCGCTACTTTGGACATCTCCTTCCTGATGCCCGGGACTTCCGTGGAGGGTGGGCCATGTTTTCTGATGCTGGTTCGGTGGGGACGCCTATAAGTCCTAGCGTAGGCGTCTCTTGCTTGATGCCTCCAGTTGATCTGTCTCATGAGCTACGTCGGTCGGTGTGTGCTCGGAGGGGGATGTGCTGTGTTTGCCGGGTCTTGTCCATCACCTCTTTCGGTTCCAGAACTTTGGGGTTGAGACACACTTATGAAGATTAAATATCAGAAAGGCCTCTGTGTCACTCAATTTGGTATAGTTACGCCTTAATTCAAAGCACTGGTGGCAATCTTGCTCTTTGGATTGCAACGGTTTTAGCTATTTTGGTAAAGGGTCACTTAGGCACATTCATATTATGTTAGAATGAAATTGGCCCAAGGTTTATTTTTTATATTTTTTTGCTCTGGTGGTCATCTGGTACAGGGTCATATAATCAACATTTCGGCAAAGTTTGAATCGAATTGTCCCAAGGGTTTGGGAGAAGTCGGTATTTTAAGCGGATTGTTTATGTTTTTCTATTTTTAGCTCTGTCACCCATTTTGCTCATCGGTGCTGAACTGTTTTAGCTATTTTCGTAAAGGGTCACCTGAGCAACATTCCTATGAAGGTTGAATGAAATTGACCAGAGGTACAAGAGGAGTTGTCGTTTAAAGAGTTTTCTTTTTTAGCTCCGGTGGCCATCTTGTTTATTGGAGCCGATCGATTTTCAGCTATTTTGGTGGAGGGTCAACAAAGCAACATTCCTTTGAGGATTGACTGAAATTGGCCCAAGAGTTCAGGAGGAGTTGACATTTAAAGTTAATTTTTCACATGTCTCTATTTTAAGCCCTGGTGGCTATCTTGCTCATTGGAGTGCAACAGTTTTAGCTATTTTGGAAAAGGATCACTTTAGCAAAATTTCTATTGTGTTTGATCGACATTGGCCCAAGAGTATAGGAGGAGTTGCTGTTTAACGATTTTTCATGTTCATAAAAACACTGGCGGCCATCTTGCTCATTGGAGCGGAACCGTTTCAGCTGTTTTGGTTAAGGGTCACCAAAGCAACATTGCTTTTAAGTTTGAATGGAATTGGCCCAAAGGTACAGAAGAAGTGTGTGTGTGTGTGTGTGTGTGTGTGTGTGTGTGTGTGTGTGTGTGTGTGTGTGTGAATTCGGGTTTAACGTCGCTTTCAACAATTTTTCAGTCATATCACGGCGGTGTCTGGTTGCGACAGGGAGCTCAATGCTCACGTTTATAGTGCTGCCTCACTGAAGTATCATGTCCCAGACACATTACATGATACCACACCCAGTCACATTATCCTGACACTGGATCGACCAGTCCTAGCTCTACCCCGTAAATCTGAGTACCAAGCGAGGAGCAGCTAGTACCATTTTAACGACTTTGGTATGTCGCGGCCCGGGATCGAACCCGAGACCTCCCGTTCCCCGGAGCGGACACTCTACCAACTGAGCTATCGGGGCCGGTTGTACAGAAGAAGTAATCGTATAAAGATTTTTAATTATTTTTAGCTCTGGCGCCCATCTGGTACATCTCAGTGGACAGATTTTAGCTGTTTTGGTTGAGGGTCACATTATCAATATTCTAGTTTTAGCTCTGATGATCATCTGGAACAGGGATATATTATTAACATTCCTGCAAAGTTTGAATCGAATTGCCCCAAGGTTTCAGGAGTACTTGACATTTAAAGTGGATTGACGTCGTTTGTTTTCTATTTTTTGCTCTAGAACCATTTTGTTCATCTGAGCAGAACTGTTTTAGCTTTTTTCGTAAAGGGTCACCTAAGCAATATTCCTATGAAGGTTGAATGCAATTGGCCACCGGGTACAAGATAAGTTGTCGTTTAAAGAGTTTTCTATTGGCCACTTTGTTCATCGGAGCGGACTGATTTTTAGCCATTTTGGTAGAGGGTCAACTAAGAAACATTTCTGTGAAGATTGACTGTTGACTGAAAAGGGTTCAGGAGCGGACTGATCTTAGCTATTTTGGTTGGTGTCACGAAAACTTCCCTATATAAATCAGGCTGACCCTCTTGGTTTAAAGGTGTAAACCTTTTTTTCGTATTTCTGTTCTAAAATATATGTTGGGGGTACTCGTTAGAACCGCCTCGATGATGCGGTTCTAACGAGTACTACACACTTTTATTTTGAGCAGGAATTAAAAAAATCACAATTTTTCATCAAAATTTTCGTTTTCCGGCGGTAAGGTCAACAGTGCATTTAATATTTGTATAGGCATGTTTTCGTAATGGGATCGCCCTAGGGTATACACTGTCGGTAAACAAACTCCGTGAAAGCTACCATTTGTGCTTTCGTCACACATTCGAAAGTGTTTTCGATTACGATGTATGTTCGGAAAACAGGTATTTTTCCATTTCGTTATTCAATACCTTTCAATGGAGAAATTTGAAACATACCACAGTAGGTGGCGCATAATTCCCCCCCCCCCCCCCCCCCCCTTAGCTACTTTCATTATCCGTGTGCTTACCATGGTTATTGAGAAGTTTCAGAAATGTGACTGTTATCTACCACGAACAACTATGATTTTGTACCAAAACCTATTTTATTACAACCCAATCGGAAATTAAAACCGAAACAAGCTTCGCCTGGATGCAAAATAATAAGTTATCCATCTCTATCCCTTTAGCGCCGACCAAATGTCTTTGGTTATATAAAAGAGAAGTCAGGGAAGTGCCATCAGTGGCTGCTTTCAAACCACGACTGAATAGGGTTCTGAATAAGCCTCCTCCGTACTATAACACTGGTACACGCATCGGCCAAATTCTCCAAGCACGACTTAGATTGGGATGCAGCTCCTTAAACGCCGATCTCTATTGCAATAATATCGTTCCCAGTCCTACTTGTGCATGTGGAGGATTTGAAAGTGCATATCACTTCTTCATTGTATGTCCTGGGCTCGCTCATATTCGGAGAAATTGCTTACCAGACACACTTCTAAACTACATAGTTACCAAAATTTAACGTGCCAGGAAAACGAACGTGCATGTATATTTCTTAAAGTGCAAGAATACATAGTAAAATCCGGCAGATTCGTGTAGTCCTTAGAATTAACCATGGATTCAAGTGGGGTTATTGGGGAGGGGGTGCAGGGAACCAGGCACAGTATTTTTTTATTTGTCGCAAGAATGTTTCACAGCTGTAGAATTTGAGCTCTGTAACTCTAGAATATGCTTTGTGTTTTATTACCGTTTCTGGATCTTAACTATTCTCTTCTGTATATATAACTGAACTTCCACTTAATTCACTAATCAGTTCTAGATAGTGTATCCTCATAAAACGTGTAAAATGAGATGTTCTTGATCTTTCTTTCTTTCTTTCGTTGTTTCTTTCTTTCTTTCTATATTTGTTTTTTTTTATATTCATATCACATGTTTACGCTGAATTCCATTCATAGAAGATGTAACTTATTTTCTTTGTCTTCCAGGAGATGACTTAAAGTAAGCACTAGTGCTTACCGTCAAATCCTGTGACAAATATGTCTAACACTGTGTATTGTATATGTTTACTGTGAAGTCAAAACCAAAGAGACAAAACAAAAGAAATGCTATCTACGTCGCTTCCACGTCGATTACGCTATTTAAACTTTAATTAATACAATTCGACTTTTGCCTTCCAGAAGATTATACAAGCTAAGGAATCGAGAGAAATAAGTCCTAAAAGTTTCCTTTCAGTGCCGAATCATGCGCATGATGCGATCAAGTCCAAGAATAGGTATTTAAACCGAGGTCCCGTCTCCGTATGACCTTAGCTGTTGGTGAGACGTAAAACTCAAAACATTCACAATCACTTACTAACTCACTTTGATACACAACTCTGAATTTCCGGGTAAAGTTTACAATTTCTTGGACTTGATCGCGTCATGCGCATGATTATGAAAATGTACGGGACACCGGAGAAATTTTAACTTCGAGTTAAAACTCTTCGGGCACCTCCCCGATGCTGCATGAGAGCCCCGGCCACCGGCCGGCCATGTCTGGTGTCCGGCTGGGGACCAGGCAAAAATGGCTAAAATCATGCCGGGAGTACATCCTAAGCCTAATCGGAAGGGGTTGTGACCAAAGCATTAACAACGAAAATGAACAGGTAAAGAAAGTAACGAAATATAACAACTAATCATTCTAAGGGTTTGGATGTTTGGATCTAACGTTTATGACGCCCCGCCCGTTGGGGCTTGAAGAAATAGATGGGCTGCATGATGCTTCCACGCACAGTTGAAACCGACCGCACACGAGTACTGGTAAGCCGCCTAGAGGATCAAAGCCTGCCCAGGCAAAGCGGTGCGAGTCGGACCGTCCATGCTTATAAACCCTATTGGTTTCATTGTACTACAGGGCTTGAAATTTCATTTCACCACAGTGTCGGGTAAAAGTACCATAAAATTGGAAGCAGCGTCTGCAAAATTACCCATAGTGTTGACGGCGACCTTAAACCTCAAATCAAATAAACAAATTTAACCAGTGCTTCAGCTGAAGTGCACGACCCGCCGGATGCTTTTAGCTTTATGAGTGTTACCATATATGGGTATGGCGGCCATTTTGGTCATGTGAACTGGACCTAAAACGGTTCCCCCAATAAATGGGCCTTATCGTAAGGAGCAAAAATATATCTTATACTTTAGTACTGTATTCTGAATCGTTTGCAGGATAAAATGCATTCTAACTTTTCCAATACAAAAGCATATGTGTCAAAATTTGACCTAGGCACAAAGAAGGTCAAGGTCAACCCAGGGTCACCATTTTAGCAATTTATGATGGGCCTACGTCCCAGATGCTATTTATCAAGTTTCGTGGAAATCTGCCCGTTGATTCTGGAGAAGACTATTTTTGAAGGGTTTTTACCATATATGGCTTGGCGGCCATTTTGGTCATGTGACCTGGACCCCATGAGCAAATTTTGGTTTCCCCAATCCCATAGAGGCTCCATATAAAATTTGACTTCAATCGGCCCAACGGTTTCCGACGAGAAGCAGTTCGAAAATTTTCACATTTTTCGCCTCGGCGAGGCTATATTAAATGGAATGTAATATTTCGCAAGTTCATTGGTTAGATCTCATTGATATCTATCAGTATGCCAAAAATTGTTTAAATATTCCAAGCGGTTAAGTCACTATTACCAATTTTCACAAACGGGTTAGGGACGGACAGACAGACTGACAGATTGACCGAATGACAGAATGACCCGGTGATTTTAGGGCACTCTTAGAAAATCAACCGACTTCAGTCGGTCGCTTTTTCTGCGGGTCGTGCAATGTGATGCCTTTTGGGTATTTACATGTACCTTTTACTTCGTCTTTGTAGTCTCACAGCAATCACCGCTGATAAGAGGAGAGGCGGAGCTGATCGGTTTACCGTCAGCATATGTTTTTTCCTTTATCATGTCGATTTTATCGTAAATATGTTTTTTCTTTGTTGTTGTTGTTGTTCTAATATCTTCTCATTGGGATCGGTTTTTTTTTTTTAGCTCACCTGTCACGAAGTGACAAGGTGAGCTTTTGGGATCACTTTTTGTCCGTCGTCCGTCGTGCGTCCGTGCGTGCGTCCGTAAACAATTTCAAATAAGTATATCTCCAATACCCATGGCCGATCTTGATCAAATTTCATGTGAAGCATCATCAGGTAGGGGGAAAGGCTGCATTAGGTTTTTGGGCTGATCAGATTGGAATTCTGGTTGCCATGGCAACATATAGCTCCCATAGACTTATAAAGGGAAAAAATTTAAAAATCTTCTTCTCTGAAACCACAGGGCCCAGAGCTTAGATATTTAGCATGTAGCAAGGGCAAGTGGTCAACTACATAATTCCTGCCAATCATGCCCCTGGGTGCCAAATGGGCCATGCCCTTGGGCCCCTTCGCTCCCATAGACTCATAATGGAAAAAAAAGCTTCAAAAATCTTCTTCTTTGAAACCACAGGGCCAAGAGCTTAGATATTTAGCATGTAGCAATGCAAGTGGTCACCAACATAATTCCTGCCAATCATGCCCCTGGGTTCAAAAAGGGCCACGCCCCGGGGCCCCTTCGCTCCCATAGACTCATAATGGAAAAAAAGCTTCAAAAATCTTCTTCTCTGAAACCACAGGGCACAGAGCTTATATATTTAGCATGTAGCAATGGCAGGTGGTCACCTACATAATTCCTGCCAATCATGCCCCTGGGTTCCAAATTGGCCACGCCCCGGGGCCCCTTTGCTCCCATAGACTCATAATGGATAAAAAGCTTCAAAACTCTTCTCATCTGAAACCACAGTGACCAGAGCTTATATATTTAGCATGTAGTAACGGCAAGTGGTCACCTACATAATTCCTGCCAATCATGCCCCTGGGGTCCAAACGGACCACGCCCTGGGGCCCATTAGCTCCTATAGACTCATAATGGAAAAAAGCTTCAAAAATCTTCTTCTCTGAAACCACAGGGCCCAGAGCTTAGATATTTAGCATGTAGGAAGGGCAAGTGGTCACTTATATTATTCCAGCCAATCATGCCCCTGGGTTCCAAATGGGCCACGCCTCGGAGCCCCTTCGCTCCCATAGACTCATAATGGAAAAAAGCTTCAAAAATCTTCTTCTCTGAAACCACAGGGCCCAGAGCTTAGATATTTAGCATGTAGCAATGGCAAGTGGTAACCTATATAATTCCTGCCAATCATGCCCCTGGGGTCCAAATTGGCCACATCCCGGGGTCCCTTAGCTCTTATATACTCATAATGGAAAAAAAGGTTAAAAAATCTTCTTCTCTGAAACCACAGGGCCCAGAGCTTAGATATTTAGCATGTAGCAATGGCAAGTGGTAACCTATATAATTCCTGCCAATCATGCCCCTGGGGTCCAAATTGGCCACACCCCGGGGCCCCTTAGCTTTTATATACTCATAATGGAAAAAAAGGTTAAAAAATCTTCTTCTCTGAAACCACAGGGCCCAGAGCTTAGATATTTAGCATGTAGCAACGGCAAGTGGTCACCTACATAATTCCTGCCAATCATGCCCCTGGGGTCACAACAGGCCACGCCCCGGGGCCCCTTCGCTCCCATAGACTCAAAATGGAAAAAAGCTTCAAAAATCTTCTCCTCTGAAACCGCAGGGCCCAGAGCTTAGGTAATTAGCATGTAGCAACAGCAAGTGGTCACCTACATAATTTCTGCCAATCATGCCCCTGGGGTCCAAATTGGCCACGCCCTGGGGCCCCTTAGCTCCCATTGATTTATAATAGAAAAAAGCTTCAAAAATCTTCTTCTCTGAAACCACAGGGCCCAGAGCTTAGATATTTAGCATGTAGCAACAGCAAGTGGTCACCTACATAATATCTGCCAATCATGCCCCTGTGGTCCAAACGAGCCACGCCCCGGGGCCCCTTAGCTCCTATAGACTCATAATGGAAAAAAAAGCTTCAAAAATCTTTTTCTCTGAAACCACAGGGCCAAGAGCTTAGATATTTAGCATGTAGGAAGGGCAAGTGGTCAACTACATTATTCCTGCCAATCATGCCACTGGGTTCCAAATGGGCCACGCCCCGGAGCTCCTTCGCTCCCATAGACTCATAATGGTAAAAAGCTTCAAAAATCTTCTTCTCTGAAACCACAGGGCCCAGAGCTTAGATATTTAGCATGTGGCAATGACAAGTGGTCACCTACTTAAATCCTGCCAATCATGCCCCTGAGGTCCAAATGGGCCACACCCTGGGACCCCCTTAGCTCCCATAGACTCATAATGGAGAAAAGCCTCAAAAATCTTCTTCTCTGAAACCATAGGGCCCAGAGCTTAGATATTTAGCATGTAGCAATGGAAAGTGATCACCTACATATTTCCTGCCAATCATGCCCCTTAGGTCCAAATGGGCCACGCCCCAGTGCCCCTTAGCTCCCATAGACACAAAATGGAAGAAAGCTTAAAAAATCTATTTCTCAGAAACTGTGAAGCACAGAACTTAGATATTTAGTCCAAATTGGCCAAATCCTGTGGCCCCTTAACTCCAACAAACTTATAATGGAAAAAAGCTTCAAACATCTTCTTTGAAACCATGACATACAGACCTTAGATATTTAGTATATAGCAACACAAAATGGTTGCCTACATAAATCCTGCCAACCATGCCCTTTGGACCAAAATTGGCCAAGCCCCAGGGCTCATTAGCTTCTATAGACTTATACTGGAAAAAAAAACTTAAAACAAAATCTTCTTTTCCAAAACCATAAGGCACAGATTTTGTTTGATTTGAGGTTTTACATCCCTGTCAACACTGTATAGGTTATTTTGGCGATGTCTCTTCCAATTTTGTGGGACTTTCACCCAACATTGAGATGAAATTACATCTCAAGCCCTGTCACCCAATGAAACCAATAGGGTTTATAAGCATGGACCCGCTTTGCCTGAGCTTAGATATTTAGTATGTAGCAATGTCAAGTGGTCTCCTATACTAATGATTTTCTGGTACACAGGTGAGCGATATAGGGCCATTGGGCCCTCTTGTTTAGTTTTGTTGCTTTTTGGGGTCTTTCATACACAAGGTTTCCTGCTGACGTTCAATTAATTCAATATGCGCTTACGGCTACAAAAACACTGGAGGTTATTAGCATTTTTGGCTGAAATACTTTTGGATTCAAAAGCAGGAACATTACGAAAACACGCCTATACAAATACATTGTAAACTTTACCGCCGAAAAAAAAAAAAAAAAAAAAAAAACACGAAAATTTTAAGATGAAAAAATATATTTCTTATTTCTGCTCAAAATATAGATTGTGGGTACTCGTTAATTAGAACCGCATCATCGAGGCGGTTCTGACGAGTATCAACAATCTATATTTTAGAGCAGTTATAAGAAAAATAAGGTTTACCCCTGCATGATGTATTACTTTATAAAAGTGGGGTTTAATGGGGTCAAAACTATGACTACAGAGATGAAACAACGATGAGGACTCGACAGCATGAAACAACTCGAGTAGATTTCTGGAGAAAAGTTAGACTACGGTGGGCCCGACCAGAGACAGAACATTGGGTACCAACGGACATCTAGATTCAAAGAAAGCCCTTACGCTGGATTCGCCAAAGAATTTGAGGCCTGACCAACCGGCGTGCAGTAAAAGAAGGAAGTAAAGTTATCAACCTTAAATTGGGTTAACTGCCATGCATGCAATCTGTTGTATAACATTTATGTTGTACCCAACCATTTTATATCGAAGAATACTTTTACGAAATCGGATAATGAAATTATTGCAAACATATATTTTTCTGAATAAATGTACTTAGTAACCATATAACTTGGGTTCCGATAGGCTTTGTTGCAGAAGAGATTTAAGCCTAACGTTGAATTTTGAAACTAAATCGGAATGACATCTATAAACTTAGAAAAGGCTTTTCGTAGTTTATGATACCGATAACCATGATTAAGACATTTGGCAGTTAACAATTTATTACGAGTGTTGAAGTCAATTACATGACTAGATACTCTGGCAATTAATTGCGTAATATAAACACCACAAGAGGAACGTCACCATCCAAGAAAGGAAAAATTACAATCTCAAAGTCAAAACCATCGCATTTATCATAAATTTGCAGGAAACAAACCATTATAAGTCTATGGGAGCTAAGGAGCCCTGAGGTATGGTCAATTTTGGCTCCAAGGCATGGTTGGCAGGATTTATGTGGGAGACCACTCGACATAACTACATACTAATTATCTAAGCTCTGGTTTCAGAGAAGAAGATTTTTGACGTTTTTTCCAGTATTAGTCTATAGGAGCTAATGAGCCCTGGGGCGTGGCCAATTTTGACCCAAAGGGCATGGTTGGCAGGATTTATGTAGGCTACCATTTTATGTTGCTATATACTAAATATCTAAGGTCTGGAATTCATAGTTTCAGATAAGATTTTTGAAGGACCATTCGACATTGCTGCATGCTAAATACCTAAGCTCTGGGCCTTCCGGTTTCAGAGAAGATTTTTGAAGTTGTTTTTTTTTTGTTTTTGTTTTTTCATTTTAAGTGTTTTTTTTTTTTTTTTTTTTTTTCATTTTAAGTCTATTGCGTGACCAATTTTAACCCAAGGGGCATGGTTGGCAGGAATAATGAAGGTGACAATTTCATGTTGCTATATACTAAATATCTTGGCTCTGGAACTTATGGTTTCAGAGGAGAAGATTTTTGAAGTACATGTAGTTTTTTTCCATTATAAGTCTATGGGAGCTAATGGGTCCATGGGCGTGGTCAATTTTGATCCCAGGGACATGGTTGGCTGGATTTATATAGGTGACCATACATATTTTGTATAAAGACCGGACCTGACCGAAAAGACTGTCGCGGTTTATTTTTGTTATGGTTTGTCTTAGTGTTTGTATCGCTTATATAATTTTATTTTGGATAGCCAATTGGCCATTTTGTGGGAAAGTAAATGTCCTTTTGGCTTTCCGCTATTCATGTTTCCTAGGGTTTGTTGTTTCATGTTTGTGTTTCTTTCCAATTGGTGTCTCTGATGGGAGCTGTGGGTTAATTGAATCGATTCCTGATCATTGCCTTCACTTCTATTTCTGATGTTATCGTATATGCAGGGAAATTGAGTAATAGCCTAGGTGGTTTTATCGAATACGTGTCTGACTGATGATCAGGACGTCGATCGCGGGTTCGATTCCCGACGGGTCGGCAACATTGATCATGATCTCCTTTCTATTGTAATTCACTTCCTACTGCTGATTCTAGAAGACAGGTGTCAGCTTCTGGCAAAATAATTTGCACGGTACTGCTTAACGCTTATGTTTATGTCCGTCCGGGAATAGTGGTTAGGTAAACTGACCGGATCGATATAACTGAGTGTTGACTTGGACGTTAACCCTTGACCTTCTGAATATTTAGATATGCCACACCCACTACTGATTATCAAGCAATCAGATTACTTGATGCAAATTATTGCAACAAATCCACAATCTGAAAGGCAAACAATGTTGATCCTGATCAGATGGCTTCGTCAGAAGCCATCTGATCTGGATCTTCATTATTTGGAAAATAAGGCATATCCGGGCTCAATAGGACACGGGTTAAACTCCAAGCAAACCAAATAAATACACATCGATAGATTAAAAACACTGGCATAAAAAGTCACTACAGCCGGTGTTAAGGAAATGTGTTTCGGCCGTAAAAAGTCACCCTGCCATTTATCTTGTGTAGTTAATATTTTTCTGTCCTTCGGGATCATTGATTCCATTACGGAACCTTGGAAATATTTGGAGGTCGATGATGTGGCCTAATTGGTCCAAACTAGCTAGTCTGGCCCAGAAAACTGTACACTTCATACTATTGAGTTCTATGGTGTATTCTTTGCTTCTAAATGACAAAGCTTTTATAGAACATATTTATTGTAGGCTGGTAACACTTTTAACACTGACCCTCTTCAATTTTTGGCAGTCACTCTTAGTAGAGCAAAATGGAACATCGCTGAACCATGCTGAAAGAATGGCGCGTCGGTTTGCCCACCGTTGAACAAGAAAATAATGGACAGGACACAAATCTTCGTTTTCAGAAATAAATAAAATCCACCTTTTGATAAACAATTTACTCTATTTTGTAACATCTATAAACAAGTTGATCCCATCGACACAACAGTGTTGAAAAACGAACTGAGTGGTAGCTATAAAAGATAAGATATGGATACCAAATGTGTTTGTAAATCCTTCGGGAAAAATTTTCCGTGGAAGCTATCTTAACTGAAGAAATATTTGCAGAACCAAAAAGCTTATAAAAATTGTTAAATAAATCTGGTGACATACTCAATTAAAGTGGGTTTTTGTTGTACGCACCGTGTGGGTGCTTCAATGGCAAGTTATCTGCAACAGATTTTAACCCACTGTGTGCTAGTGCCTAGTGGACTCCTCCATCGCTTTATCCTGAACAAGTCCATTTGCCATATAAGGGGTGTCATACCTATTTTTTTGTTTTTATTTTAGTTTTGATGGAACAAACTGTTAGCAAACAGTGCAGACCCTGATAAGACGCCGATCTGGGCATGCATAGTTTGTCATGGTACCCCTGCATACAATGGGTTAAGACCTTTAGAGTTGTCAAAAACGTATCATTAGGATACGGCGACAAAGCGAATTGTATGCTAGTGGAAAAATTTAAAAGGAAGACCCAGGGTGCGCCACAATCTAAGACGCAGCCCACTCTCGACACCAAGTGGAAGAAGAAACATACACAAAACAAGAAAAATTACGAGGGTTTATGAAATGGACCAATCAGCCCTCTCTTCCCCACAAGGGTTGATCAGACCATTAGAAAACACTAAACAACAACTCACAACAAATTCGCAGACATACAACCAAAATAACAACAAAAGACCAACACCAAAACCACCGCCTTAGAATGGTCAGCGGCATATGCCACTGCGGGGCTAAAAGATCTTTTACCGGCCGAATCTTCGCCCAAGGCTAGGGTGTTGCTCCCAACAATAAACATTAAATATTCGGTTTGCATAATGATTTCCTAGCTCAATCAATGTATCATCATAGAGACATCATCCATTGCTACATGTATATATATTGGACATTTCAATTTGTCATATAAGGGGCGTTAGGCATATTTTTCGTGTGTTTTTTTTTTTTTTTTTTCAACGGGCCTCCGTGGCCTAATGGATAAGAGCGCTGACTCTTAGTCATTAGGTCTCTCACCGCCGTGGGTTCGAGCCTCGCTCGGGTCACGTGTGAGACGCCAAGTTCTGCAACGGAAGGTCAGGTGGTTTTTCTCCGGGTACTCCGGTTTTTGCCCACCTATGATTAACGATCGGCTCGATATGAGTGAAATAATCTTGAAAGGGCAGTAAAACCCAAACCCCCAAAAAAATTTTTTTTTTCGTTTTTATTGTATTTTTGACGAAAAATTTTGTTAGCAAATAGTGCAGGCCCTGATCAGACGCCGCGTTCAGTGGCGTGTGATCTGGGCCTGCACTGTTTGCCATGGTACCCCTTTAGGGGTTTCCCGCATACAATGGGTTAAAGTTATCAAAAACGTATCATTATATTGGTGCTCGTTAGAAACGCCCCCAGGTGGTTCTCACAAGTATAGCCATGACCTTTGTATTGCAGCAGAAAAAAGAAATGCGTACACACTTAAACCCCAGTTTTCTCTATATAAAGTGGGGTTTAATGGGATGTTCATTACACGGACTTGTTAACGTTAGGGACTCCAAAATTGACACTTTCATTACGAAAACACGCCTATACAAATACATTGTGACCTTTAACGCCGAAAAAAAGAAAATTTTAAGATGAAAAATTGTGATAATTTTCTTATTTCTGCTTAAAATATAGATTGTGGGTACCCGTTAGAACCGCCTCATCGAGGCGGTTCTAACGAGTACCCACAATATATATTGTGCAGAAATAAGAAAAATAAATTTTACCCCTGCCAGCCCCAGTTTTACTTTATAAAAGTGGGGTTCAACGGGGTCGAAATAATATAGGTGTGTTGTCGTGATGGGTCTGAAAAACATCAGCATATGTTCAACTACAGATTGTGGATGAGGCAGTTCTAACGAATACTCGTGACTTATATATTTGAATAAGCATCGGGTTAACAAATACGTTTAATAAACTGGCCCCCGCCCGTAGGGGCTTGAAGAAATATATGGGCTGCATGATGCTTCCACGCAGAGCTGAATCCAGCCCGCACACTAGTACTGGTAAACCGCTTAGAGGATCTAAGCCTGTCCAGGAACCGCGGTGCGAGGCGGACCGTCCATGCTAATAAACCCTATTGGTTTCATTGGGCGACAGGGCTTAAGATGTCATTTCATCTCAATGTCGGGTAAAAGTCTCACGAAATTGGAAGCAACGTCTCCAAAATGACCTTTACAGTGTTGACGGGGACTTTAAACCTCAACTCAAACAAACAAACAAACAAACAAACGATTAATAAACACCGTGTAAACCCCACTTTGTAGATAGAAAACTGTGGTGTGCAGGATAATACGTAATCAACAGTTAGACGCGCAACCGACTGAGCTACGAGGCCGGCACCACATCAATTTATCATGCAGAGAATTTGCTTTTACTTTGTGGATTTTGATGTAAGACGTGAAGGCTACACACGGAAGCAAAAACTGGACGTCGTTTCCCTTATTTATGCTAAAAACATAGATTATGTGAGAATATAAGAATCTTATATGGGTGTGAGAGGTGGATGGAAAAAATCCGTCCCAAGGATCACTGTCCGGCATCAGGAGGCTTGCCGAGTAATGCCGGACAGTGATCCCGAGGGACAGATTTTTCCATCCGCCCCTCACACCCATATAGGATTCTTTTTCTTGCATACCTTCCATTCTTAGCGCGGATTTTTAATGCTGCAGTCACTTCGGTTACCAACGTCCGCCATATTGTGTTGACACTACAGGAATGTTTGGTGACGTCACGTAACGTGCATAACGTCAACCTTAACGACGGTGCATACGAGGTCGTATTCAACCAGTGCATTTATCAAACATGCGGGAATATTCGATTTTGGGGCGGAACACCAGGGTCAGAACATAAATTTCCATCCCAGGGTAAAATCACGGATT
Organism: Lucinisca nassula; assembly: GCA_963580285.1. Classification (NCBI taxonomy): domain Eukaryota; kingdom Metazoa; phylum Mollusca; class Bivalvia; order Lucinida; family Lucinidae; genus Lucinisca; species Lucinisca nassula. Next base: position 41,886,545 of record OY757012.1, read on the forward strand.
TCCTTGTCTGGTGTGCAAGAATATAAGAATCCTATATGGGAGTGAAAGGTGGATGGAAAAATCCGTCCCGAGGGTCACTGTCCGGCATCACTCGGCAAGCCTCGTGATGCCGGACAGTGATCCCGAGGGACGGATTTTTCTATCCGCCCCTCACACCCATATAGGATTTTTTCTTGCATACCTTCCATTTCTTACCGCGGATTTTAATGCTGCAGTCACTTCGAGTACCGACACCCGCCATATTGTGTTGACACTGCAGGAATGTTTAGTGACGTCACGTAAAGTTCTGTGACGTCAATCTCAACGACGGCGCATTCGCATACGAGGTCGTGATCAACCAGTGCATTTATCAAACACACGAGTTTATTCGATTTTTGGGTCGGAACAACAAAGTCAGAACATCAATTTCTATCCCAAGGTAAAATCACGGATTTCCTTGTCTGATGTGCAAGAATATAGCGGCTCAGTCTATAAATATTCGTGACCAGGATTTCCTACCACTCGATAGTCATTTGGAAATCAGCGCTGAAGAGCTTCTGTTCTTATCAACTTTTGGTCGACTGACAAGCAATTGACCCAAGGACGGGTATGGAATTACAAAGTAAATCAAAGAGCTGAAAGCCCTCTAAGTCAGTGGAATTTACAGAGGCAATTTTAACAATTTCTCTTTTTAAAACATCTGTGGTCTAAACCAGGGGTCGTGGGTTCAATCCCGGGTTTCTCCAGGCTGAAGTTGAGTCTTAAAAACGCGGTCCCGTAACCGTATAACCATAGCTGTTGATGGGACCTAAAATTCAATCACACACGGATTGCGGGTGCTCCGTAGAATCGCCTAATTTGAGGTCTCAAAGAATACCCACAGTATATATTTTAAGCAGGAATAAGTAAAATAAAGTATATCTCCTCATTATAAAAAACCGGCCTATACAAATACATTGTAAACTTAAACGCCGAAAAAACAACAACAAAATTTTCAGATGAAAAACTGGGATATGTTTTCTTATTTCTGCTCAAAAAATAGATTGTGGGAACTCGGGAGAACCGCATCATCGAGGCGGTTCTAACGAGTACCCACAATCTATATTTTAGAGCAGAAATAAGAAAAAAAGCTATACCCGTGAAAAACCCAGTTTTAATGTATAAAAATGGGGTTCAAGGGGGTCAAAATTATATAGGTGTGTTTTGGTGATGTGTAAATTCCCTCTTTTCTATATACGACCCGTCCATCTAGATAGGCTGCATGATGCTTCCACGCAGAGCTGAAACCGACTGCACCTGATTACTAGTAAAGAATCTAAGCCTGCCCAGGCATTGGGCGACAGGACTTGAGATGTCATTCCACCCCAGTGTCGGATAAAAGTCCGACAAAATTGAAAGCAACGTCTCCAAAATGACCTTTATAGTGTTGATGGGGATGGTGAACCTCAAATCAAACAAATCTTTTCTATATAAATATAATAGTTATGTTCTTGTCTGAACCAAAATAAATAATCGACCTTTTTTTATAGAGGGTAACACATTTAGTACTAGTACTAATCTTCCATGTGGCCCTCTTTTCCTGGGTAGGAACCAGTACTAAGCAATGTGCACTAAGCAGTACAAAACACACACAGTGCTCTATACTAAATGAAAAGCATATCTGGTTTATTTCAAAGAGATAAACACTGGCTAAGTAGTTATATAGCAAAACCTAAACCAAATTAAATTATGTTTAGCCTTAAGGTCGCTCCGGTTATATAACACATAAATTACTTTTATTGTATTCATGCGCGCAAAAAGTCCGAGAAATAATCAACCAATATTCCATAGGCATTTCATAATTATGGAAAATTGGTCTGCTAGTTGTAAACAATTTAAGTTAAATGATTGTCTTAAGATGTAAATACCTAATATTATATAAGCTGACTATACTTCTACACATCTCATTTGGCAACCTTGGCTGTCAAGGTATCATCTGTTGTTGACTCATGAATAAAGTAATAATTAGCCGGAAGAATCGAAGTGCGCGCGCAATATGGAAGAAAAATACGACAGCTAATATAGATTTGAATACAACTCAAGTCCGCGAAATCACGAAAGTTATTTCATCGACTAAAACTTGTATAGTAGTTCTGATAACACTTCCTAGTTTATCAATGAGATACACATTTATGAACGTGTTTTGTTTTTTTTTTTAGCCCCCGCCCATCGGGGCTTGAAGAAATAGATGGGCTGCATGATGCTTCCACACGCAGAGCTGAAACCGACCAGCACAAAAGTACTGGAAAACCACTTAGAGGATCTAAGCCTGTCCAGGCAATGCGGTGCGAGTCCATACTTATAAACCCTATAGGTTTCATTGGGCGGCAGGGCTTGAGAAGCCACTTCATCACAATGTCGGGTAAAAGTCCCACAAAATTGGAAGCAACGTCTCCAAAATGACCTTTACAGTGTTGACGGGGACGTTAAACTTCAAATCAATCAAACAAACAAACAAAAAAACGAACATTTTTTAAAATATAACATATTTTCGAAGAGAAATGAACATATAAATATTGATTGTAGGTACCCGTTACAACAAGCTCAATGGGGCGGTTGTAACGAGTAAGATAGTTGCAGACAAGATTGCAGGGCGGAGCTATCGTTTGCACTGCCTTTGGAATATTCTATAACAAACAAAAAAGTTAACCATGTCATAGGATTGTAATTTCAACTGCAACACAAACAAAGTAATTGTGCATATGACCATTTGTTCCACTTGCAGAAAGCTTAAGAAAGGCACTCCCAGCAGGTACATGGCGTAATTGTGACGTCAAACCGTTGCAATGACGTTGATTTGACGTTGCCCTAGTGACATGTGCCTGCTGGGCGGTACCGAATCCCATTGTGGACGCAGCGATTTTGATATTTACAAAACAACACTTGAACCACCCCGCCCTGCGACTACTATACTCAAGGTCAATGATTAAGAGCAGAAATAAAAACACACCTAAAGCTGTTTAAAACTTCTGTATAAAGTAGGGTATACAAGGGTGCTCATTATATGGTCGTGCTGAAAATCGGGGCTTGAGCACTGGTGGCTCTTAACCCTTATCCTGCTGAATATTCAATTATGCCACACCCATTTCTGACTTTGAACCAATCAGATCACTTGATGTAATTTATTCCAACAAAATCATTAACTGAATGTCAAACAGTGTAGATCCTGATCAGATGGCTTCTTCAGAAGCCATCTGAATTGTATCTACACTGTTTGCAAAGATAGGGGTTGTCGTGAACAGCAAGATAAGGGTTAACAGACCTGTTCAAATACGCTAAGCACAGCGGCTTTGTTTGTCATCCCACGGTTCAAAGATAAATCATACAGGTGTATCTTCTTTTGGCAATTCTTTTTCCTTTGTTCTTTTCATGTATCTCTTGCAAACAACCTTTCCGATTTCCATAGTCTGAAATAAACACGGAATAAAGTATTACAAACGTAGACTGCCATGTTAATTCGTTGCGTCACTTGGGTCTCCAACTGATATTGGCTTACAGTTAGACAAGGTCTACCATCCTTGCTGCAGTTATGGATAGAGGGGGGATGCTGTTATTAAAGATCGCTCAAAATAAGTGAAATAATCTTGAAAGGGTCGTAACACCGAAAACAAACAAGAAAGAGCTTTCCCTAATCCCGGACACATAAGTGGCCGTCCGAAACCCCAACCAATCATCAATACTACTAACCACCCGTCCGTCTTCAATAACATAAGTACGTGTATCTAGGTACGAAAGGAAAAAAAAAAAAAAAAAAAAAACGAGAGGGTCATGATGGCCCTGAATCGCTCACGTGATCCTTTTGGTAGGTAATATTAGGTGGGACTGAGGGTTTGAGCAATTTTGACTGACAGTGACCAAGGAACATCGATTCCTGATCATTGTCTTCACTTATGTTTGATACGTACCATAACAAGTTCATCACCGACTATCTCTCTCGTAGTTTTCTGCGGTTGGACGCTATTATCCAACGGTGAGAGATTTAATATTAATTTTCCATCTTCATACGATGCAATAGCCTGAAAAAAAGAAGAATCATTAAATTAGATATAGAGGATCTTACACGAGTGGCCATTTCAAATGATATTTATGAAACGAGCCTACGGCTTCTTTAGTAAGATTCTGTTTATCATATGACCACTTTAAATTGGATTTTATCGCTTTTAAATTTGACAATTTTTCCACAAAAATATGCATGGTTGACATGGACGTTGTCATGGCGTTACTTAATCCCGCCAAAGTGTTATTACACGTGTGGTCATACGGTTTTTATTACATGACGTTATCCACTGCTTATCCTCGATGTCATATGGGCCCCGTCAAGCGATTTTGGTACTTATCGCCTATGCGAGCAGCGAAGGTTCAGGCGAGCCTGCGCATCCGCGCAGTCTCGCCAGAACCTTCGCTGCTCGCTTATAAAAGCAGTGAATCAAGAGGAACCTTCAGACAGAAAGCCATATCCCTTGCCCCTCTGAATGGCTGGGCATGCGCAGTTAAAATTTGTCATGACGGAATGCCCGAAGACACAAATTCGCTTGGCGGGGCTCATATGATAAAAGATCATTAAGTGAAGACTCGGGAAAATGATCAATGTTCACTCATAAGGATACCCAGTAACAAATGCACCACAACCTCTTTATAACACTATTAATGGGACCAAAAGCGGAAACCGTGTGAGTTAAACAATCGTGTCATATTCAAACAAAAATGTATAAATTGTATAGAAAAATGACCATTTATGGTCATTTTTCTATATAATCTATACATTTCTGGGGGTCCCTCTTGAAACCGTGTTATATCCAAAGCCGTGTTATAACGAACCTTTTTATAACGATATTTTTACTTTTGTTTCAAACAAAGATTGTGGGCGATCGAAAGAATCGCTAACGCCTCAATAAGTCGGTTCCAACGAGTTTCAACGATCTTTGTTTTCAAACAAAAAGCGAAGCACGGCTGAGGAAACCTACAGCGGGATTCGAACCCAGGCGGCTCGGGTGAAATGCCAATGCTCTAACCGCTGAGCCAAACAGTCGACTCCCTGATGCAATTGTCAGAGAGTGGTGTTAAATCTATTAGCTATGCATAATCTACCAAGGTAGATAATGCGGACCGTAACCCACCTCATCATTTATTATGACGGGAAGCCAATTTCGTATACGAGGCCATTTTCGGCGAAATAAAGTCCAATCCCGGACGAGCATCAATCTTACGGCATAAAAGCCGAAACAAATGAAAGAAGCATAGCTGAAGAAAAATCCCGCCTATGGTGGGATTCGAACCCGGGCCGCTCGGGTGAAACTTCAAAGAGCCGACTCCCTGACGCAGTTGTCAGAGTGTGTTGTTAAACATAATCTACCAAAGTAGATAATTGAAGGGAGGATTGCGGTCCGTAACAACTGGTTGTTATGTGTATAAGTATTAGCTTTCATAAAAAGCTTGAATCTACACAAAGCACACATTATATTAATGTGTGGTGTATTAAACTGACATAACTTACCATGCATAATTATGTGCCAGTTATATTTGTTTGTTTGAATTCAGGTTTAATGACCCCGTCAACACTGTAAAGGTAATTGTGGAGACGTTGCTTCAACTTTTGTGGGACTTTTACCAGACATTGAGATGAAATGACATCCCAAGCCCTGTCGGTCAATGAAACCAATAGGGTTTATAAGCATAGACGGTCCGACTCGCAAAGCTTTGCCTGGGCAGGCTTAGATCCTCTAAGCGGATTACCTTACTCGTGTGCGGCCGGATTTCAGCTCATCGTGGAAGCATCATGCTTTGTTTTGTTTGATTTTAGGTTTAACGTCCCCGGCAACACTGTAAAGGTCATTTTGGAGACGTTGCATCCAATTCTGTGGGACTTTTACCCGACATTGAGATGAAATGACATCTCAAGCCCTGTCGCCCAATGAAACCAATAGGGTTTATTAGCATGGACTGTCCGCCTCGCACCGCGGTTCCTGGACAGGCTTAGATCCTCTAAGCGGTTTACCAGTACTAGTGTGCGGGCCGGATTCAGCTCTGCGTGGAAGCATCATGCAGCTCATATATTTCTTCAAGCCCCTATGGGCGGGGGCTTAGGAAGCATCATGCAGCCCATCAATTTCGTCAAGCCCCGATGGACGGGGCGACCAATGTAGATAAATGAAGAATGGAATTGCAGTCCGTAACATACCTCTTCTTTAAGGGAGTCATCATTTATGATGACGCGAAGCCAGTTTTGGGCTCGAAGCTATTTTCGGCGAAATAAAGTCCAATCCCGGATCAATCTTACGGCATAGAAGCCGAAACAAATGAAAGAAGCATAGCTGAAGAAAAATCCCGCCTATGGTGGGATTCGAACCCGGGCCGCTCGGGTGAAACTTCAAAGAGCCGACTCCCTGACGCAGTTGTCAGAGTGTGTTGTTAAACATAATCTACCAAAGTAGATAATTGAAGGGAGGATTGCGGTCCATAACAACTGGTTGTTATGTGTATAAGTATTAGCTTTCATAAAAAGCTTGGGTCTACGCTTAGCACACGTTAATTTGTGTAATACTAAACTGACATAACTTACAATGCGTAATAATGTGCCAGTTATATTTGTTTGTTTGAATTGAGGTTTAATGACCCCGTCAACACTATTAAGGTAATTGTGGAGACGTTGCTTCCATTTTTGTGGGACTTTTACCAGACATTGAGTTGAAATGACATCCCAAGCCCTGTCACCCAATGAAACCAATAGGGTTTATAAGCATGGACGGTCCGACTCGCAAAGCTTTGCCTGGGCAGGCTTAGATCCTCTAAGCGGATTACCAGTACTCGTGTGCGACCGGATTTCAGCTCTGCGTGGAAGCATCATGCAGCCCATCAATTTCTTCAAGCCCCGATGGGCGGGGTCGACCAAAATATAAATGAAGAATGGAATTGCAGTCCGTAACATACCTCCTCTCTAAGGAAGTCATCATTTATGATGACGGGAAGCCAATTTGGTACACGAGGCCATTTTCGGCGAAATAAAGTCCAATCCCGGACGAGCATCAATCTTATGGCATAAAAGCCGAAACAAATGAAAGAAGCATAGCTGAAGAAAAATCCCGCCTATGGTGGGATTCGAACCCGGGCCGCTCGGGTGAAACTTCAAAGAGCCGACTCCCTGACGCAGTTGTCAGAGTGTGTTGTTAAACATAATCTACCAAGGTAGATAATTGAAGGGAGGATTGCGGTCCATAACAACTGGTTGTTATTTGTACAAGTATTAGCTTTCATAAAAAGCTCGGGTCTACGCTTAGCACACGTTAATTTGTGTAATACTAAACTGGCATAACTTACCATGCGTATGTTGTAATAATGTACTAGTCATGATTGTTTGTTTGAATTGAGGTTTAACGTCCCCATCAACACTACGTATATCATTTTGGAGACTTTGCTTCCAATTTTGTGGTACTTTTACCCGAAATTGAGATGAAATGACTTCTCAAGCCCTGCCGCCCAGTGAAACCAAAAGGCTTATATGCATTGGACGGTCTGACTCACATCACTTTGCCTGAGCAGGCTCAGTCCTTCTAAGCGGTTTACCAGTACTCATCTGTGGTCAGTTTCAGCTCTGCGTGCCATCTATTTCTCCAAGCCCCGATGGACGGGGACGAAAATGTGCCATTTAATATGTAAATGTAGAAAGTTGCAGATTACAAATAAGGATTTCAAACACACTCGCTCCTTTCATATCACATTCTAGGGTAACTTTACGAAAATAATCTTCCTAGCTCGCAAAAAGAACTAGATATGCGAATAACAAGGTGAAGGCAAAGTCAACACATCTAAATTACGAATATAATTATGTTTATTTTGCAAGCGTGAGAGCAATCAACCATGAACACGTGATAAACTTAGGGCGGTGTTCCGGTAATAACCGGGTTTTAATACGTAAGGGGGGTGTTGCGGTATAACCAGAGATGGGGTGTATGAAAAGTGAAACCAGTAAATAGAAAACGAGCCATGACCTTTTATTAAATGCTTCCGCAGCAAAAGTTATCCTTTAAGCTGGTTTACGCCCGTGGGCGTAGACAATAACCCAGCAGACACACGTCGCTAGGGCAACGTCAAATCAACGTCGGTGCAACGTCATCGACGTAGATCTATGTGACATTGCATAAACGTTATGACGTACCGACGTTGATGTGACGTCAAACTTACGTCATGTGCCTGTTGGGTAAGACCCCAATCATAAAATTGGGTTATTGGGTATGTTAACGTGATGTCCATATCAATTTTCCTTCAGCGCTAGTATTGCAAATTAGCAAACTGGAAATTCCCCAAACTTGAAGTAAATTTTCGAACGACGTTTAACAACCAATTTAACAACAGACTATTGTCGCCAGCCTCGGTAGCTCAGTCGGATGCGCGTCTGGCTGGTGATCAGGATGTCGCAAGTTCGTAACCAGTCGCGAGGGCAACCCAGCAGGCACATGACGTAATTATGACGTCGTCAACGTCGGTACAACGGCATGACGTTTATGCAACGTCACATCTAGGTGTCTCCCTTCCGCTGATTCAAGAAGAACAGTTGTCAGTTCTGGCGAAAGAATATGCTTTGTACTTGTAAGCCGCTTATGTATAAGCATGTCCAGGAAAAGTGTGGTTAGGTCAGTTGACCGGCTCGATACGACCTGTTAAACGCCAAACAAACAAACTAATGTCAGGTCGATTTGTCATCCGATGTATTTGTAGAGAAAAGTCACCCCATTTTCCGACTTTTTTTTTCGCGTTGCATAAGGCTTCCTTACTTATGAATGTCACATAGTAATTATTGCCAAGTTCTGCAAGGGAAGATTGGGTGTTCTTTCTTCAGGTACTCTGTTTTTCGCCCACCTCTGATTAACGATCGGCTCAAAATACGTGAAATAATTTTGATAGGACCTTAAAACCAACCTCCAACCCCTAGTAATTTTTTCATAGCATGGAAAACATTTTCTCTGAAAAATTGTGATACTAAACTTACTTCTGATGAAACATAGAATGTGAGCACTCATTAGAACCGCCAAAATCAGGCGACCCTAACGAGTACATCCTTTTGTGTTCCTCTGATAAAGAAATACTGCCCTATTAGATAGATAACACTGTGTCACAAAGTATGTCATAAAAATAGACCTTCAAGCCCCCGCCCATCGGGGCTTGAAGAAATATATGGGCTGCATGATGCTTCCACGCAGAGCTGAATCCGGCCCGCACACTAGTACTGGTAAACCACTTAGAGGATCTAAGCCTGTCCAGGAACCGCAGTGCGAGGCTAATAAACCCTATTGGTTTCATTGGGCGACAGGGCTTGAGATGTCATTTCATCTCAATGTCAGGTAAAAGTCCCACAAAATTGGAAGCAACGTCTCCAAAATGACCTTTACAGTGTTGACGGGGACGTTAAACCTAAAATCAAACAAAGAAACAAAAAACAAAAATAGACCTTCTGTTTTAGTCCTTGATGATCTCTGATGAATTCTTCGTTTAGTGCAAATGCGTCTTCATTCTTGAAGAGCCCCATAGCCAGTGTGTAGATATGGACCTTTCCATCCGATACCCTGATTTCAATCGAAGGACGAGCCATGACCGCCATTTTTCTTATCATAAAGTTCACTCCTAAAATAGAAGACATTTTGGTAATAATTAAGTATTCATCACGCAAACACGCCTATGTTAATTTTGACCCCCTTGAACCCCACTTTTATGTAGTAAAACTGGGGTTTACAGGGGTAAACCTTAGTTTTCTTATTTCTGCTCTAAAATATAGATCGTGGGTACTCGTTAGAACCGCCTCGATGAGGCGGTTCTAACGTGTACCCACAATCTATATTTTGAGCAGAAATAAGAAAAAATCACATTTTTTTCATCTTAAGTTTTTCATTTTCATGGCGGTAAAATTTACAGTGTATTTGTAAAGGCATGTTTTCGTAATGGACGTCCTATTCATTTACATCAAAGAAACAACATGTCGCTTCAGAAATGTTCTGGCAAGAACTATCTCTTCTGTCTCTTCAGAAACGTTCCTAATATTATCACTGGCAAGATCTGTCTCTTCAGAAACGTTTCTAATATTTTCACTGACAAGAACTGCCTCCTACATCTCCAATATTCTCACTGTCAAGAACTGTCTCTTACGTCCCTTCAGAAACGTTTCTGATAATCTCACTGGCAAGAACTGTCTCTTACGTCTCTTCAGAAACGTTTCTAATATTCTCACTGGCAAGAACTGTCTCTTACGTCTCTAATATTCTCAGTGACAAGAACTTTCTCTTACGTCTCTAATCTTCTCACTGACAAGAACTGTCTCTTACATCTCTAATATTCTCACTGACAAGAACTGTCTCTTACGTCTCTTCAAAAACGTTTCTCATATTCTCACTGGCAAGAACTGTCTCTTACGTCTCAAATATTCTCACTGGCAAGAACTGTCTCTTCCGTCTCTAATATTCTCACTGGCAAGAACTGTCTCTTACGTCTCTAATATTCTCACTGGCAAGAACTGCTTTTACGTCTCTAATATTCTCACTGGCAAGAACTGTCTCTTACGTCCCACTGGCAATAACCGTCTTTTACGTCTCTTCAGAAACGTTTCTAATATTCTGTCAGGCAAGAACTGTCTCTTACGTTTCTAAAATTCTCACTGGCAAGAAATTTCTATCACGTCTCTGCAGAAACCTTTCTAATATTCTTATCGGCAAGAATCTTCAGAAACGTTTCTCATATTCTGACCGGCAATAACGTTCTGTCATATCTCTTCAGAAACAGTTCTAATATTCTCATCGGCAAGGACTTTGTCTCAAGTCTCTTCAGAAACGTTTCTAATATTCTCACAGGCAAGAACTGTCTCTTTCGTCTCTAATAGTCTCACTGGCAAGATATTTCTCTCACGTCTCTTCAAAAACGCTTTTAATATTCTTATTGGAAGAATCTTCAGAAACGTTTCTCATATTCTCACCGACAAAACTTTCTGTCGAATCTCTTCAGAAACAGTTCTAATATTCTCATCGGGAAGGACTTTGTCTTACGTCACTTCAGAAACTTTTCTAATATTCTCACTGGCAAGAACTGTCTCTTACGTCTCTAATATTTTCACTGACAAGAAATTTCTCTCACGTCTTTTCAGAAACCTTTCTAATATTCTCATCGACAAGAATCTTCAGAAACGTTTCTCATATTCTCACTGGCAATAACGTTATGTTATATCTCTTAAGAAACAGTTCTAATATTCTCATCGGCAAGGACTTTGTCTCACGTCTCTGCAGAAACGTTTCTAATATTCTCACTGGCAAGAACTGTCTCTTACGTCTCTTATATTCTCACTGGCAAGAACTGTCTCTTACGTCTCTAATATTCTCACTGGCAAGAACTGTCTCTTACGTCTCTTCAGAAACGTATCTAATATTCTCACTGGCAAGAACTAATTCTTACGTCTCTTCAGAAACGTTTCTTATATTCTCACTGGCAAGAACTGTCTCTCACGTCTCTTATATCCTCACTGGCAAGAAATTTCTCTTATGTCTCTTCAGAAACGTTTCTCATATTCTTACCTTCAATATATTGCTGTCATATCTCTTCAGAAACAGTTCTATTATTCTCATCGGCAAGGATTTTCTCTTACGTCTCTTCAGAAATAGTTCTAATAGTCTCACTGGCAAGCACTTTCTCTAACGTCTCTTAAGAAAAAATTCTAATATTCTCACTGGCAAGAACTTTCTCTAACGTCTCTTCAGAAACAGTTATAATATTCTCATTGGCAAGAACTTTCTCTTACGTCTCTTCAGAAACAGTTCTAATATTCTCACTGGCAAGAACTCTCCCTTACGTCTCTTCAGAAACAGTTCTAATATTCTCATCGCCAAGGACTTTCTCTAACGTTTCTTCAGAAACAGTACTAATATTCTCACTGGCAAGAACTTTCTCTTACGTCTCTTCAGAAACAGTTCTAATATTCTCATTGGCAAGAACTTTCTCTAACGTCTCTTCAGAAACAGTTCGAATATTCTCACTGACAAGAACTTTCTCTTACGTCTCTTCAGAAACAGTTCTAATATTCTCATTGGCAACAACTTTCTCTAACGTCTCTTCAGAAACAGTTCTGATATTCTCACTGGCAAGAACTGTCTCTTTCGTCCCTGATTTTCTCACTGGCAAGAAACTTCTCTCACGCCTCTTCGGAAACGTTTCTAATATTCTCATTGGCAAGAACTTTCTCTAACGTCTCTTCAGAAACAGTTCTAATATTCTCCCTGGCAAGAACTTTCTCTTTCGTCTCTTCAGAAACAGTTCTTATATTCTCATTGGCAAGAACTTTCTCAAACATCTCTTCAGAAACAGTTCTAATATTCTCACTGGCAAGAACTGTCTCTTTCGTCCCTGATTTTCTCACTGGCAAGAAACTTCTCTCACGTCTCTTCAGAAGCGTTTCTAATATTCTCATCGGTAAGAAACTTCAGAAACGTTTCTCACATTCTCACCAGCAACAACTTTCTGTCATATCTCTTCAGAAACAGTTCTAATATTCTCATCGGCAAGTTCTTTCTCTTACGTCACTTCAGAAACGTGTCTAATATTCTCATTGGCAAGAACTTTCTCTTACATATCTTCAGGTTTTTACAGGCCTGTACGCTTTATAATACCATGAGCATGTTGGAAGCCAATACAGATGACATTACTGTGATACAACCCGTAACCCTTTTTGTACAAAATGCAATCTTCCTCCTTATATATAGCAGGAGTCCATTTCAAAATTTAGGGGTGTCAGGCTGTATTTTCTTCAAAATTGATTCGAAAATGGCTGAGCATTTTGCAAATAGTGTAGGCCCTGATCGGACGCCGCGTTCTGCGGCGTATGATCTGGGCCTGCACTGTTTGCCAGGGTACCCGTTTTCTTGGGTTTCAGGTACAAAATGGGTTACGAAACAATCTCACAAACGACTCAATATCTCTCTTTCAACCGGGCTCCGTGGTTTACTGGGTATAATCATTAGATCTCCCTCAGCTGTGGTTCGATCCTCGCTTGGGTCAGATGTTAGATGTTTGATGCCTATTCCTGCAATGGAAGGTCAGATGTTTTTCTCCGGGTACGCAGGTTTTCGCCCACCTCTGAGTAACAATCGACTCGAAATATGTGAAATAATCTTGAAAGGCCGTAAAACCAAAACAAATATCTCTCAGTCTCTCTCTCTCTCTCTCTCTCTCTCTCTCTCTCTCTCTCTCTCTCTCTCTCTCTCTCTCTCTGGTCCGTAGTGTCATCAACTCTTCTCTCTCTGTTTCTCTCTGTCTCTCTCTAAACGGGTACCTTAGCAAGCCCCCGCCCATAGGGGCTTGAAGAAACATATGGGCTGCATGATGCTTCCACGCAGAGTTGAATCCGGCTCGCACACTAGTACTGGTAAACCGCTTAGAGGATCTAAGCATGTCCAGGAACTGCGGTGCGAGGCGGACCGTCCATGCTAATAAACCCTATTGGTTTCATTGGGCGACAGGGCTTGAGATGTCATTTCATCTTAATGTCGGGTAAAAGTCCCACAAAATTGGAAGCAACGTCTCCAAAATGACCTTTACAGTGTTGACGGGGACGTTAAACCTCAAATCAAACAAACAAACAAAACCTTGGCAAACAGTGCAGGCCCAGATGAGACGCCGCGTTCTACGCCGCAGAACGCGGCGTCTCATCAGGACCTACACTATTTGCAGAAAGTTCAGCCATTTTCCAAATCAATTTTGAAGAAAACACAACCTGTCACCCCTAAATCTAGAAATGGACTCCTGCTCTATATATAGGGAGGAAAATTCCATTTGGTACAAAAAGAGTAAATCGCCTGAAAGAATCACTGGTAACATTGGTAAACCTAGATCAGACAGTGCGGTGTCTGTTCCGTCATCAGAACCCAAAGTAGACAGTCAGATAACCCAGCAGGGCAACACCGAATCAACGTCGGTTCAACATCATGAAGTTGCACCGACGTAGTTGTGACGTTGCATAAATGCCATGACGTTGTCCCGACGTTGATGTGACGTCACAATTACGTCATGTACCTGCTGGGAATAGTCATTTCCGACCGCCTTAGACTATCGATGTCTGGTGTTGACATAACATTTTTTATTGAGTATAAAATTTTAACCTCATTAATTCTTCTAGATCTAGTGTGGATGATACAGAGTAAACTATTGATTTATCTGGTTTTGCAAAGCAGGTTTTTTCATTACACATTCTTATTAGATTTGCCAGTCGGATAAACCAATAAATGGTTGCAGTGCAGGCCCAGAGTAGCTGCCGCAGAACGCGGCGTCTGACCACTTTCTAACTAAATTTTGAAGAAAACACAACACCCCTAAATTTTAAAATGGACTTATGCTGTATATAATGTGGAAGATTCCATTTGGCACAAATGGGTTGAGCTCATTATACTACGTTCGCTCATTATATGTCATATATGTGATAAGTTGCTTGTTAAGTAGCTATTTTTGGATAAGATAGTACAAACACAATATCTATGCAATATGTGTATAAGTGTAAATGGGATTTACGCTAAACTAGGCTATCAATAAACTCTATCCAAGCGTACAGTGAAAGCTGTCGATTTCATATATGTACATGTAACTGCAGCGTAAGCCTGGCAAAAAATAAACAAATAAGCTTACCGACTTCTCGTAAAAAATCATCGAAATTCTCACTCCTGTCCACTTTCCAGTCACCCTCAAATTTATCTTTGATTTCAGCCAACACTGCTTCTTGCGACATTTTGCTTGTCTTGTTTCATTTAAGCGGGAGTTTTTGCATATTTCCGGTTCCTGTCTGCACCGTAGACACAGCCGAAGAAAAAAGCATTACGCACAACATGGATTTCTGGAAAATTAACATCTCCGATAGTAAGAGGGTTGGGGCTTTGCCAAAAGGAAAGAAGTTGATCCCTATTGGAACATTTTCCCCCTTTTAGAGCAATCCGTATGGCATTCAACAGAATATGTTATACACATATTTTGTTTGTAAACACTATTTAGGTCACCTATGCACACTTTTCCTGGAAGCGGTTAACCAGTACAGTGCACATTCTTTCGCCAGCAAAGGGAGAGAATGACCACAGAAAAGATTTCATGATCAATCTCAACGAAAGAATGTTGTAAATCCCGGCAGGTATCGAACCCGCGTCCTCCTGATCACCAGTCAGACGCGCATCAGACCGAGCTACCGAGGCCGGGGTAGCGTGAGATTATTGATCCCTCAAGATTCTTCAGTCGCACCGGAAGCGGCTGAAATCCCTCACGGAGGGTTATGAGGTAGCATTGCACTAAATACTGGGAGGTGCCGGGTTTTATCACTTGTGGACCGAGTTTTTAGTTGCGTTCTATATACCAGACTGCTTCTATCGGATATATACCCCATGTTTTATTTCAGTGTGAGAAAATGATAGGTATAAGGGACTAAAATGATGCATGTTTTATAAATATATCTGCAAGCACAAAGAAATTGTTGCTGATTTTATATGGTCACCCCTCCTTCAAAAATGTTGGTTTATATTTTCCCCGTTCTAATAGGTAAACAAACATGTTTACTGTAACTTGAAAAGGAGCAGATCAACATGTGGATTTTTTCTCATTAACTTGTTGGGCTAGGATGGCTCTATAAACAAGTAAGGTTTGAAAAGTTTTGTATGTGTAGTTTTTGTGGGAGCAGGTAAAAGGTTACTATTGTCGCCTATGGAAAACATTTAGTTGTAAGCCCCCATGAGAGAACTCAGTCGTGGAAAAGTGTAATACGATAACCCTACAAAAGACGGGGGTATGGAAACTCTTGATAAATATAATGCTGGCACATTAATGAAACTTTAATCCTTATCCTGCTGAATATTCATTTTATCCACACCCATCTCTGACTTTAACCAATCAGATTACTTGATGTAATTTATTCCTACAAATTCATAAAATAAATGTCAAACAGTGTAGATACTGATCAAATGACAGAAGCCATCTGATCTGGATCTACATTGTTTCCAAAGATAGGGGTTGTCGTGAACAGCAGGATAAGAGTTAATTTTATGCTGGAGAAGCCTCTCTAAGGAAATTAGAAGGTGGGTTGCTAGCAATTTTATCATATGGTTATCATCATCTAGTTATTTATTTATTATTATTGCATGAGAGCACCATGCAGCCCAGTCGATTTCACCAAGCCCCGATTGGCGAAGGCCAAAAGACAGATACTATAGAATGTAGAAGGATATAGTTACTCCTAGGCCAGACCTGACTGTATCGATCGCTTATTCTGGAATAGAATCATGCGTTGGTTTTGGCAAATACTGCAGACCCTGATCAGGCGACACAGAACGCGGCGTCTGAACAGGGTCTACACCGTTCGCTCACAATACAGGAATTTTATGGTTAAGCGAAACAGGACCATTTTTTTTCAGTCAACACTCAAGTGAGTGTAACGCCCAGCTTGATCACATTGGGTTGAGATTGAGTAGCCTATAGGTTGAACCTATGAAGCTGTTAGAGGAAAGATTATATAGAGGATCTTTCATGAGTGTTCATGTATTATTGAATTTATTAAACGAGTTGAGGGCGAGGCTTTGTAGAGCATTTTATCACTTTTCCTCAACGACTTTAATAAATTCAATAATGCATAAGCACGAATGCAAGATTGTTTTTATCATATGACATTCAAAACGTAATTTATTCACGATTTTTTAACAAAAGGTACAATATTCTGCCGTTTGTAAACGCGACGTCGTTAAGGACGTCGTACATGTAACGTTAAGTGGCGTTTCTAACTAATTTGGATATTTAATCCACTAGTGGATTACGGAATTTATGACATGACGTTATAACACTCTCAGATGCGACGTCATATGATAAAAGAATCTTATATGGGTGTGAGGGGTAGATGGAAAAATCCGTCCCGAGGGTCACTGTCCGACATCCCAAGGATTGCTATCCATCCCTCACACCAAAATAGGATTCTTTTTCTTCACGACGTCCACTGTATTGTGATGACACTACAGGAATGTTTAGTGACGTTACGTAACGTGCTGTGAAGTCAACCTTAACGACGGCGCATATGAGGTCGTATTCAACTAATGCATTTATCAAACACGCTAGAATATTCGATTCTGGGTAAGAACACCAGGGTTAGAACAGAATTTCTATCCCAAGTTAAAACTATGGATTTCCTTATCTGGTGTGCAAAAAAAAAGGGTTTGTCGGATTCAAACTGTGTTGGATTAGGGTTTTGCACGGCCGAGTAGCTTTTGCAAAGGAGTTGTGCGAGAGACAACCCAATATTCGAAACCTAAAGAAACTTAAAGACTGAAGCAGTAGAATTGTATAAACAAAACAAATTCCAAGAACATTTTCACGGAAAAATAGAAAAAAAAATAAATCATGTATAGGCCTACATTTTGCATTTTCTTTATCTCTGATTGAAATTATCGACACTGCACAAAGGAATAATGAAACCTAACATCCGTTCTATTGTCTGAGCCCTGTAAACAATATTTATTTGTACTCGTGTGTGCAACATGTGCATGTACCCAGATGTAGCGGTATGACGTCACGCCATCTTTTCTGATAAGCGCTTTTCTTACAATATGGCTTATATGTAATTCCTTCATTTATATTATGCGTACAGCGGACTGAGCATCTATGCCGTCATATAGGAGTCTTCCCTGTGTGCCATAAAAATATATTGTAACCCATGTTGAACTTTTTCCTTCATTCGCCGGAAATTACCGAGTTGAATATCGATTTCCGTACGAAATCGGCAGTTAAAGTTACCTGGATAGTTTGAAGGTTTTTCATATTAAAATTATGAAGGAAAAAATATTAACTCCTCGTATCTTATTTATCCTTAACACTAGAAAAAAGTCACTGTTACCCTCATGTAAGAAAATTATTCAGTTTTTATTTGGTGCATTTCAAAGTGATGAATAATTAATTCTTATTGCTTCCATCTGCAATTTAATGTCAGGCCTATATGCTCAATAGACGGCAATGCATTAAAAAAAAAATAATAAAACGTGCAGATTTCCATGTTTGGTTGCCAATATTAAAAAGAAATGATTTGTTTGGAATTATTTCACTGTTATATACTGTTAGACTGTTGTTCAAAGTTTACGAAGATATAAAGTTTATTTCTATTGAAAAGTGATAAATTGCTTCCCCGAAAGCTTAAAAATCGTTTATAAGCTGTTTTTCAGTACTGCAGTTCATGATGCAAAAATCGCTAAGGCCACATTATCACCGTGTAGCATCGACTCCGGAACTTGTTACTGAAAAGTACCAGCGAAATCAATATTTATCGCAAGCATGGCACACAGTAAGGTAGGTAAAAAGCTGTTTACAGATTTCTACAGGATTCTGCCATTTAAAGCAAAATGGATATGTGTCGGAGAGATATCTAGCTCATGCCTGCTTTCATGATTCTGATAACATCTCACTGGAAATCGCTAAACAAACTGAAATATTGACAGCTGGTACCAAGAACAAATAATCTTTTTCGTGGAAAGTACTGGTTTTCGCTTTGACTTAAGACCACTGGCCTTCTTTTTTCCATGCCGGAACATTCAGAAGGTTAGAAAAGTTGTTGTGTATAAGTTTTAATTGAAAGGTTCGCTTTATGCTGCAGTTTTCTTTGAGAAAACACAAAACAAAGGAGTACGGCAACTTGGATTTTTAAGTACGGCAACTTGGGGAAAATGCTGAATTAACAGTACGGCAACTTGTATCACAAAATTGCCACTGGAAAGTACTGAGAGCATTTTAACATCGTTGTGAACGAACAACCATGATTATTATCATGTTTGATTTCATCACTCAGCCAGGGATTGTTTCTAATGCTAGTACTGATCGTAAACCAATCTATTATTGCATGTAACAGCTGAAGTTTTGAGATATACACCAGGGTCATATTTCCTCTTGAGAATTATTTGTCATTGCTTTTGCTTTCTTTTACTACCGTAAATACTTAGGAAATAATGTAGAAACAAAGTCTGCCTCCTTTTAACGGAACTTTACCTTCTTGAAATGAAGTTTATCATTTTTTTTCTACGAAATAAAGTGTCTTTTTAATGTGCTCAAATAGTTTCTACGTCGTTCTTGTGATCGTTAATTTATGTTATTATGTATTTATTCCTTTTGCGAAAGAGACTTTATTGTAACGAAGGTCCTGGTGTATGCATGCTATACTCCGGTTATTTTAAATCATGACTGCGGCTATTATTTGTTCGCTTGTTTGCATTCCGAAAACATGCCTATTCAAATATATTGAAAAATTTTCCACCAAAAATTGAAAATTTTCAGATAAAAAATCTGATATTTTACATATTGCAGTTCAGAACATATAGTGTGGGCACTGTTTTTGGACAGAAATGCGAAAAAAAATGTACACCCCTAAAAACCCCAGTTTTAAGTAATCAATAAAATTGGGGTTTATGGCGGTCAAAATTGTATAGGCATGTTTTCATGCTGGTCTTCCGTAAGTCTTTTGAAATCGCATTCTATGTTATGGATAATGGTTCTATTATTATTATTTTCGGAATCGACGGGCACGAAAGTGCCTGCATGTTGCATTCTTCATCTTGAATATTCTATCTATTTCACATTTGTACTGTTAAGCAACGACACAGACAACAAAATAGAAGTGGAGGCACTGATCAGGAATCAATACAATTAACCCACAGCCCCCAGCAGTTACAACAAAGGGAAAGAAACACAAACATGAAAAACCAGACTCTGATGGAAACATCAATAGCGGAAAGCCAAAAGGACAGTTACTTTCCCACAAAATGGCCAACTGGCTACTTATCTAAAAAGTTCAAGTCCTTAAAGAAGTTGATTTAATATGTCCTGAAAAAAAGTACTTTAATAAATTTCTTTTCCGTTCACAAAAGGAGGTTACTTTCGCTTTTGTATAAAGGACAGCTAAAATAACTTTCCTCCTAGTTGTAATCGATTATCTCTGAGTGTAGGCTGGAACAATAGCCCTGAAATGAGACTTAAACTGTTAGTTTAACCCTTAAAGTCCAGCATTTTAAACAAGCAGTATAGATCTGGCCATTCGCTGCGTTATGTGGCGTCTGATTAGGTATCCACTGTCTGCCAATGCCACAGCACACGAGATAAGTCTATATATTTTGCTTTTTGCACAGGGACCGCACGTCACAGGGAGAATAAAAAGCTAAAAGGTGGACTAGCGATGCTGTAAATTACCGGTACCTTGATTTTATACAAGGTCAGCGACATTCAAATGGACAATAGCAAGCGGGAATCTTCTGTAATTAGTAACTTTTGCTTGAATGTGTGCAGGATGACTGCGCGTTGTTAGTGTTAAATGAATATGAATGGTGAGACTAAAAGTATGAAACTGAAATGAAGAAAGGTGATGGTGTTATATGTTAACAATAGATTAGGTAAAAGCAGGTTAAAACAGGTATGCTGTGTTCATGGCAACTTCTGACCAAGAGGCCGGACTCCCACGCGGAACTTAGTTAATGCAGGCATCAAAATAATATTGGGAGTATATCTGTTCCATTGCCATACATGTAACAATCAACGTAATACGAGTGGGTGGCTCATGCTGTGACGCGTGTTTCGATTGGTTGCTAGAAATAAGGGGAGGGAGATACTGCAACTATGCCATGAATAATTAAATATAAATAAATGAGGTAGGCAAGTGACCTCCTCTGCTGCAAGGAGTACTAGCCAAGATAAGGCTGCATGTCGTAGGTTAAATAATTGTTCAGAGCCAAGTTAATGGCTTTACGCTACATCATTTCGAGTTAATGGGCATAGGACTGTGTGCATAGGCTCCATGCTGTGCAGACGTATTCAAGTGTTGACGGAATACTGTCTTGTATGCTGCTTCCCGAACGCAGTTTTATTTTGTTCTGATATTAGATAAATAAAACAAAGGACTTAATTAGCAGTTTAAGAGATTCTATCGACATGTATGTTGACGTTCATGTTGGTGGATAGATCGAAACCTAAGTGCCTTGCAGATGAAACAATTTCGAGGGCATGATTATGCAGTATATATGGTGTAGGGGTTTGAGTTCTTGGCCAGGTTATGTGCAAAACTTGAACTTTCTATGTTTGAATTCCATGTCCCAGTGTGATTCTTATGATTGGACGGCCTAAGTCGCTCTATGGGGTGGGGTGTGTGTGTGTGTGTGTGGGGGGGGGTTGGTAATCGGACAGGTCGTTTAGGTGTTTAGGTATAATAACAATAACAAGGTGCCTAGAACTGATCCTTGCGGTACACTTGAAGTAACTGGAACCTCATCTGAGGGCTCACCTTCAAGTACAACTGCCTGACCTCTCCCAATCAGAAAAGACTTAATCGACTGGATAGTTAATCCATGTTACTGTTTCGATGTACCTGTAGCTTGCGAAGGAGCTTCAGGTGATTCACCTAGCCAAAAGCCTTGCTAAACCCAAGATAAGAACTATTTGTTGACCATTTAATCATGATCTGACAAGGTCATAAAGAAGCTGAATAAAATGGGTGTCACAAGATCTGCACTACAAGGCAGTTAAGTATTTCGCGATCATAAGGTATGTCCAAATCAAATCAAATCGAATTTACTTCTCTCCGGTTATACAATATGATAACATGAGAACCAAAACGTTGTACAAACATACGGTTTCACGGCGGCACAATGTCACAGAGAAAAGATGTAGGACATAAACTTTAATCCTTCTAAATGCCGGGTCCTTCATGTTACCCGACGTTAGAACCCCATCCCAAATGTGTACCTCTTGCATGGCACCAGAAGTAACTTGGGGTCACCATCTCTGATGATCTAAACAGCAGCCCCCGACATTGACAACATAACTACGAATGCAAATCAGACCCTTTGATTCTTGAAAAGAAACATTCGGGTCCAACACTGCCACTGACATATACAAAGTGAAAGCAGTCCAACGAAGGGCTGCGAGGTGGGCAACACATGACTATAGCTACACTTCAAGTGTTACAGCTATGCTGAAGGACCTAAATTGGCGCCCCCTTAAACAACGCCGCATTGATAATCGTCTTGCCATGATGTATAAGATCACTTATGATCTCATCATCAATACTAGACCGTCAGCCCACAACCACCCCCTTGCATACAGACAGATTTACACCCTCACAGACTACTACAAGTACACCTTCTTTCCGTGGACTATTATTCACTGGAATGCTCTACCTGCCTATGTTGTAACGCTTCCTACTCTGGCTCAGTTTAGCAGTGCTGAACTAGCCTGATGGCTCATGCTTCTCCTTAAAAGACCCAATTCTGTTTTTATCTTTTAACTGTACTAACACTCTCTTTTCCCACTGTACAAACGCATTTCACCAACTTTACTTTCCTTTTATTTCAGCTAAGACCCTTCAACACTTGGTTCGCCGGAACCCGTCTTTTGTCGCCCTCTGGGGTTTAGACGTACTGGAGGATAGAAAGAAAATCGATAAAAGTCGAAAAAAAAAAAACTAGAGGACAACAACAGGTCAATCTGTTGTCATTACCAATTTCTTATATCCCAAACCCTACTGTCCCTTAAAATTACTGATAAAAAGGAGACCGACAATGAAAGTAACGACGAACCCAACAAAACTTTGTTTATATTAAGATTGACAGTTGTGAAACTATTTAGAACACTCCTCCGCCATAGCACTTTATGTATGTGTTCAAATCAAATCGCCGTACTGTTCCCAGCAAACTGCCGTCCAGTATTTTACCTGGTGACGCAAATTGCCGTACTCTGGCCTTCGCGCGTTTCGGCTTGTTTATTCAGTCACAATATTCTTTGGGGGAAAAACAACTAAAACATTACAGTAAGTAAGTAAGTAAGTAAGTCTTTTATTACAGTGACATATGCATACGTACATGTTAATATATACAATTATAGTATGAAAATTGCACCCAATTACAAGCAGCGAAGGTTTCGGCTTCTATTGATGCCACTTAATTGAAGATTGTCAAAGCCGTTTCTGTAATAAATTCACAGATTGTTGAAGCTGTCATGAATTTTCGCGGTACCAGCCATGTACCAGCCGACTCATTTGTGTGTTTAAATGGCAGCTGACAAAGCTTTCCAAAATTTCTTTTGAAGAATTTCGGAGAAAAATATGTTGAGTAAATATGAGAAGTGAGTTTAAGTTCTGACACTACGTAATAACGCCAACTTCAGCGATTACCTACCGTCGGTATAATCATTTTCCTCATTTATCTGGTACTTTTGAGTAACAAGTTCCGGAGTCGATGCTACACGGTGATTATATGTATCAGAAATCGCATCAAACCTGAAAACATATCATTGTAAGCGTGTTTTTTTTTTCTTATTAATTTTGTAATTACTAGTAATAAACAACATACGGATAATATACTTGATACAGTTATTATATTTCTCGGATTTCGTTATTTTATTTTATTATTATTTTGTCTCAGTTTTGTTACGATTATGTTTTCATTCATTATGAATGGGCGGCAAATATGTCAAAAGGACAAAAATTGTCCAAATCATTAACTGTGAAATTGCGATTAAATGGCGATTAGAACTTACGCTTGACCATCACCGTGAAAAATTAATTGGCAGTTTGAAGCCATTAATTGATTTTGTTTGTTTGTAGTTTATCGCCAAAAAAAAAAAAAATAATAATAATAATAATAAGATGAAAAATTGTGACATTTTGCTTATTTCAGCTCAAAATATAGATTTTGGGTACTAGTTAACGAGTACCCACAATCTATATTTTAGAGCAGAAATAAGAAAAACAAGGTTTGCCCCTGTAAACCCCATTTTTACTGCAATCAAACCTGTCTTAGTGGCCACCTCTATTTAGCAAGCAACCTGTCTTAAGCAAGCAGGCATTCAGTTCCCGAAAAAGGAAAATGCATTAAAATTCACCTGTGTTAAGCAAGCACCTGTCTTAAGCAAGCACTTTTTGAATATCCCAGAGGTGCTTGCTTAATACAGGTTGGACTGTATTTAAAAGTTGGGTTCGAGGGGGTCAAAATTATATAGGCGTGTTTTCCTGATGCATATACAGTAAAATTCCTATGATTAAGACCACCTTTGGGACTGTTCAAAAGTGGTCTTAAAGACCACTTTTGAACAGTCCCAAAGATGGTCCCTGACCAGAGGTCACTGTTGGCAGAAAATAAAAAGAAAAATTAAATGTATCCTTCAAAATAAGCTTTTTATAACAGAATAAGTTCTAATTCTAGGTGGTCTTAATAGCGGAATTTCACTGTATATAACCTCTGGTTGCGGCCAGTGAAGACCTAGCGAATGCACAGGCCGATATGTGTTATCACTATGCGTACATAAAAATTGTAGGAATTGCTATTCCCAGGGTCATATAATGTTCAAATACCTGATAAATATCACTATAATTTATATTGATTTCTATGTTCCCTTTTACCAGTGTCATAAATAAGAATCCCAAGTCACCCGTAACTTTTACGGTTGACTACCCGTAACTTTTTGCGGCACCCGTAACTATTTACAATGTAGAAGCTCCCCTTATCTAGTGCCGGTTTATGCAACTCGACTAATAAACCAGGGGTCGTGGATTCGATCCCGGGCTTCTCCAGACTTTTAAATACGGCTTTAAACCGAGGTCAATTCTCCGCATGACCTTAGCTGTTGTTGGGATGTAAATCGCACGCACACTTGGTACGGTTTTCCACGCCTTTGGTACGGCGCGGCCGGGGATCGATCCCGCGACTTCCCGATCTCAAAGCGGAACGGTATCGGATCCGTTAGATGCAGTATTCTTACATGACGTCTATCTCTGTCGTCTGCTGTGTCTTTGTGCAACCTTTGTGAGAATTTATGACTAGGGTTTGTTTGTCTGATTTGTTTGACGGTGTCCCATTGTGGGGTTAAAAATGGTTAAACCCATTTTTGGGGGTTCCCGCCTGAAATGGGTTAAACCAATTTTGGGGGTTTGCGTTTGAAATTAGTAAATGGGACACCGACAAATATTGCAGACCCAGATCAGATGTCACACGTCACGGTGTAAATATGTAACTTCTCCTGACACCCTTACTTTCAAAACAGACTCCTGCAATATGTGAGCCCCGCCAAGCGAATATATGTCTTCGAGCATTCCGTCATGACAAATTTTAACTGCGCATGCCCAGCCATTCAGAGGGGCCAGGGATATGGCTTTCTGTCTGAAGGTTCCTCTTGATTCACTCACGGCTTGTATGAGCGAGCAGCGAAGGTTCTGGCGAGACTGCGCGGATGCGCAGGCTCGCCTGAACCTTCGCTGCTCGCATAGGCGATAAGTACCAAAATCGCTTGACGGGGCCCATGTTATGAAGAAGGTTCCATTCAGTTGCAATGGGTTTTAGCCCTTTAGGCGCCAAGAGAAACTGCATCTGAAAATGTCGTCTGTTAAATCGTCTTGCAAACTTTTCCAACAGATATTTTCTTTTTCTCATTTGAAAAGTTTACAAAAATAAGATTTGCCAAAATTTTAATTGTACATAACAAAAATGCACCAGACCACTTTGAAACAGACATGGCAAATGACCCACAAATTCAGGTTCTTGGGTGAAATGATCTATCCCCATTTTAATTACGATTCCACAAAGCCGGGCGTTTCTAGGGATATGATCATGAAGTGAGCAGTCCGAGAGCTTTACACTTCGACATGATGGTTAGTCAGTTTCTTTTAAATCGAGGGCCCTTGCCCTGTCACGTTATGGTTTCGCATGGAGTTTAACGGCCCAGTCAAAACTTTTAAGGTCATATTGATGCGGTCACTTTACCTTTCCACACTTTAACTGGGCAGGCTTAACGTAAGCGTTTATAACAAGTACAGCGCACATTATTTTGCCAGAAACTGACAACTGCCCTTCTTGAAACAGCGGATTGGAGTGAATGCCCGTAGAAAAGATGTCATGATCTATCTCCACGAAAGAATGTTGACGACCCGGCAGGTATCGAACCCGCGACCTCCTGATCACCAGTTGGACGCGCATCCGACTATGCTACAATGTACCCTGGCCGGCGTTAAAGGGATATACCTTCAACATTATGATTGTCTCCCGTGTGAGTAGGGGTCAACTATTAAAGGAAAGAATTTGCTCCTCAGGAGCAAATTCTTTCCTTTAAGAGTAGATCCCTTTTTCCATGGGACAGAGTTTATAGCAAAGCGAACAGGAAGTCCCGAAATTGTCTCCCTTTGAAAATGGCGCGGAAAAATTCGCCAGGTGTATCCATTCCCCTTAAGCTGGCTGTAAATTGATCTACTCTTTCTGTAGCCATTTTTTGTTGTTGGGAGAGCCTGCATACATAACATGTGGTTAGGAGCCATGGGAAATTGTGCTCCTTTTAAAGCCTGTAATTGAACCCATTTAAAATGTATAGCTAGCCAGAACCGCTCACCTGCATGGATGAGGCCGATTATATACTACTCAAAGTTTGATAGGGATCACTTTTTTAATGCAAAATAATTTTTGGATAAATTAATCAGCTGAATCCAAATTTGATACATAATGATAGAAAACGTATCCTTCAATAAACCTAGTGATTAATTTTGTCAACTGGTACTGCATTCAAGCGCGACAACAGCAAACGTCTTGGCACCCCCAAAATTTGCCGTAACACGAAGGGATTTGGACAACTGATTTTTCACAAATTTCCAAATTTGTTTAGACAAACGTGCTTAATAACGTGTATGGCGTACAAGGGCATCAATTACAGTACGACATCGCTTGCGCATGCTCGTAATCCGAGTCTGTATCCGGTTTTGTGAAATCAGCTTTCATTCAGCAACCAATGCATCTTTGAGCTCCTGTAAAGTCCTCGGATGCACAGGTCGGGCTGAAACAGCACTCTGTAGCATGTCCCGCGCATGCTCAATCGGATTTAAGTGCGGTGACCGAGCAGGCCAGTCCATACGAACGATTGTCTCACGTTCCAGGTAGGAATCAGTGACGTTGGCAGGGTTGGGACGGGCATTATCATCCATCAGAATAAAGTCCGGGCCAATAGCATCTGCATATGGTCTCACAAACTCATCAAGAATCTCATTACAGTACCTCACTGCCATTAACGTTCCGTTTTCAACGACGTACAAGTCAGCTTTACCGTTCACGCTTTTCCCAGCCCAAACCATGACTGACCCCTTTCCATAGCGATCATGCTCTGCCACATTCAAGTCATCGAATCGCTGTTTAGACATTCTTGACTTGATAGATTTTGTAAGGTAACCGGGCGCTAAAAGCACATAGGGGCTACCCCGTGTTTAGACATTCGCCACACTAATTGACGTGTTTAAGTGAAGTCTAGACAGAATCTGGACCCCTCAGTAAACAGTACTGGCGTCAAGTCACGAACCGTCGACCTGACGTGAGTTCTGACAAAGTCTAACCGGTCTAGCACGTGCTGTCTCGTCAACGGGACACGTACAGCAGGCCTCATGGCATTAAGTCCGAACTCGTGGAGTCCGTTTCTGACAGTTTGTGTAGAAATTCGTACTCCAGTTCCGTTCATAAGCTCGTTATGCAAACGCGTACCGTTCAGGAACCGTTGACGTCGAGACTGAATCAACAAGAAACGGCCCTGACGTTGAGTTATAGCCCTTTCTCGACCCCGCCGTGGCTGTGTGAAGGATTTCCGTGGGTAACATGCCGACTCCACATTCGTGAAACCACGCTCTGAGACACATTCAGAATCCCAGCAACACGACGTTGAGAGACGAAAGATTCCAACATTCCGACGCAAGGATTCATTTCTTCGGGGCTCAGACGGTTTCTTAATTGTCCCTCTAGGCATTTTAGTATTTCACAAATCAAATGAAGTCCTTTTTACGCTTGGTAAAGGAACACTGACAAGTTTGATTGGTCTGTTGGAAAGCAGTGCTACGCAAGATTTTGGGGGTGCATGAATTCATTTGAGAATTGTGAGAAGTGTACACTTTATGAGTACTGAACTGCACACGAGTTTCTGCTTAAGATATTTATCAATATACCGAGTACAAATTCTGTCAAGAACTTATAAATTTTCTGTGCAAAATTTGGTATATAAAAAGTGATCCCTATCAAACTTTGAGTAGTATATATATCACATTGTGCCTTGGTGGCCATTTTGTCTATCAGATCACACTGCCTTAAGCCAGAGCTCATCACATAAGTTCCTTGCCTTAAGTAATTCTGAAACTGCATGCTATCTTGATGCTTCTGATTAAGTTTCTGAACAGCTTAGTCTGATTTAGGATTGAAGAGATGATGCTGATGCAGAGTGGAAGTGTATAGTTTGGCAGGACAAAGCTATAGATTACACCTTCCTTTGGCATATTCTGTTACCAAAGCTATGGTGTAAATGGCCGCTTGCAAAAAAGCCACAATACTAAATCTTCTTGTGCACTCAGTGGGTCAACACCTGAGCTGCCCCTCCCGGTCAATCTCATATGCAATTACTACACAGAACTTTGAAGAATTTCAAGATGGCCGCCATCTGGGATATCAGAATACAACAATTTTAACAATTCTGAATCTCCATGTCGCCCAAAAGCCTCCCACCAATTTCAGCTGAATACAACAGACCATTCGGTAGTAAATGTGGTTTGAAGATT
Source organism: Lucinisca nassula (assembly GCA_963580285.1). Lineage (NCBI taxonomy): Eukaryota > Metazoa > Mollusca > Bivalvia > Lucinida > Lucinidae > Lucinisca > Lucinisca nassula. Next base: position 41,915,133 of record OY757012.1, read on the forward strand.
TTCAAGATGGCCAATGTGGCAGCCATCTGGGATAGCAGAGCAGAATGGTTCTAAAAAGTCAGAATCTCAATGTCACCCCAATGCCTCCCATCAAATTTCGGCTCAATTCAACTTGATGTAGTTTAAATATTTCCAAGCTGGCCAACATGGAAGCCATCTTTAGATAACAGAACAATAATTTCAGCAATTCTGAATCTCCATGTTGCCCCGATGCCAGCTCCATCCGACCTTTGGTTCAGGCGGAGATATAGTTTGAAGAATTTTAAGATGACCGTCATGGTGGCCTCTTGTATATCTGAATGGAACGATTTTAGCAAATCCGAATTTTCTTGTCACCCCAATGCCTCCCATCAAGTTTCAGCTTGTTCGGGGGTCGATGTCTTTTGAAGAATTTCAAGATGGCCTCCGTGCGCAGCAATCTTGGATATCGGAACAGAACAATTCTAGCAAATCTGAATCTCCATGTCGCCCAAATGCCTCCCATCAAGTTTCAGCTCAATCGAACCCTTGGTTCGGGAAGAGATATCATTTGAAGAATTTCAGGATGGCCCCCATAGCGCCCATCTTGGATATCAGAACAGGAACAATTTTAGCAAATCTGAATCCCCATTTCGCCCCGATGCCTTCCATTAAGTTTCAACTTGATCCAACCTCTGGTTCGGGAGGAGACGTCGTTTGAAGAATTTCAAGATGACCGCCATAGTGGCCATCTTGGATAACGGAACGTAACGACTTTAGCAAATCTGAATCTCTATGTCACCCCAATGCGCCCCCCCCCCCACATCAAGTTTCAGCTCAATTTGACCTTAGGTTCGGGAGGAGAAGTTGTTTGAATAATTTCAAGATGGCTGCCATGGCGGCCATCTTGGATATGGAAACGGCACAAGTTTAGCAAATCTGAATCAACATATCACCCCGATGCCTCCTATCAAATTTCATCTCAATTCGACCTTTGGTTCGGGAGGTGTCGTTTGAATAATTTCCACCAAGGCGGCCATCTTGGAAATCCGAACGGAACCATTTTAGCAATCTGAATCTTCAGGTCACCAGGATGCCTCCCACCAGGTATCAGCTCAATCTGACTTCCGGTTCGGGAGATGTCGAAACTGAAAAGTTAACGACGCACGGACGGACGACAGACGACGTACAACCGCAGCGACATGAGCTTACCTGGCTCCAGGTGAGCTAAAATGGCCATAAAAAGGTCATTTTTCTATATGAGCTTTACATTTGACCTCTGTTATATCACCGAGGCAAAGGTGTGACTGGGGCGTCAAACTGATATTGGCTTACAGTTGGGTAAGGCCTGCTGTACTTTCAGCAAGTATCGGTATAGGTGGGGCTGTTTTTATTTCTTCTTTTCTATACTCCAATTTATTTTCCTCTTTCTCCCCTGTCACATACTTTACATCACGAAAACACGCCTGTATAATTTTGACCCCCTTGAATCCCACTTTTATATAGTAAACCTGGGGTTTCCGGGGGTATACCTTATTTTTCTTATTTCTGCTCTAAAATATAGATTGTGTGTACTCGTTAGGACCGCCTGGATGAGGCGGTTCTAACGAGTGCCCGAAATCTATATTTTGAGCAGTAATAAGAAAAATATCACAATTTTTCATCATAAAATTTTCATTTTCTCGGCGATAAAGGTGGCAATGTATTTGTATAGGCATGTTTGCGTAATGATCTCTTCAACTCTTTCCTCTATATATTTTCTCAGTTTCTCTGGGAGACGACACAAAATGACCCACAAGAGGTGACGTGTCGTTAAACCCCAACACAATCAATCAATCTATTATATGAGCCCCGCCAAGCGAATTTGTGTCTTCGAGCATTCCGTCATGACAAATTTTAACTGCGCATGCCCAGCCATTTAGAGGGGCCATGGATATGGCTTTCTGTCTGAAGGTTCCTTTTGATTCACTGCTTGTATGAGCGAGCAGCGAAGGTTCTGGCGAGACTGCGCGGATGCGCAGGCTCGCCTGAACCCTCGCTGCTCGCATAGGCGATAAGTACCAAAATCGCTTGACGGGGCCCATATCGCCTCTGATTAACGAGCGGCTCGAAATAATTTAAATATTACTGAAAGGAAAGTAAAATCTAAACAAAATAAATCTAAAACCATGTAAAAAAGAACAATAGAGTAAATATTTCTTTTTGAATGATCGAGGTAAAATCGATTATCGTTGAACAAACCGATTATCGACCATAAAACGTTAGTCGACAGGTTAACAAGTTCATGTAATGAACATCCCTCTAAATTCCACATTATATAAAGAAATGTGGGGTTTGTGGGTGTTTTGATTATTTTACTTATTTGTGGTCAAAACTATAGATTGTGGGGACTCGTTACAACAATTTGAAAGGGGTTCTAGCAAGCACCCACAACCTATGATTAGAGTAGAAATTAGAAAAATGCCACCAATTTCCATCAGGAAAAATGACCGTTTTGGAGGTGTTTAAGAAATGAATTTAATTTTTTTCTGCTGTTCATGAAAGTATGAACGCAGTGGGTCGCGTGCAAAGTAAACGAACCCCGAAGGAGTTCATGTAAACTTTGCTAGCGATCCGCTATCGTTCATACTTTAATGAAAAGCAGAAAAATTAAGTTTATTTCTTACATTTACATTCTTTGCCCCTCATCACTGGGCGAAAAAAAGCTTATAGGGCAAACTTTTAAAGCTGAAAAATATTGACACGCTGTTTTTCTACAAAGAGCGGAACACTGTTGACGTCACCAACGCCCTTAGAGAACCATGGTTTTGATAGACATCCGTCACTTGACGTCACTGAAAATCATGTGACTCGATGCGTTCATGAGGGTATCAACTACATTGTTTTCTATAGGTTTACATATAGGCTTTGCACTGGAAATGTAAATATGAAAGACTGCTCTATATCACACGTAGTTAGCTCCCGCCTCTGAGTTTCTGAATAAGACTCTACCATCTACAATTGCGGAATGCTTTTGTTTATTTGAATTGAGGTTTTACGTCCCCGTCAACACTTTCAAGGAGACATTGCTTCCAATTTTGTGGGACTTCTACCCGACTTTCGCCCAATGAAGCCAATAGGGTTTATAAGCATGGACGGTCCGGCTCGCACCGCTTTACCTGGGCAGGCTTAGATCCTCGAAGTGGTTTACCAGTACTCGTGTGCGGTCGGTTTCAGCTCTGCGTGGAAGCATCATGCAGTCCATCCATTTCTTCAAGCCCCGACGAGCGGGGCGATGAAAGAACTATATCACACGGATGTGTTATAGTAATAGCCAACTTGTAGGTTTTCCTGCGCCTCAACTCAGCGTAAGCTCCCGCCTGCACTCAAATACATTAACCCTTTCACCCCTGAGTTTCTGATTTGGACTCTTCGATTTCCGGATGCATCCATTGTTCATTACGATAACACACCCGTGCGACTTTGTGCATTTTTCATATCTCCAAAATGGCTATTTTTTATGAAAATCCATGCTATTTTTTCTTATTTATCCTGCAAACATAGGTTATGGGTGCTCATTAGAACCGCCTCATTGAGGCGGTTCTAACGAGTACCTACAACCTATGACTTGGAGCAGAAATAGGAAAGATTGAATACACCTTAAAATCCAAGTTTTCTGTATATAAAGTGAGGTTTAGGGGATATTCATATCAAGGACTTGTTCACGTGATGGTAGATAGGTATGTCACATGTGTTACTATAACAAAATGGCAAACATTGTAGCTCCTGATGAGACGTCTCCTTTTGAACAGTTTCATCTGAATCCACACTGTTTGCTACTTTGTATTAGCATCAGTACTATACTGTAGGGTTGAAATGGTTAACCCTACAGTTTGAGCGATTCTCGTGCGCATGCTGCATTTTTGTATCAGATCAGAGTTACATTAATGCGTAAATTAATTCTAATTAAAGAGCGTTTGACCGGAATGGAATTCTTTTGAACAATTTGGTTATAAATAGTCGCTGTACTCAGAACTTGGCAAAAAGGGCCAAGAAAAGAATCACCAAGATGTATACAGTTACTGCGGCTACCTTCACTGTTTTCACTGGTAAGGATTATTTCGTTTAGACTTAACCATTCTGTGGGTACCCCGCCCATCGGGGCTTGAAGAAATAGATGAGCTGCATGATGCTTCCACGCAGAGCTGAAACCGAACGCACACGAGTACTGGTAAACCGCTTAGAGGATCTAATCCTGTCCAGGCAAATCGGTGCGATTCGGACCGTCCATGCTTATAAACACTATTGGTTTCATTGGGCGACAGGGCTTGAGATGTCATTTCGTCTGAATGTCAGGTAAAAGTCCCACAAAATTAGGAACAACGTCTCCAAAATGACCAATACAGTGTTGACGGGGACGTTTTATCACAAATCAAACCATTCTAATTCGGCAGAGGACATTTGTTTAAAGTTGTTCCTATTTTCCCAGAAAACAGGACTTGACGTCTCATAAGGAACATTTTGCATGAGATTTCAAGTCATATTTTCTGGAAAACATCTCATGTAAATTGTCTCAAGTTTCCAAGAAAACTGTCTCCATAGGAAACATCATGTTGGCTCCATAGGAGACAATTTCGCGGCATGAGATGTCAAAAAAGGGGGTCAAAATTACATAGGCGTGCTTTTGTGATTAAATAACATATTCTCTTTCACATCACGCAAACACGCCTATATAATTTTGACCCCCCATGAACTCCACTATTATACAGTAAAACTTGGGGTTTTCAGGGGCAAACCATATTTTCCTTATTTCTGCTCTAAAATATAGATAGTGGGTACTCGTTTGAACCGCCTTTGATAGAGGCGGTTCTAACGATAACCCACAATCTATGTTTTGTGCGGAAATATTAAATATATCTGATTTTTTTTTCTGAAAAATTTCACATTACGATGACACACCCGTGCCACATAGTGCATTTTTTTCACATCTCCAAAACAGCTACTTTTCAGATAAAGATATGTGATATTTTTTGTTATTTTTACTTCAAACATAGGTTGTGGGTGCTCGTTAGAACCGCCTCACTGAGGCGGTTCTAACGAGTACCCACAACCTATGTTTTGGAGCAGAAATAAGAAAAAAAAATGACTACCCCTGTAAACCCCAGATTAACTATATAAAGGTAGGGTTCAAAGGGGTCGAAATTATATAGGCGTGTTTTCGTGATGTTTTTGGGTCGTAAAATTTTCAATATATTTGTATACGAGTGTGTTTTCGTAATGATTTTTTTTTCGAAGTTTTCATTGCTATTCTGAACATGAGGATATAAAGTGGACGACCACGCCTGTTGTAATTGTTGTTGTTATTGTTGCTGTTATTGTTGTTGTTGTTGTTGTTGTTCTTGTGATGCTCGTTAGAATCGCCTCATTTGGGCCTATTTCTTGGAGCAGAAATGAGAAAAAATGTACACCCCATGTAAAACCCAGTTTTCTTATTTAAGTGGGATTTACAGGGACACTCATTTCACGACATTGTAAGCGTGATTATTATAATTATTATTATTTCAGTGGTGGTATCACATATTGCCGCACACAGTTTTCTCCGGGCAGAACCAGGTGAGAAGAATCTATTACATAGAGGATATTTACTTTTTTGAGATGAATATCAAAAATATTTCATCGAGTGTGTTGAAAATATCAGAATTTTCACGAGTGCGAAGCACGAGTGAAAATTCTGGTTGATGTTTTTTCTACGGAACCCGGGAAGGGACATGATTTTTTTATTTAATTATGTTGTGCGAACAAGATAATATCTTGAGCGGACAAGATATTATCTTGTTCGGACAACATATTATCTTGTGCGGACAAGATATTATCTTGTGCGGACAAGATATGATCTTGTTCGCACAACATAATATCTTGTGCGCACAAGATATTATCTTGTTCGCACAACATATAATCTTGTTTGCACAACATAGATCTTGGGAAGTTGTGCGGACAAGATATTATCTTGTTCGGACAAGATAATATCTTGTGCGCACAAGATCTATGTTGTGCAGACAAGATATTATCTTGTGCGGACAAGATAATATCTTGTTCGCACAACTTAATATCTTGTGCGGACAAGATAATATCTTGTCTGCACAAGATAATATGTTGGCCGCACAAGATAATATGTTGTGCGGACAAGATATTATGTTGTGCGGACAAGATATTATGTTGTGCGGACAAGATATTATCTTGTCCGCACAACTTATAAAATAAAAAAAAAATCATGTCCCTTCCCGGGTTCCGTAGTTTTCAACACACGAGATGAAATATTTTTGATATTTATCGAAAAAAGTAAATTTTCTTTTTCTTTTATAATATTTATGACACTGTAATTGATCAATTGGAACTTACGCCATAATTTTTGACTTGGCTATGACGTCACAACTGTCAGTTTCAAAACATAAACAGATCGCCATTTTGAATACAGCATTTTTACAGTACAAAGAGACCTTTTCAACGTATTTTACAGATTTATTTTATAGATAACATACATGTATATGAATTTTGGCGAGAAAGTAGTCCGGGCTGCTACTGTGAAATCACACGGTCATGTTATTTTTCACACTGTGAAAATATCATTTATGAAATATCATTTATATTTGCACACTGTGAAAATACATGTATCACTTTTATTTGTTTCAGATATGCATTGATTTCACTGCTAGCTATGAAATAAATGTATATATTACATGCATTACAGAGAAATACCATGATTTCTACCAGACATAAACTTGGTATTTTCCTTTTTGCTAAGAAGAAATATTTCCTCTTAGCCGGGGAAATAAATCCCTTCAGCTGGAACTACTTTATGTACAAGATACGAGATACCGCTTTGCAGTGAAATTGTTCTATTCAAACGCGGGAAAGTTCCAATCACGGCGACGTTATTCATGACGTCATTGTAATGGCGTCTAAGAAATATCAACAGACGTTCAGAATGCGTGACGTTTGAGTCGGATGCAACGCTGAAACAAAAGAAAACATGGATATGACCATTGATTAGGATGTAAGTTTTGCTTTATTTAATCTAACGTTTTACTTGTTTTATCACTGAAGCACTTTGTTTCTTCTATTTTTGTTCAAAACTGTAGAAAGCGCGGTAAAAGTTTAATTTGTAGGTCCAATGTGGTCCCCTGCCTTATAAGAAGGTGAATCACACCAAATAAGGTCTTAAAACAAACTTCAATATCTCATCTCTAATATCACAAAGAAAAATGATAGCCTAGGCAGAAGGATGGTTGGCTAGGATCGGTTGAACTGAGGTAGGGTATGGAAATTTTTCCGCTTCTGCTCCGCCATTTTGCTTTCTAGTGCAAGGGGGTAGCAACGGTTTTTCTCTAATTTGCATGACTTGGCAACTATATTCCATTGTGATTTCCAATTTATCTTTAACCAAATACTTAACTAGAGATACTGTTCATCTGATGATGACGGTAAATTCTTTAAAATGTCTACATTTTACAATCCAATGCAAAATTTAGCTCTCTGGGCGTTACGAACATGCAAGCGTCCACTAACTTGGATCAAAGAGACAACGTGACCATTCATTCATAAATTTTGAAGAGTGCTGTAAGCATTCTAAAGCACAACAAGATTTTTAGCTTCCACCAATGGGATTTCTGGATTCATTTTAGAGGGATGCGCAGTTATATCCTAATTAACATACAGAATAATTGGGCCCTAATCAGCATCAAAATTAGATTCATTCCGTGTATGTAGCGTGTCTAATAATAATAGGGATCAACTTAAGTTTTTTTTTAACGGGTAACCAAATTATTAAGACCACAATCCTTTAGCACAGGCTTTTTTCTACTCCATGAATTTATCATTTTCCTAAATATTGTGATCTCGTCCCAGCCCAGGCTTTTTGTATGTTATTTAGGGTGAGACCACATTTTCTGTTCTATATAGGGAGTGAGACCACATTTTTTAGATTTGCCATGAATTTATCATTTTCCTAAATAATGTGGTCTCATCCCTATAAAGAGATGTGACCACATTCCTTCAGCCCAGGATTTTAGTATGTGATTTAAGGTGAGACCACATTTTCTTCTCTATATAGAAGTGAGACCACATTTTTTAGTTTTGCCATGAATTTATCATTTTCCTTAATAATGTGGTCTCATCCCTATATAGAGATGAGACCACATTCCTTCAGCCCAGACTTTTAGTATGTTATTTGAGGTGAGACCAGATTTTCTTCTCTATATAGGAGTGAGACCACATTTTTTAGATTTGCCATGAATTTATCATTTTCCTTAACAATGTGGTCTCATCCCTATATAGAGATGAGACCACATTCCTTCAGCCCAGACTTTTAGTATGTTCCAGATTTTCTTCTCTATATAGGAGTGAGACCACATTTTTTAGATTTGCCATGAATTTATCATTTTCCTAAATAATGTGGTTTCATCCCCATTCAGAGATGAGACCAGTCTTCCAGCAAGCTGTTATTCTGTCATTCTTTCAGCCTGGGCTAAATTGGATATTTTTGCATTTGAGGCCAAATTTTTGTCACTTTATAGACATAGGTCCATTAGAGAGCATTAACGGAATAAATCGCATGTAGTAATATTTTTACACACTCCAAACAGTTTCCAAATACCCCCAATGGAGCCTTTTTTGTTGTTGTCTTCCTCGTCATTTACCATTGGTTATTTATTAAAATAAAGATGTAAGATGCAACTAAAGAATAACTCCTAAGTTAATGTTTGAAAAATAATAAAATTCAAAATAGTAAACAGAAAAATGAACGTTTTTGGAATTTCTTGGCTGAATATTGTTTTAGCATGCGGTATGCAAATGAGTAAGTTACTGTAAGCATTCTCAAAATGATACACCGCCGTCCTTCTTACAATCGACCAAAAACCAGTCGATTCTGACAATCCTGCTGAGGTAAAAAAATCTGTATTCATCGGAAGCTAATAAGTTTACTATAATTAGTGACGGAAATAATTTGGATGCTCTTATCTCTCGCATTCAGAAGATTTTACAGTCTTCTCTAGAATAGAATGAAGAACAAAAAACATCGTTTTACGTAGTTACGTCCCTTAATTTTCGCGCCATTATCAGAGGTCGCTTTAATTTTGGCACGTCATTCCACGTCATTGAGGCGCTTTATGTAAACAAGTCACCAAGTGCGTGAAAATGGCTGTCGTTCTACTGAAGTCTGGAAATCACAGTTTTATGATATGAGTTTGCAATGTATATTGGTAAGAAAGCAATTTTATGACATTCAAATGATTACTCCTCATAACTGAAGCCGGGTTTTCACTCTCCGTATCTGTGACACAGTGAACGAAGTCAAAAACTGCTAAAATATATCGCGATCCAGATAGATCAAAATGTGACTGACCCTAGTGGTATTTGAGTTGCCCTGGTGCAAAAAGTACATGGTTTAGAAAAGAATAATAGGTCTCATTGTGGAGATAAGATGCCCATGTTTCTTTTGATACCAATTTTATCTACTTTGGACCACTATAAAGGTACGAAGACCACATTGGACCTACAAATTAAACTTATGCCGAAAGCGCTTTCAAAATGGCGCCCATCCAGTTGTTCTTCCACCCAGATTCTGTAACACTTCGCTGATTGAACCGTTTACATGAGCTGTAAACAGTCAACTGAACGGGCATTCAGATCCAAAATTCAAGATCCAAACTCTCCTAAAAGTCTATGGAAGTGCATGTAATATACAGATTATACATTTCTCCTATTTGAAATATGGGATTTATAAACCTCGGGAGGTAAAACAATCCGTTAAAGAAACTCGTGCTTCGCACTCGTTTCTTTATCGGATTGTTTTACCTCCCTCGGTTTATAAATCCCATATTTCAACTAGGAGAATGAATAATCTATATATACATTACAGTGTATGTATTAGTTGAATGTGGGTTTTGTTTGTTTGAATTAAGGTTTTAAGTCCCCAGCAACACCATTCACCATTTAAGTGATTTTGGAGACGTTGCTTCCAATTTTGTGGAACTTTTGCCCGACATCGAGATGAAATGCCATCTCAAGCACTGCCTCCGAAACAAACCGAAAGATTTTATACGTAGGGACGGTCCAACTCGCACCACTTTGCCTGGACAGGCTCAGAGCTTCTAAGTGCCTTACCAGTAGGGCTCTGCGTGGAAGCATCATGCAACCGGATCAATTTCTCCAAGCATCGATGGGCGGGGGCCACTAGTTGAATGTGGTCTGTACAGTTTGTCACTGTCCCTATACAATAAAACAATCCGCTATTATTAACGGAGACTAATTCTGCTTTTAAACTCATACAGTCGAACTTCAATGGCTCGAACACCTTTGGGACCTCGAAAATCTGTTCGAGACTGGGGTAGTTCGAGCCACTGAGGTTACTGTCAGGAGACATAACGAGATACTTTTAGACATCTTTTCGGTGTTCTATAATGAAAATGTATGTTGTGTGTACTCATTAGAATCGCCTCATCGAGGCGATTCTAATGAGTACACACAGCATACACTTGCAAGATAAAAGACCACAGTCTCCTTAATTGTCCCCCACTATTTCTTCTGTAGAGGATTTCGCTAGGGGCTAAAGAACGGGTTCGACCCATCAATGGTAAACGAGCCATCGGTGTTCGAGCCGTCGAAGTTCTACTGTAGTTTAAAAGGTTTCAGTCATTCTTTCTTATTGTTATCTACACCACGTTTGGAACTGTTCGAAAGGGGTCTTAAAGACAATTTTTGAACAATCCCAAAGGAGGTCTTAATACTGGAATTTTACGGTATATGGGTTCAATAAATATATACTCAGTCAAAAAAGTAACTACACCAACTTCCAGTTGAAACTCACTATAGATATCTGGAAGCTATTGAGCTAGATTTTGGGGGTGAACATACGAATCGGACGTTTATCTAGAGAATGCTCAAACTTCCAATTGCCAAGACCTTTCTGCTCCAGAGTTGTCTTGAGATATATGTGCCTAGAAAGATTTTGGTAGAAAATGGACATTGCGCATGTGCAGAAATTCTCTTTTTGTCTAAAATGGAAGACAATATCCTCTTAACATCGGATAACACTTTACTTTCACAATATCTCATGAGCTCGCATTATAAGCGAGGTTTTTATTTGTGAAATTCTCAAATTATCTCCCTTGCAATTAAAAAAATATAGCAATTTTCGAACTGCTGTAATTTTTATTCCTGCCAATCAATTTTTGCCATTTTTTTTCAAGAAACGCTTTGTTTCTACCAGTGCTGTTCATGATGATGCTAAAAATACAGAAAAGTCATGTAGCATGTAGCACTGGCGGTTGCGATTTTCTATGGAGTTCCCATTGAAAGCAGCGTTTGCATACAACTTCTAAGAATTGGAGGTCAATATGTGATAGCCTTTTTCTCGTAGCTGATGCAACTGAAGTCCCAAATCTTTTGTAAATAGACGCAAATGGTATCTAAAGAAATGTAGCATGTATCAAATTTTAGAAATTTTTGGTACATGGAAATTTTGTGATGTTAAATCATAGCATGTTTTAATGACTTTCTCTGTGAATACGACACAGTGACCCCTTGGATGTTTAAAGCAATAGTCTGCGATGACGTGTTTATGAAAACAAAAACGAATGGGGCTTTTGGCACGGAAAAATGAGTCTTCTTCCCAAAACATAAACAAACTTTGTGTAGTTTTTATCTGTCTTAGCTATAGTAACAGAAGCAATTTTACGTATAGGAACTTTTTTGACTGAGTATATAAGCCGGCCTCAGTAGCTCAGTCGGATGTGCGTCTGACTGGTGATCAGGAGGACGCGGGTTGATACCTGCTGGGGTCGGTAACATTCTTTCGTAGAGATTGATCATGCAATCTTTTCTACGGTCATTCTCTCTCTTCTGCTGATTCAAGAAGGGCAGTTGTCAGTTTCTGGTGAAATAATGTGCACTGTACTGGTTAACCGCTTACGTATAAGCTTGCCCAGGAAAAGTGTGGATAGGTAAACCGACCGGCTTAAGTGGACACAAAATAGTGTTGACTGGGCCGTTACACTACTATACAAGCCAAACCAATAAATAAATAAATTTCCCGTTGTTAACATTGCATTCTGTTGACCAATAAACAAAACACTTATTTTTCGCGCGGTTTAACTTTTTTTTGTGAAAGTTACTTTTATAATTACAGTCATTAGTTAGTTTTCTTACCTTTGGGTCGATTAGGCCGATTGACCAACAATCGTCCCAAAATGCACATACACAATTTTCTGGAAATTTAGACGAATAGTCTGAGGCATTGCTTTTAAAAATATTCTTGTATACCTTTATGTAAAGGGCCTCCGTGGCCATTGCCTATTTGGTAATAGTTCTGAATCTTAATCATTAGGTCTCCCACCACTGGAGGTTCGAGGCTGGCTCGGACCACCTGTGAGACGCCAATTTTTGAAACGGAAGGTCAGGAATTTTTCTGCGGGTACTCCGGTTTTCGCCCACCCCTGGTAAACGATCGGCTCGAAATAAGTAAAATAATCTTGAAAGGGTCGTAAAACAAAACAAAAAAATAAATGAATAAAATAAATAAATAAATAAATATTAAAAACACAAATCATCATAAAATTTCCACGTAAAGAAGTATAAAGTTTGTGTTTTATTGTTATTATCATCCCAAACAGATGTTTCTCGTCCTGACCCCGAGGTTATAAAACAAGTTTCATGCTCAAATCAACTGAGCATGAAATTTGTTATGCTCATAGCTATTGAAATACAAACAAATCGTGTAATTTCCCTGCTCAGATCAGCACAGAATGTCATTTATCCTCCTCATAAATTTTAAAATGCCAACATTTGTTGGCATTTTAAAATTTATGAGCAGGATAAATTTCATGCTCAAGTGAGTTGAGCATGAAATAAGTTTTATAACCTCGGGGCCTGGATTCGTGTTCTTATTCCCTTCAGAATTTGTTGGCATTAGTTGGCATTTTAAAATTTATGAGCAGGATAAATGTCATGCTCAGGTGAGTTGAGCATGAAAAAAAGTTTTAATTTCGGGGCCTAGATTCTTGTTCTTATTGCCTTCAGAATTTGTTGGCATTTTAAAATTTATGAGCAGGATAAATTTCATGCTCAAGTGAGTTGAGCATGAAAAAAGTTTTAATCTCGGGGCCTGGATTCTTGTTCTTATTGCCTTCAGAATTCGTTCGCACTTGCTGGCATTTTAAAATTTATGAGCAGGATAAATGCAAAAAAAAAAGTTTTATAACCTCAGAGACTGGATTCTTGTTCTTATTGCCTTTCAGAATTTAGCGTGAAAATAGATGAGGAATCTGGACTGATCAAACTGGATCTTATGGAGAGCTTGGGTCTGATTTGTTATAAAGATGGCAGTAACAACATAGCTAAAGTGGCGTGCGGAGGAGAGTAAGTGCTAAATGGTCACCCTCAGGCTTCTGAATTTGTTTCTTTGGAATGTAACCCATTGTATAATAGTGGACTCTTCCATTGTTATATGCTGGGCAAGTCCATTTGTAATATAAGGGGTGTCAGGCCTATTTTTTTCGTTTTCATTAGCTCACCTGACCACGAAGTGCTCAAGGTGAGCTATTGTGATCGTTTTTTGTCCGTCGTCCTGCGTTCGTCGTCCACCCGTCTGTCAACAATTTCTTCAAATGACATCTCCTCCGAAACCACAGTGCGAATTTTAAAATAATTTCACGGAAATATTTATTAGGTGACCCTCTTCCAATTCCGCTCCGATGAACAAAATGGTCGCCAGAGCTAAAATAGAAAAAAAAACTTTAAACGACATCTCCTCCTAGACTAATGGTCCGATTTCAAACTAATTTCACAGAAATGTTCCTTGTATAACCCTCTACCAAAATTGCTAAAATAAACCTTAGAAAAACCTTTAAACGACATCTCCTCCAAGGCTAATGGTCCGATTTCAAAAACATTTCACAGGAATGCCGCCTGGGAACTGCTAAAGTGGGTCTGATCCACTGTACAAAATGGCCAGCAGAGCCAAAAATAGAGTCAATGGCGCAAATTCAAACCCAATTCACAGAAATGTTTCTCTTTTATTTTTGCACCAAAAATTGATGAAACGGTATGGCTTATCTTCGGTCTGTTGCATTGAAACATCCCATCTGAAAGCAGTATTATTGTACTGATAATTGAGGGGTGATCTGGTGGGGCAAAGGTGACGTGTATTTTGCGCCACTGGGGCGTCCAATTGATATTGGCTTACAGTAGGGCAAGGCCCCCTGTCCTTGCAGCAGGTAAGGGTAGAGGGGGTGTTGTTGTTTCTTCTGTTTTAACACTTCCATTTGTTTTTGTCTTTCTCCACAATCACTCACTTTCTCCCTTTCTCTGGGATAGGACACAAAATGACCCAGAAAGGCTGACATGTCATTATACACAAAACATTCAATCATCTTCCAATGATTGCTTAAATTGCTGAAATGGGTTTGCTCTGCTGAACAGGATGTCCATATGACTGCAGAGGTAAAGACAGAAAAATCATTAAGGAACATCTTCTCCACTGTCTCAGTTTTAAAATAACTACGACAGAAGAGTTCCTTGAGTGAATCGTGCTTAAGTGGTTTTGCTCCGCTGTACAAATTGGCTGTCAAATCTAAAATAGAAAAAACTGTAAAGTACATCATAACTCAGGTGAGCGAATTGGTTCATCATGGACCTCTTGTTCTATTTTGACGGAATTTTTTTGTTAGCAAATAGTGCAGGCTCTGATCAGACGCCGCGTTCTGTGGCGTCCGATCTGGGCCTGCATTGTTTACCAAGGTACCCCTTAGGGGTTTCCCGCATGCAATGGGTTAACGGCCTGGTCAACACTAGTTAGTTGTTCACTTTCTCTACAGGAGCTTGAAGTTATGTCCATAAGTAATTCATAAGGTTCAAAATCAAAAGTGACCGTGACTAACTTTGACCACAGGAGCTTGAAGTTCTGTCCATAAGTAGTCCATAAGGTTCAAAATCAAAAGTGACACCAAGCCATTCGTAAGACGGAAATGGCTTAGTCAAAGTTAGTGTCACTTTTGATTTTGAACCTTATAAATTACTAATGGACATAACTTCGAGCTCCTGTGCTTTGACTAAGCCATTTCTTAAGACTTACGAAATGGCTTAGTGTCACTTTTGATTTTGAACCTTATGAACTACTTATGGACAGAACTTCAAGCTCCTGTGCTTTCTCTTGGTAGATTTTATACATAGGTACTCAGTCAGTTCAGTGAACATTATTTCCCCTAAAGCTGGCAAGTGCATTTTTCTTTCTTTCTTTTCTTTCTACAGATACTGCAATCGGTCACATTTGACCATTTCTCACAGGTGTACGTTATAGTTGGCCATCCAAACCACAAAAAAAAAATTCTGATGGCAAAATTGAGTAGAGTATGGCATCCATGCTAATTGTGTTCTTTAGTATGTTGCAAAAGTGATAGGGGTGGATGCCACTTCTGAAAATGCCCCTGAGCATCAGAAGTAGGTCAAAGGTCAAATGAGTGCAAAAATACAATAAAATGTGTACATACTGGTATTTGTACCCTCTTTCTATCTAAACAGAACAAATAAAGTTAATAAAAACACCAGCAATTTACTTTGGACATATTATTGATGCATGATATGTGAGAAAAAAAGTTGTACCATAGATTTGGCCAATGTCAAAGGTCATTTAAGTACATATTTCCTTTAAACATGCATCAATATTTATTGTAAAAGGGTTATCTAGTATGTCAACTGAAACAAAGTCAAATGAGTTGCCATTTCCTTATCTAGGAAGCATAGAATCCACACATTATACTAACAGCATAATTGCCAACCTAATCAGCCTTAGGTCAAAGGTCATTTAAGTACATATTTGGCAAAATATGGTTATTTTGCAAAATACATTGATTATTATGACAAGTCATCCATTATTATAAGTAACATTCCAAAGCGTCTTCCTTACTAAACCTCGCAATGATATATCAAGGATATTGTATTATGATGAAGACATATCTAATGATTTCACAAGTGGGTCATCATCAAAGGTCATGTGCAGCTACTGTAAAACACTCATATTAGGCGGTCATTTTATTTTGGCGCAATTTGCGGTCAAGGAAAAAACTAAAAAAAATAAAAATCCGCCAATAAAGCTCAAAGGGTGCGAGAGAATAAACTTATTCTACACACCACAAATATGATGTGTCAATTCGTCGTAGGCATCATCGGTGACAAAAGAAAAAGTGTATTTACTTCTTTAGAAGTCGCAATAAAGAAAGACAATGTTCTAGCCATAAAACAGCTCAAAACGGCTGAATGAAAACAAACATACATTGAGAGTTATTGTCAAAATTGTGGATATAATTGATAGTTGGTTGATGGCTTCAACTGTGAGCTCAATAGGATGGGTAAATCATTCAGATAAGAGGAAAGTGACACACTTCAAGACAGACATTTGGATAATCAAGGTAGCACATTGGGTTAATCATGCAATGAACACAAGACCTTTAACTAATTACTACCGTTTCCGCATGACGCTGCTGATGATCAACTCCGATGAAATCTATGTCATATTACACGGCTTTGGAAATTCAACCGATTTCTTTTCTTCGGAAATCGAGAATCCACGAAAATGACCGCAAAATTTGCTGCCGCTACATTTAAGTGTTTAACAGTATTCAAAGTTTGTATTGTACAAGATGACATGTCATTTTAAGAGTCGTTCAGATCACTACAATGTTCAGGGTAACAGCTAATTAATGCAGTAATGCATAAATGTATATCGATTAATGCAGTAATGCATATCGATATGTATTCGCATTTGCGCCCATACGATTAATGTTTTTACTTCATCATTGACAAGTCAATGTAATGCAAACTAAATAGGGGTTTCTCCGATATCACTGATACGAACTTTCTACCCCATGATCTGAAATGATAGACATATTCATATATAAATAACAAGCCAATTTAACTTCGTGTTGTGCAAAAGCTGTCAGTGACTACTGGATGCATTTAATTGTACAAAAAGCGGGTAAATCTAGTTGCTAGTCAGATGAATTGCTAAAATGCTTGAACATTTAATAATCTGGCAGCCATCTTGGATGTCATCTTCAACAGTTTGCATAAAACACACATATTGTATCTCAATATATATTTTAGGTAAGCACAAGGTAGCTATTTTTCAAAATATGTTATTTTGCAAGCTGTTGAAGATATATTTAATTTTACAGTCAGGTCATTTGTCATTCAGCCAACAAGTTTGCTGTATGTGTTACAGAAGGCCAAGACAGGCTTCCTACGTTATATTGGTTACCTAAACTTCATAAAAGACCATTTAAAGCACGGTTTATTGCAAATTCAAGCTCTTGTACCACCACGGAACTTTCCTATTTTTAAGTTCATGTTTTACTGCCATTAAAAACATGTGATTAAATATTCTTTGAAAGATCAGGGAGACACCTGTTTTGGTCTATAAAAATTCTAATGAAGTTTTAAATAAATTGAAATCCAGATGTTTTCATGCTTCAAGTTTGTCTACTTATGATTTTCCACCCTTTACACTACACTTCCTCATAATGTTATAAAAGAGAATTATTAATTATTATTAATTGAATGGACATTGTATAGGGAAGACCACCCTCTATCTTGCAAGTAATGTAAGAAATGCCTTTTCACTTCTGTAGAGCATAAAAATCATACTTTATGGTCAGGTCAGAAAGTGTGTGAAGCTCTCACCTTTCTACTTGACAATATTTACATGATATTTGGTACTAAGTTAGACAAGCTGTGGGTATTCCGATGGATAACCGCACCCCTTGTGGCTGATCTGTTCCTGTTTTGTTATGAAAGAGACTTCATAATGTCCTTTTCCGTTGAAAACCAATCTGAAATCATTTAAGCCTTTAGCTCGACTTCTAGATATTTGGATTTATTAAATATTGACAATACCTATTTCGATGATTTGATCAATCAAATTTACCCCCACCCCCAAGAACTTCAGTTAGATAAAGCAAATTCTTTTGATACCGAGGCCTTTTTATTTACATCTGTCTGTTGTAGGTAGGTTTGTTGCCTGCCAAATTTATGATAAACGCGATGATTTTGATTTTGAGATTATAACTTTTCCTTTCTTGGATGGTGATGTTCCTGGAGAGACATACTATGGCGTTTATATTTCGCAATTAATTCAATTTGCCAGAGTGTCTTGCCATGTGACACTTCAACACTCGTAATAAATTGTTAACTGCTAAACCTCTTAATCAGGGCTATCGCAATCATAAACTACGCAAAGCCTTTTCAAAATTTTATAGACATCATTCCGATTTAATTTCAAAATTCAATGTTGGACTTAAATCTCTTCTGCAACAGGGTCTATCGGAACCCGACTTTTATGGTGACTTAGTTACATAAATTCAGAAAAATATATTATTGCAATGACTTCAGCACCCAAATTTATAAAATCATTCTTCAATATAAAAAGATTGGGTAAAACATGAATGTTATAAGACAGGGTGCATGCGTGGTAGTTTAGCCAAATCACGGTTGACAACTTTGCTTCCCTCTTTAAATGCACGCCGATGGGTCACGCTTTAGATTTAGATGGTTCCAGCATAAAGGCTTAATGAGAATTAGAGAGAATTTGATTTTATGTAAAGTTGGGTGGTGCCTGATGCTCTGTCTCTTGGCGGGCCCATCGGAGTCTAACTGTTGGTTTTCTTTTGCTCCAGTATTTCAGTGGTTTCTTCCTGTCGAGTCCTCATCATTGTTTCATCTCTGTGGTTGTTTGATTTTTGTGTTCTTGGAGATGTTGCACTGGTGAGTTAGGAGGTATTCATGCTGACTGAACAAATTATTTGTCTAAATTGCGATGGAAGTAAGGACAAGGATTGCATCTGCGTAAAATCGATTTAGGCCACCCAGTGGTATTCGTTTCACTGACCATTCCAAGGCTGTTCTTCTGTCGCGGTTATTTTTGTTATGGTTTGTCTTTTGGTGTGTGTATCACTTATAATATTTTGTTTTGGATAGCCAGTTGGCCATTTTGTGGGACAGTAACGGAATTACGGTTGACATTTTTCAATGTTCAAAGGGCAATAACTCAAAAAGTAGGCAATCCAGAGTTATGGTTCATGCGCTCTGCACATCGTTTCATAGTGCTTTACATTTGTATGAAGTTTCATGAAAATACCTCTTACGGTTTTTGAGTTATCATGAATAACGGAATTACGGTTGCCAATTTTCAATGTTCAAAGGGCAATAACTCAAAAAGTAGGCAATCCAGAGTTATAGTTCATGCACTCTGCACATCGCCTCATAGTATTTTACATTTGTTTGAGGTTTAGTGAAAATACCTCAACCGGTTTTTGAATTATCATGAATAACGGAATTACAGAATCACAGAAGGACAAGGCAAATCCAATATAGCCCCCACTTTTTCAAAGCGGGGCTATAAATAGAAGTCAATAACTGTCTGGCTGCCATCCTGGATGCCAATTTAAGGAATTTAAATCTGTACTTGACAATCAAATACACGTAACAAATGTATTTTCAATATTTTGATAATAAATACTGGTCATCAACACATCCTTATGCTAAATATGACAAAATTTGATTAGATAACATCCATTTTTCATGAGTTTTGTACTTAAATGACCCCTGACCTATGAGACTGACATACTTTGAGGGTACATTTAAAATAATTTTCCATTGTTCTCTGCACCCGAGTAGTTTTATGGTGATTTTAAGCAAGCAATTTCCCCAAATATGTGTTAAAAGATAGTTATGAGTAGTTTCATGCTTATTTTGCACTCATTTGACCTTTGACCTACTTCTGAGCCTCAGACGCATTTCCAGACGTGGCATCCGCCCCTATGATTGTTGACACACATCAAGGATTACATTTAGCATGGGTGCCATACTCTACTCAATTTTGCCATCAAAAGTAAAAATATCAATCTTTTTTTGGGATTGGATGGCCAACTATTACATACGGATGGAGCCTACATAGCAATCATGTAACTACGGAAGAGATCTTTAACCTGCACTGGGGATGGTTCTCCCTCCAGTAAGCGTCCCGATCCGAAGGACGATGCACTTTGTGGCATACATCCCTGCAAATGATGCCGGTGGAGCATGTTTGGACACCGCGATTTTATTACCACCACCGGGAAGCGAACCGGGAGCCTCTAGTTTCATATGCAAGTGCACTAACAACTGATCTAGACAGTGAGATAATGACCATAATAAAGGTGTCATGATCAATCTCCGTGAAAAATTTCTTTCGACCCGGTGGTGATCGAACCCGCACCCCCTGAACGCGTATCCGATTGTTTTGTTTGTTTGTTTGATTGAATTGAGGTTTAACGTCCCCGTCAACACTATTTAGGTCATTTTGGAGACGCTGCTTCCAATTTTGTGGGTCTTTTGCCAGACACTGAGATGAAATGACATTTCAAGTCCTGCCGCCCAATGAAACCAAAAGGCTTATGTCACAAAGTGAAATAATGGAAACTGGAGGAGCGCTTGCGCTTAGGACTTTCTGGTCAATTTCACTCATAGTTATTCTACATATTACATTTATTCATGCATTTCATCTATCATTAAGCATTTCATCAGTAGTCCGCTTTCTCTCACTGATTAACAATGCATGCGTGCGCACACTTACATTCGCGCCTTTGTCAGTTGTCCTTGGTCTCTCCCAAGGGTTCGACTTGCGTCGATCTTACATGTTTATTCCTAATTACTTAGGATATCTTTATCATTTATCCAGGATGAACGAGGTCGAGAGGAAAGGTTCTTATTTGTCCAAAAATATGGAAAGGTTTATAGTTTTCGGCTCTCAACCCCGACCCCCTCGAGATAGTGGGAGAAGTCCGTTCAAACGTCAAAACAACATCATGTGACATATCATCATAACAACCATCATTATGAGGCCACAAAAAAATCTCCCCATAACACTTATATGCATTGGGCGGTCTGACTCACACCATTTTACCTGGGCAGGCTTAGTCATTCTAAGCAGTTTACCAGTACTCATGTGCGGTCAGTTTCAGCTCTGCGTGGAAGCACCATGCAGCCCAATCTATTTCTCCAAGCCCCGATGGGCGGGAGAGAGCGTATCCATTTGAGCCTCCGAACCCGATGGAGACTTCCGAAGGAAACATTTTTATACACTAAGTTATCAAGTCGACTCAACTTGCACGTGCAAAAATTCGAAATACTTTGTCGCTACAATAACACACATATAGTGGAAGCATTTCTATGCTACACACATATAGTAGAAGCATTTCTAATGGCTGTTGCCCCCAGTTTTCAAAGTTTTCACATTGGTTTTGTTTGTTTGTATTGGAGTTTAACGACCCAGTCAACACTATTTAGGTCCATTTTGAGCCGGTCAGTTTACCTATCCACACTTTTCCTGGGCAGGCTTTTACGTAAGCGGTTAATCAGTACAGTGCACATTCTTTCGCCAGAAACTGACAACTGCCCTTCTTGAATTCACATTGGTAAAAATAACATAACCGTGTTATTGTAACAGTAGCGGCACAGACTACTTTTGTTAGGTATACAGGTAGAAAGAAAATTAACTTATTTTTTCTTTCGATAAATAAATAAATAAATGTAAATAAATAAAATAATTTTCATCCCATGTGCTGAAAACATTAGAAATTTCAACAGAAAATGCGGGGGTGTTCAACAAACTCGATCAAATAGTATGGTATTCGCATCAAAAAATTAAATATCCTCAAACTACAAACGATTAACATCGACATTCCTATATTTAGAACACATTTTGGACTGTTTAAAGGTGGTCTTTCAGACCACTTTAGAATAGTCTCAAAGATAGTTTCTTGATAAAGAGCACTAGATATAGAAAACACAAAGACTAAATAAGCTCTTGAAAGTAGAATTAGCGTAAAATTTTAGATAGTTTTAACTGGCCCTTTTCGGGACATTGGCAAGCAGTGTAGACCCAGATCAGACGCCGTACGACGCGGCGTCTGATCTGAGTCTACACTGTTTGCTTGAAGTGCGTACATTTTTGTAAAACTTTCAACAGCAAAACGCCCCAAAACAACCCTGACACCCCTCTAATAGGAAAGGCACCACTCCAAACTCATAAGGTGGAATATTCAATGGGCCATTGTCATATATGGGTTAATTTCGAATCGTTGCACGTGCCTTCTTATATATATGCAAAATGACTTCCGTACCAATGGTCCAGCGTCTGACATTGACGTTTGACCCCAGGATGACTGACCGGTCTCATCTTTTTTTTTTACAGGGGAACAAGTTCGGAAGAAGGGTCTGAGAGTGTTGGTGACGAGCCTGTCGAGTTTTCTGTCGACATGACGTGCAAGGGCGATGAGACGAAACTGTCCGCGTGCAATAAAACGCTACAACAGTTTCACAAGTGTGATAAATTCGTTGCTGCTCACTGCGGTAAGTTTAACCTTAAAGTTTATCCTGCTGAATAAATTTATGTATCATAAATTATGACGATAAGCAGTGGAAAACGTCGTGTAATAAAAATCGTAGGCAAAACATGCAATAACACTTTGGCGGGATAAAGTAAGGTCATGACGACGTCCATGTCAACCATACATTTTTGTGGAAAAATGTCAAATTTAAAGACGATAAAATTCAATTTAAAGTGGTCATATGATAACCAGAATCATATGACCACTACTCTATTTATCATATGATGTCGCGTCTGAGAATGTAATAACGCCATGTAATAAATTCGATAACCCACCAGTAGATTAGATATGCGAATCAGTTAGATACGCCCCTGTAACGTTACATGTACAGCGTTCTTAACGACATCGCGTTAAAGTAAGTAATGGTGGAAAATGGACATTTAAAAAAAAAAAATCGTGAAAAATGCATAAATGGCATAAATGTAAATATGATAAGTAGAATCTTGCATTCGTGCTCATGTATTATTAAATGTATTAAACGCATTGTAGAAAAGGGATAAAATCCTCGACAGAGCCTCACATTTTATCCCTTTTCCTAAACTCGTTTGTACCGTTTCCTACTTTGCGCAGAACATATACATCGATGTTACCTATATAGTTTGTTTGTTTATATTGGAGCCGGTTTAACGACCCAGTCAACACTATTTAGGTCATTTTTGAGCCGGTCAGTTTACCTATCCACACTTTTCCTGGGCAGGCTTTTACGTTAGCGGTTAACCGGTACAATGCACAGAAAATGCCCTGCCCTTCTTGAATCAGCGGAAGGGAGAGAATGACCGTAAAATGATTTCATGATCAATCTCTCCACGAAAGAATGTTGCCGATACCGGCAGGAGTCGAACCCGCGTCCACCTGATAACCAGTCAGACGCTCATCCGAGGCCGGCTAATTACCTATATAGACATAACTTTTCATAGTAATGATAAAACGTCAAAAAGGAAGTAAATCTCAAGGAAAAAGAAGAAGACGACGAAGAAGAAGAAGACTTGTATAGAAATTGCTACCAAATAACCAAAGGCACGGTAAAACCTACAATATGTCGTGTGCGACCAGCAAAGACTCTGATCAGTCTGGATGTCTCTTCTCAGCCTGGCCTTACCAAAACGGTTATTGCATGCAATTGTGATATTTTTCTTATTTATACTCCAAAAATAGGTTGTGAGTGCTCGTTAGAACTGCAACAATTAGGCGGTTCTAACGAGTACTTCTCACCCACGTCTTTGCAAAAATAAGACAACTAGCTTAAACACCTCATCGAGGCGGTTCTAACGAGTACCCACAATCTATATGTTAGAGCAGAAATAAGAAAAATAATGTTTACCCCTGCAAAACCAAGTTTTTCTATATAAAAATAGGGTTCGAGGGGGACAAAATTATATGTGCGTGTTTTCTGATGCATCCCCGCGACATAGTACATTCTTTCATATCTCCAAAACGGTCAGTTAACTGATAAAAAAAAGATATTATTCTCATTTATACTCAAAATGTGGGTTGAGGGTGGGTGCTCGTTAGAACTTCCTCATTGAGACGGTTCTATCGAGTACCAACATCCTGTGTTTTGGATCAGAAATAAGAAAAATAATGTATACCCTTGTATAAGGGTTTAAGGGGGAGTTCATTTCAGGGCCTTGTTAACGCGATGAATAGAGTGGGTTGATCAAGCCCCGGGGCTATAAAATGAGCCAGCGCATGATAAAATCTACAAGAAGGCTTGGGCGAGCAGCGAAGACTGAGATCAGCCTGCGCTTTCGCGCAGTCTGATCAGTCTTAGCTGATTGCATTAACCTACTATAGGCTAATATCTATGCAAAGAGACATAGGCAAAATGTCTTGTCATAATGGAGGGGTGCGCAGGTTGATTTGAGTCTCTGCTGGTGGCACCGGTCTTATTGAAGGTTTTGTCATGCGCCGGCTCACATTTTCTCCTGCTCAGCTCAACTGAGCATGAATTTGAGATGCTTTTAAGAAGAAAATACTAATAAGTGAGTTCAACAGACAATTAGAAAATGTATTTGCCCTGCGCACAAATTTTAAAATGCCGACAATTAATGACATTTTTTTTTAGATTTGCGAGTGTCCTGTTCACAAATTTTAAATGTCAACACTGTTGTCACAAATTTTAAAATGCCGACAATAACAGACATTTTTGTATTAATTTGCAAGTGCCCTGCGAATAAATCTCGCCCCCCTCCCGCCCATCGGGGCTTGAAGAAATAGATGGGCTGCATGATGCTTCCACGCAGAGCTGAAGCCGACCGCACACGAGTACTGGTAAACCGCTTAGAGGATCTAAGCCTGCCCAGACAAAGCGGTAGGAGTCGGACCGCCAATGCTTATAAACCCTACGGGTTTCATTGGGCAACAGGGATTGAGATATCATTTCATCTCAATGTCAGGTAAAAGTCCCACAAAATTGAAAGCGACGTCTCCAAAATGACCCATGCAAGAAGACAAGAAGAAGTTTTCACCCAGACCTAACAGTCACGATGAACACAGAATATTTACATGTACCGTGGAACATTACATCTATTTTATCTCAGTTTGTTTCAAAATTTCGTTAAGGTTCTTCCATATCATCATCGTATTTATTTATTTATTATTTATTTCAAATCCGTCAAGTTCTTTTGGATTTCAAATCGGCTGCCATGCCAACCAGAGTGTCGCTTTATAACCATTGTTATTATATTAACCCTTCTCTTGCTGAATATTCCGTTTAGCCATACCCATTTCTGATTTTGAACCAATCAGATTACCTGATGTAATTAATTCCTACAAAATCTTAAACTGAATGTCAAACAGTGTAGATCCTGATTAGATGACTTCTTCAGACCTCTGATCTGGATCTACACTGTTTGCAAAGATAGGGGTTGTCGTGAACAGCAGGATAAGAGTTATTATTAATCTCCTGAAATGAATGTCTGACCATTTTTTATAATTTTTGCAGGTGGCCGCCGCTCTTTACGATCGGTCTTCTGATTTTTCAATTTACAAGATGTATTATGAAGTTTTCTTGAATAAACACATCTGAAAAGTATTTTAGTTTCTCCTTGTGACTGATTTCATTCCAGCCCCCGCCCATCGGGGCTTGAAGAAATATATGGGCTGCATGATGCTTCCACGCAGAGCTGAATCCGACCCACACACGAGTACTGGTAAACCGCTTAGAGGCAAAGCGGTGTGAGTGTCGGACCGTCCATGCTTATAAACCCTATTGGTTTCATTGGGCGACAGGACTTGAGATGTCATTTCATCTCAATGTCGGGTAAAAGTCCCACAAAATTGGAAGCAACGTCTCCAAAATGACCTTAAGAGTGTTGACGGGGACCTTAAACATCAGATCAAACAAAAACAAAGTCTGATTTCATTACGATAACACACCCATGTGACATAGTGCATTCTTTCATATCTCCAAAATTGTTACTTTTCTGATGAAAATTTGTAATATTTTTCTTATTTATACTTCAAACATAGGTTGCGGGTGCTCGGTAAAACCGCCTCAATGAGGCGGTTCTAACGAGTACCCACAACATATGTCTTGGAGCAGAAATAATGTATACCCCTGTAATCCCCAGTTTTCTCTATATAATATGGGGTAAGAGGGGTGTTCATTACACAGACTTGCTAACAGGATGTTGACGCTTTCTTATACCACGTGTTTGCAATCTTGAATAAACGTCATGACATTGCGCCGCCTTTTTACGGCATTGTATGTAATCTTACACTGGTTAGTCATTTCGTATAAAGTTTACGAATCGTTTCATACGGACATGAACATGTCCGTCTATAGACTAAGAGGTGCACGCGTTGTCATAACAACGTAATTCGCTTCCCTGATAAATATTTTTTGATGGTCAAATCACGTGAATTCTCGGTGAGACTATGCGAGACAACTTCCTGTGTATGGTTCACGCGTTTTCCATCTAATAAAATGTCTGCCTTTCACACAGTCGGTCCCCAGTCTAGTACAACATTCATCTTTTACGATTCTTTTTTATCCTTTTCGTATTTTAATCCGCTATATGAATTACTTTTTGACTTATCCGACCAAATAAAAATAAATAAATAAATAAAAACTGTAAATTCGGATTCTTCAAAAACGTCACGATGACTACTTCTCTATTCCATGTTGCAGAGACGCTTATTGCATTTTCATAGACAAACTGTCTGACAGTTGGCGCAAAATAAAAACATCGAGTACCAATCTTTTGTTTACCTTCCGGCAGCGTTATTTGACAGAAAAAGGTTAGTTTTCGTTTATTTCCAGTATTTCCATGGTAGTTCCGACTCGCAGTGTGTGATACAATCAAGCATGAATTAATGCCTAATGGGGGCCTTGGAATTCCTTTTCTTCTTTTACTGCAAGTCCCTCACACGAGGCTTATGTGCAGGTGTACATTTCCCTCGAAGGAGGGGTTGGCAGTAAACAGAGATAGATAATTAAAAGGAGCAATAAAAGATTTTGAAGGGCATTGTAATAGGAGCATCATGTGTTTTTCTCATAGGGAAATGCACAAGTCACTTAAGTACCAGGAGATTATAGGCAGCGATAAAATGCCTTATAGATATACAACATCAACAAGATAGATAATATTGGCAGGTATTTTTTATTTTTGAAGGAGATGGTTCTCCCTGCACAAGGGGCCTCCAGTTGACGTCCCGATCAGAAGGACTGTGCACTTTGTGGCATTCATCCCTACAATTGATGCCAGAGGTCCCCGGTTCGATCCCCCGCAGCGGCGATCAAATTTCGGTGTCCGAACACGCTCCATTGGCATCATTTGCAGGGATGAATGTCACAAAGTGCAAGATCCTTCGGATCAGGACTTTAACTGGAGGCCCCCTGTGCAGGGAGAACTATCACCTGTGCAGGTTAAAGAACCCTACCGTAATTACATGGTTACTGTGTAGGCTTTCATCCTGCAAAACCTTTAGTGTATTTAATGTACACCTGCGAGTAATGGCGAAATGTGACCAATCACAGTATCAGTAGAAAGAAAGAAAGTGTAGCAGTTCGGACACCAGGATGTTCTTACGTACAGCAGTCTCATTATCTGGATGAAGAAGAGAGCAGAGCCTGACTTGGGACCAATGGCGATAGATCAGGACACATCCATGAAAGACACTAGTCGCATGTCATTTGTAGACATTGTCAGTTAAAGAAGTGTTTCTTTGACATGCTCCTTGTGTACCCTTAAGGCAGCTAATTTGATTTCGATCTGTTCATGAACAACCAGATTGAGACGAATGTTCGTACGACCCTGCAGATCCCAGCACATGACTGGCAGATGTAGATGACTTGGTTAACAGACAAATTTACTGTCCATGGGATCTGAACTCGAATATTCATGATAACAGAAAGTAGTCCAGCACTTTGGTGCAGTGGTAGCGCTTCGGATTTGTGATCGAGAGGTTGCGGGTTCAAGCCTTACGCTGACGAAAGTGTTGTGCCCTTCAGCAAGGCACTTCATCCACATTGCTTAAAAAAATAAAAAATAAGTACTGGTTACCACCCAGGAAATCCTGCTCGTAATGCTCAGATGTGAGCGAGTAGCAGTATAAATAGGAGAAAAGAAAGAAAAAAAGTATTTGCGATTCAGATAAAGAGAAAAGATGGGAAAATGGTGACAATATTTTTGACTATTTGAACAAGATTTTATGGATATCCGTGAAATGCCATGTTGTGATTGTTCCAACAAGCACCCACAACTTTCCTTTTTAGCTCTACTGTCACATAGTGACAATGTGAGCTTTTGTGATCACTTTTCGTCTGTTGTCCATGTGTGCGTCCGTAAACAATTCTTCAAACGACATCTCCTAAACCACTGATCAGATTTTGACCAAACTTCACAGGAATGATTCTTATCTGGACCCTTTTCAAAGTTGTTCAAATGGTTCGCTCCGTTGTACACCTAGGTCACAGCAGCCAAATATAGATTTTTTTTCACTGAAAACTTGAAAAATCTTCTCTGAAACCACAAGGCCCAGGCCTTCGATATTTGGTATGAAACTTCGTCTAGTTGACCTCTACCAAGATTGTTCAAATTATAGCCTCCGCCCCAGGGGCCTTTGGTTTTACATAGGCTTATAGTGGGAAAATCTTTAAATATCTTCTTGTCTGAAAATGCAAGATATGAAGATGTGAAGCTTCAACTAGTGGACCTCTATCAAGATTGTTCAATGTATAGCACTATGGCCAAAAATGCCCCCGCCCCGGGGCCCTTTCGCTTTTTCATACGCTTATATAGGGAAAATATTTGTAAAATCTTCTTCTCTGAAACCACAAGGCCCCCGTCTTTGCTATTTGGTATGAAGCTTCATCTACGGGACCTCTACCAAGACTGTTCAAATTATAATATCCCAAGAGCCCTTTGGTTTTACATAGATTTATAGGGAAAATTTTTAAAACTCTTCTTCTCTGAAACCGCAAGGCCCAGTTCTTTGATATTTGGTGTGAAGCTTCATTTAGTGAACCTCTATCAAGTTTTTTCAAATTATAGGCCTAGTGCGATAAATGCCCCTGCCCTGGGGGCCTTTGGTTTTACAAAGGCTTATATAGGGAAAATCTTTAAAAATCTTCTCTGAAACCGCATGGCCCAGGTCTTTGATATTTGGTATGAAGCTTCATCTAATGGACCTCTACCAAGATTGTTCAAATTATACCCCTGGGGCCAAAAATGCCCCCGCCCCAGGGGCCTTTGGTTTTGCATAGGCTTTTATAGGGAAAATCTTTAAAAAATTTCTTCTCTGAAACCGCAAGACCCAGGTCTTTGGTATTTAGTGTGAAGCTTCAGCTACTGAACCTCTATCAACAGTATTCAAATTATAGCCCTAGGGCCAAAAAATGCCCCCGCCCCGGGGCCCTTTGGTTTTCTAGGCATATATAGAGAAAATATTAAAAAATCTACATCTCTGAAACCATAAGGCCCGGGTCTTTGATATTTGGTATGAAGCTTCATCTACTGAACCCCTCCCAATATTGTTCTAATTATAGCCCTAGGGCCAAAAATGCCCCCGCCCTCGGGCCCTTTGGTTTTACATTCACTTCTTTAGGGAAAATCTTTAAAAATCTTCTTCTCATTAACATTATAGGGAAAACTTTTCATGGAATAGAAATTTTCCCTGTATAACAGGGAAAATGTTTAAAAATCTTCTTCTCTGAATCCGAGATTGTTCAGATCATAGCCCTTGGGCCAAAAATGTCTCCGCCCTGTGCCTTTCGGTTTTTACATTGACTGATATATAGGGAACTTTAAGAAAATCTTCCAATCTGAAACCGCAAGGCCCAGGTCTTTGATATTTGGTGGTCTATAAAAATCAAGTGGACCTCTATCAAAAGTGTTCAGATTATACACGTAGGAAATAGAAGTCAAGGCAATGAAAACATTTGAAATCTTCTTGTCTGAAAGGAGAAGGCCAAGGTCTTTGATAATTGACATGAAGCTTCGTCTTGATGATTTCACCAAGATTGTTCACATTTTCAGTGGGAATTATTTCTCTGTGAGAAATATCCTTTTTCTTTTTCATAGAAAATCCTGTATTTACTTGGTAAAAATTTAATATACACATTTATTTCAAAATTTCTATGACAGGCAATACATATATACATACAATAATAAGTCATAGGAACGAAAGCTTAATACAGTGTTGATGGGGACATTAACATATTGTATGCTAGTAGACTTTTCCACTGCCATACGTTGGACAAGTCCATTTGTCATATAAGGGGGCCAGGCCTATTTTTTTTTCGGGAGCCAACAACTGATTTTTTTAAATAGAAACTTAAAAAATATTCACCTGAAACCAGGCCTTCAATATTTGGTGCGTAGCTTCATTTAGTGGACCTCTGCCAAGATTGTTCAAATTCTAGTCCTGGGACCAAAAATTCCCCCGCCCCGGAGCCCTTTCGTTTTACATAGACATAACGGAAAAGCTTTACAAATCTTCTTGTCTGAAACCGGAAGGCTCAGGTGTTTGATATTTGGTATGAAGCTTCTTCTTGTAGACCACTATCAAGATTGTTCAAATTATAGCTCTGGGGCCCCTGGGTTTTACATTGACTTACATAGGAAAAATCTAAAAAAGAAACTCTTCTCCTCTGAAAGCGCAAGGCCCAGGTCTTTGAAATTTGGGGTTTAGCTTCATCTATTGGACCTCTACCAAGATTGTTCAAATTATGCCCCTGAGGCCAAAAATTCCCCCGCCACATTGAACTTCATCTGCTAATCGGCCTCCCACTGTGCAAGTTGATCCAGGTCATCTTGTAAAAAGACATTCAGACGGAGAATATATACAGGACACATTATCAGCAAACAAACTGACTGATGACCTGATATTATCAGTCAGATCATTGATGAAAACTAAGAAGACCGGTCCAAGGACTGAACCTTGTGGGGGCTCCAGATAAAACAGGGACTTGATCAGATGCTTGGCCATCAAGTACAACTTCTTGTGAGCCCCCAGAGAGCCATGAGCTTATCCACCTATGTGTGGATCTGCTTATCCCATAGTAGTCAAGTTTATTTAATAGCCCTCTGTGAGCTAGTACCTTCAATTTTGTCAAAGGCCTTGGCGAAGTCTATGATGATCAAGTCTGTCTGTTTGTGGCCACGATTTATGTCCCCATCCAGATTGCCCACAATGTCATGGTGAAATTGAACTAGTTGCATTTCACAAGACCTTTGACTTCGGAAACCATGTTCACTGGTGAAGGATTGTCTATGGACGTGTCACCAGTAAAACAATTCTGATTCTGACAGCAAGAATGCTCACAAAGGCTATACAGTCAGCAGTCAACAAGAATGCTCTCAAGTAAAGCTATACAGAACCAAAAGTGTTGTCTGTTTCAACAAGGGCCGTAAGTTAACCCTTATCTTGCTGAATATTCATTTAAGCCACACCCATTTCTGTCTCTCAACCAATCAAATTACTTGATGTAATTTATTGCTACAAATTCATACACTGAATGCCAAACAGTGTAGATCCTGATCAAGTGGCTTCTTCAGAAGCCACCTGATCTGGATCTATGCTGTTTGAAAATATAGGGGTTGTCGTGAACAGCAAGATAAGGGTTAAAGCATATTGGTAAAGTGGCTTGCAATTATTCACTCGGACTTCAAGTTCAGGTAGGTTAAAACACTATCATCTTTGCTTTTAAACATTAACTGACCGGTAATGTTCATGTCCGTATCTAGGCTGTGCCTAAGTTCATATTAAATATCATATGAAATGGACACTCGTGTCAGATCCTCAATTTATTACATTGTCATGGGCTGCACTGTACGTAAGATTCACTACCATATAGGTTACGAGAATATTTTCATGATTCAAATGCTAAAATTTTACACGCCTACCAATCCATCGGTTGAGAACACGCAGCAGTTACAGCGACATCCGTTTCGAATGGCATGTTTTCATCTTTCAAAGAGCGGCGCCCCGCCCATCGGGGCATGGAGAAATATATTGCGCTGCATGGTGCTTCCACGCAGAGCTGAAACCGACCGAACCTGAGTACTGGTAAACAGCTAAGGTCTAAGCCTGCCCAGGAAAAGTGATGCGAGTCGGACTGCTTCTTATACCCTAGTGGTTTATATGCAGTAGGGCTTGAGATGTCGTTTCATCTCAATGTCCGGTAAAACTCCCACAAAATCGGAAACAACGTCTCCAAAATGACCTCAGCAATGTTGACGGGACGTAAAACCTCAACTCAAACTCGGCAAACTCAAAGCCTTTCAAGAGCGATATAACTTTGTTGAGGAAAAACAAATCTATAGAGCAGGTCGATGGCGTGTCATCGCATTGAAAATCATGTCACGATAAACATGCCTTCTGCGCAAAATTTTGCACCACTGTATTCTGCTCTTCAATATGCAGCATGGCTGTTTGTACGAAATGGATCTTATGATACTTCAGTGAGGCAGCACTATAAAAGTGAGCATTGAGCTCCCTGTCGCAACCAGACACCGTCGTGATATGACTGAAAAATTGTTGAAAGCGACGTTAAACCCGAATTCACACACACAAAATGGATCTTTGACTCCTTGGGCGGCTCAAAAAGCCTAGGAGTAGTCGTGTGACAATCAAAAATGGGACCTTTTTTTTTACCTCTGGTGTCCCCCCAGACATGCCCCCGTGAAAATGGTTTTTAGTACCACTGTATTCTACTCTTCCTTACCTTAAATTAATATGCATCATGACTGTGTATAAAATGGATTTTGAACCCTTGGGCTCAACACCACTGGTCTGGCCCCAGGGGCCTGTGTATGTGTGGGGGGGGGGGCACATCAAAATTCCAAATACGTTCCTCCAGTTCTCATCCATAGGGCTAATATGGCCTGTGGTGGAAGTTTCTAGGTTCTAGCAGGAGTTAAATTGACCACAAATCCTACTTTGTAACCTCTGGTGACCCCGAGACATCCCCCCCCCCCCATCTGGGGCTCAGTTTTTGCACCAGTGCATTCTACTATTCATTACTTTCGATTTTATATCCAACATGACTGTGTTTGTACAAAATGGGCACACGGGTAGTGTGGGGCGGGGGTCACATGATAATTGGGAATACGTTCTTGCAGTCCTCAGCCATAGGGCTATCGCCTGTGAAAGTGAAGAGATTCTAGCTTATAAGGTCTAGAAACAATAGTGTGACAATACAGACGTACGTACGGACGGTTGGATGGATGGAGGGTATGACATGACTCCCACTTTCTCTCCGAAATTCGCGGGGATAATAATCAGTGAATCATTACGAAAACATGCCTAGACTAATACATTGTAAATTTTATCGCCGAAAAAAAAAATCAGATGAAAAATTGTGATACTTTTCTTATTTCTGCTCAAAATATAGATAGTGGGTACACGTTAGAACCGCCTCATCGAGGCGGTTTTAACGAGTACCCACAATCAATATTATAGATCAGAAAAAAGACAAATAAGTTAACCCCCGTTAACCCCAATTTTACTTTATAAAAATGGGGTTCAAGGGGGTCAAAAGTACATAGGTGTGTTTCGTAATGGTCATTCAGGAGCCAATGTGTGTCTAGATTTGTGGTGCTAGTTCGCTCACGTTGACCGAATTAATATTCGCATGCTGGGATTGCAGCAAAAAGCCATGGATAACAGATGGAAATAGGTTATGTACGGAACCCGGGAAGGGACATGATTTTTTATTTTTATTATGTTGTGCGAACAAGATAATATCCTGAGCGGACAAGATATTATCTTGTTCGGACATCATATTATCTTGTGCGGACAAGATATTATCTTGTGCGGACAAGATATGATCTTGTTCGCACTACATAATATCTTGTGCGCACAAGATCTATGTTGTGCAGACAAGATATTATCTTGTGCGGACAAGATAATATCTTGTTCGCACAACTTAATATCTTGTGCGGTCAAGATAATATCTTGTCTGCACAAGATAATATGTTGTCCGCACAAGATAATATCTTGTCCGCACAAGATATTATCTTGTGCGCACAACTTATAAAATAAAAAAAAATCATGTCCCTTCCCGGGTTCCGTAGTTATGTGTACATACATATGGTATTTTAATTGATTTTGTGGTTTGTCTCCACACTCAAACACTACATTACGAACACAGGCCTACACAAATACATTGTAAATTTTACCGCCGAAAAAATGAAAATTACCATACGAAAAATTCAGATATTTTTCTTATTTCTGCTCAAAATATAGATTGTGGGTACACGTTAGAACCGCCTCGTCGAGGCGGTTCTAACGCGTACCCACAATCTATATTTAAGAGCAGAAATAAGAAAAAATGAGGTTTAACCCTGTAAACCCCAGTTTTACTACATAAAAGTGGGGGTTCTCTAGAGGTCAGAATGATATAGGCGTGTTTTCGTGATGTTGGTGAGTTTGGCATCATGAGAATACGCCTATATGAGTTTGATCCCTCCTTAAACCCAACTTTTATATGGCAACACTGGGGTTTACAGGGGTATACATTATTTTTCTTATTTCTGCTCAAAAATGTTGATTGTGAATACTCGTTAGAACACCGCCTCAAACGGGTTCCAATAATCTCTGTTTTGACGGAAATATGATCAATATCTGATTATTTTTTTTTTATCTGGAAAAATCATTTTTGGGTGATAAAATTTTCATAGATTTCAATAGGCGTGTTTTCGTAATTGACATTTTGGCTGCCAGAGCAGCATAACCAATAAATAAATACGGTAAATAAATAAATAAATAAATGAGCCAGCGCACGACAAAACCTACAATAAGACATGTGCGCCCACCGAAGACTCAGATCAGCCTGCGCATCCATAAAGTCTAACCAGAGACTTCTCTTGCTGCATGAAGGAGCATTGGGCCCCTAGCTATCCTTAGAGCGCACAACCAAGTCTCTGCATGATCAGCCTGCGCGGTTTTGTCATGCGCTGGCTCAAATGTTATCCAATAGTTGCATGAAAATCTGAAGAAAACAAGTTCCAATCAGTCCGCACTTCGAGAACGCATCCAGCTCGTTCAGTTTTAATACGTTCTTAGTCAACCTTCCCAGCAGGCACATGTCGCTAGGGCAACGTCAAATCAACGTCGGTGCAAGGTCACGACTTTGCACCGACGTAGATGTGACGTTGCATAAATGTAATGACGTTGTATCGACGTTGATGTGACGTTGCATAGATGTAATGATGTTATACCGACGTTGATGTGAAGTTGCATAAATGAATGATGTTGTACCGATGTTGATGTGACGTCACAATTACGTCATTTGCCTGCTGGGTTACGAGTTTCCTAATTTGTCCGTTCTTAAGATAAAGATTTCTGTAATCTTCTTCAAAACCATAGTACATATGGACTTTTAAACACGTTGATTGTTGTTCAGCTATTTAAAACCTAATCAACATACTTGAACACAATAACATTTATCCACATTAAACTGTCAAACCACGTTAATCCTTATCCCGCTGCATAAATTAGATAAGCCACTCCCATTGCTGATTATCAACCAATCAAATTACTTGATGTAATATTTTTGATCAATTCACAAACTGCATGG
This sequence comes from Lucinisca nassula, assembly GCA_963580285.1. Classification (NCBI taxonomy): domain Eukaryota; kingdom Metazoa; phylum Mollusca; class Bivalvia; order Lucinida; family Lucinidae; genus Lucinisca; species Lucinisca nassula. The sequence continues at coordinate 41,950,575 of OY757012.1, forward strand.
CAAACAGTGTAGATCCTGATCAGATGGCTCCTTCAGAAGCCATCTGATCTGGATCTACACTATTTGCAAAGGTAGGGGTTGTCGTGAACAGCAGGGTAAGGGTTAAACTGTGTTTTAGACTATTGCTGGGCCAACGAAAGTAATATTATCATATGACGTCGCGTCTGAGAATGTAATAACGCCATGTAATACATCCGATAATCCACTATAGTGGATTAAATATGTGCATTAGCTAGATATCTCCCGTAACGTTACATGTACGAGTTCCTTAACGATGTCAGGTTTACTAATGGCGGAATATTGACATTTTTGTTAAACAATCGTGAATAAAATGCGTTTAAAATGTCATATAATAAATAGAATCTTGCATTCGTGCTAATGTATTATTAAATTTATTAAACTCGTTGAAGAAAAGGGATTTATCCCTTTGCCTCAACTCGTTTAATAAATTCAATAATACATGAACACTCATGAAAGATCCTCTATGTACCTTTTCGTATAACATTCTAACACAGCGCGCCTTTATAGGCAATGGAAAATAACTGTGTTTTATTCTGCAACAAAACACAGCTCGGAAGAGCGTGACGAGTGACGTCATTAAAATTCCCAATTTATGACGTCACTAGTCGATTTCCTTGACGTTAGACGGTGTAACGTCATTTTCTCGCATCGAAAACGTAAGGAAAGGATATAAATGCACGTGTTTCAGTCGATAATTTTAGCGGGATTTCTTATAACAATGGCGAAAGGTTGTGAGATTTTGAAGGAAACAACAACATAATTGCCGATTTTCAGCGTGTTAGAATCGAAATAGATCAGCTCTTGTCTGTGATCACAGTTAGAGCTGATCTATTTCTTAAATAAAGAACTATAAATGACACAAGTAAATTGCAAGGGTGGCTTCTAATTGTACTTTTGATTGAGCAATTCATTCATTTTAAATCTCCCTTTTACGTTCAAAGGCTTTTATTTTATACGTTTTGGGTGAGTATGTTATTCCAAGTATACCCTCCAAGTCGGGCTCAACATTTTCTTCACCGTCAAACTGGAAGTTCTTGAGCAAAGATGTTAAAAAGAGAAACAATTCCATTTTCGCCACAGCCTCACCGAGACACACTCGTCTTCCTATGCCGAATGGGATTAGTTCTTTCGGTCTGATAAGATTTCCGTCAGAATCTAAGAATCGTTCTGGGTTAAATTTAGTTGGATTCTCAAATAGATTTGGGTCTTGAAGAACAGAGTCTAGATTGAATATGACTGAAGTGTTCTTTGGGATGAAATATCCTTCGAAGATAACACCCTCTTCAACGGTGACGCTATGTGGCACAGACAAAGGAACGAGGTTTGCAAAGCGCAATACTTCTTGTATAAAAGCTTCAACATATGGAAGCTTATTTCTGTCCTCTAGTGTTGGAAGTTGGTTGTCAATGATGATTTTGTCTATATCCGAGTGTAGCCGTTTTTGAATGTCTGGATATTTCAGAAGGTACAAAATAGCCCATCGAAGAGCCGTAGCAGTGGTCTCAGAACCAGCCCCGAACAGGTCTCTCGCGACCGTTATGAGTTGCTGGAGAGTAAAATCAGACTCTTCTGTCTGATTATCACCCTTATTGATCTCTGTGATATAGAAATCCATCAGATCACGAGGATTTTTTTCATCATGCGTTTTCTTATGATCTTCGTACATTTCCGTGATAAATTCACTCCAAGCAGCAAGTGTTTTAGCAATTCTGGTCATTTGTAATGGGTCCCCGGGAATATACCGGAGAAAAGGTGCACATTTAACAAGGACACTATCTTCTACAAGCTTTCTTGCAATGGTATCCGTTTCATGTATAAATTTCAGGAACGATTCGTCGTTATAATCGTGGCGTTTACCACACACAATAGTGAATACAACATTTGCAAGACTTGCTTGAATAGATTTCTTCATGTCAAACAATTCACCCTTTGCGCCACGAAGAACATCAACAAGACAGTTGACCTCTTTCATAATATTGTCTTCTAGTACAGGTTTACCAAATCCAAATTTTTGAAGACACGAGCAAATAAACCTCCTTTGGCGTTTCCAGAATGGTCCCTCTGTCATCGCGATTCCTTTTCCTACACCCATAACGTTACTAATGAAGTTTTTCGGCCTTGCAGAAAATATGTGTCCTTGTTTCACTGCCGCCTCATGTATAAGATCATAGCCATTTATCACAATTGTTAGGTCGTTTCCAAGATAGAAGCGAAATATATCGCCATGTTTTTGACGTAACATACGAAACGTTCTAAGCATATCTCCGCCAATCAGCAGCGGGAGATCCCCCACCATTGGAAATGTCCACTGCCAACCCGGCGGAATTACTGCCGCTTTTCGCAGGTTTCTTGTCGGAATTTGCGTGCAGAAATACGTTAAAACAAATATGACTGTGAAAACAAAAACTGTTCCATGGTTATACATTAGGAAAACATGGCCGTTTGAAATAATGGCGTCCAACATGGTGTCAGAAGTCAAATATATTAGATAAAAATGATAACATCTTTCTAATTTCTGCTTTCGGCATAGATTGTGGGTGCTCGTTAGAACCGCCTCAATGAGGCGGTTCTAACGAGTACCCACAATCTATGGTTTGGAGCAAAAATAAGGCAGATAATGTTTACCCCCTTACACCCCATTTTTCCCTATATAAAATGGGGTTTAGGGGGGTCTTCGTTTCACGGACTTGTTATCGTGATGAAAAATCAGACATACTGCTATTCACTAACTTCAGTATAGAACTCATTATTGAATGTTGTATATTATTCGAATGCCGATCAAAAATGTAGTCCCGTGGTATAAAGGTTATTAATCCACAGCTTCCAGTACTTTCCTTTGATGCTGGCAGTACTATTAAATTTTGATAAATGTATTGTTATCATGTACTGATATCAAGTACTGATATCATGTACAGTTTTGAATGGACCAATCAGCTGAGCTACAATTAAAATGGGAAGGGGCTTCTAGTTCTGCATGACAAAATTAACATTGGCAGGGTATTCATTAAAATAGCATCGCTTGAGCTTATTTGAATGAGTACCCACATTTAAAATAGCTTTTACTTAATGGCAAACAGTGCAGACCCTGATCAGACTGCTCCTTTTGATCTTAAAATGTGAAGGGGCTTCTAGCTCTGCATGACAAAATTAACATTGTGGGTATTCATTAAAATAGCCTCGCCGAGGTTTTTGAATGAGTACCCACATTTAAAATAACTTTTACTTAATGGCAAACAGTGCAGACCCTGATCAGACTGCTCCTTCTGATTAAGTTTCTCCAATTCTCCATAAAATCATAAATTGTGGGTACTCGCTAGAACTGCCTCATCGAGGCAATTCCAACGAGTACCCACAACATGTTTTTGTGGGATGAGGCGGTTCTAATGAGTACCCACAATATACCTTTTTATGGAGAAAAAAATATCCCTGAATTATCACAAAATATACTCCCGTTTTCAGTTCCTCTCTAATTGGTGCCAAACATTTTATGAAACATTTGCATGCAGCAAAAACACACATCTGAGTTCAAAGTAAGTCCTTTCACTTGAAGGTTCAACATTAAAATGCCCCAGTGATAAACATCAGGTCAAAAAAGCATGATCAAATAGTTTTTTGTCAGAAAGAAGAATTTTGATTGGCCACATATGGCTACAGTTGGCGGGCTCGTCAAATTATCCTGTACAGATATCAATCAGTACAAATATTTACCAATATTTCACAAAAACAATGTATATATCTATAACATACCTTTTTATGGAGAAAAAAATATCCCTGAATTATCACAAAATACACTCCCGTTTTCAGTTCCTCTGTAATTGGTGCCAAACATTTTATTGGGTTGGTCACGTGATTTGAGAAGGAAAACTTGTGAATTCACCATATTTGCATTATTTGCTGGCTCCCAGCTTGCACATTGTCAATATTGGAAAAACAGGTAACCAGACCCCCCTGACCTTTTAAGGTCAGGGGGGTCTGGTTACCTGTTTTTCCAACACTGATAAGCTTCAGACTAGGAACCAGCAGATAATGCAAATAAGGTGAATAAACTGTGGTCTTAAATATGTGATTTTTTCGTTATATTTGATGGAGATTTGGAATAAATTTAGCATGTAAGTGCAGCTTATAATACCAGCTACAAGGACATATGGCACTTATCAGCATTTGAAACTCAAAAATCATTATTTTGAAGAGTAAAATTCAAATTTGAAGAGCGGGAGCTGTAATGCTTCTAAATATTATGTACGTTTGTGATGACATCGAAACGGAGGGTTAAGAAACGGCAGAGAAATAAATCATCTCCTCAGCAAGTGTCAATATCAAAGAAACATCGACAAACTGATATAGTTAAGACTGCAATCAGAGATTCTGGTAATACTGACACTTCTAAACATTATGAAAACACAGATCACACAGACGCTGAATCGGTGGGCGATCGGTCTGTGCTATCTGATATACGGTCAGTTACCGATTTTGAAACGGATTCTGTTGACAATCTTAACTCGATAGCACAGCCAGAACCAGATATGGCACAATCGATTGGTACAATGGGTACATCGGCTGACCTGGAGCAAGATGCTGTCCAAATGTCCCAGAGTATACTGCACAACGATAGTGGAGTCCCAGCTTACTTGAATATGGACACAGGTCTTGTGACTCCCTCTGGACCCCAACCGATGAATCCAGCAAATCAAATAGGTCTAAGTCCTCAACAAATGTTTAACATGCAGGCTCATATGCAACATCCACAAATGGTTCCTCAGCCACGTCTCTCGGAAGATGATATTGTACGTATTGCTACGAAAATGAAGCAGCTTCTCAAAGATAAGATAAATGAATTGCTAGAGCAAAAAGTTGCATTGCGAGTGGCACCGCTTCAAGATGAAGTTGACGGTCTGAAGAAGTCCCTGTCCAAGGTAGAACAAGAACTTAAACAAGTACTAGTTCGTAATGACGATCTTGAGCAGTATTCTAGGCGATCCTGTTTGCGAGTTTCCGGTATTACCGAGACGCAGAACGAAGACACTACTCAGATCCTATTGGATATAGCCAAACGTTGTGGTGCTACAATTGGCATTGATGACATTGATCGCTCACACAGAGTCGGACCCAGGAATCCATTCACACAGGATCGTGATGGCTTCGGTGATATCTCGGACGAGCCCCAGCAAACGAACAAGAATCGCGAAATAATTGTGAAATTTCGGACACATGGTGCGCGACTTCAATTACTAAAGGGTAGGGCCTTCTTTCGCAATAAGAATGAGAAAGTTTACATTAATGAAGACTTGTGTAAAACGCGCAAAACCATAGCATTCGTTTGCCGCCAGTTAAAAAAAGACAGGAAATCACCCATTATCAAAAACTGGGTGTACAATGGAAATGTATATATTCAGGACAACAGGGATAATAAAGTTCTCATAACAAGTCTTGAAGACCTGGATCCCTATAAACCGTCTGAGGTGTAGGATCTTTAGACAGTCTGTGTGTCCATCACAAAAAACGCCTATAGATTTCTGACCCCACTTTCATATAATAAAACTGGGGTTTAATGGGGATACACATTACTTTTCTTGTTTCTACTTTGGAGCGTAGATTGTGGGTACTCGTTGGAGCCGTCTCGCGTGGCGGTTCTGGTGGATACCCGGGATCTGTGTTTCGGAGGGATATGAAAAATATCATTTTTTCTCTATTCCCTCTCCTTCCGTGGGTAAAATCTTAAATATGCAGTGATGTTCCTCTATCAAACCACCTTTTGGGCTGTTAAAAAGTGTTCTTTAAGACCACCTTCGAGCGATCACTAAGGTTGCTCTTATGATGAGACACTGTATGTAGAAAACACAAAGAAAATGTACTTGTGACCTTCTAAATATGCTTTTAAAACATAATTTGGCTTAAATTTAGGTGGTCTTGATGGCGAAAAGTCACTTGGTGATGCAAGAAAACAAAACGATTAGTTGACGTCGATATGATGTCTTTTACATGTAACTATAGCTAGGAGTAAGTCCTTTCGGAAGGAAAATAAATATAACTTAAATATAATCCAAGTGCCTAGCCACTCTTGTTATTAAAGTAAGGGAGTGGCTGTGCAAATGGATTGATAATATTCACCTTATTTGCATTATATGCTGGTTCCTAGTCTGAAGATTATCAGCGTTGGAAAAACAGGTAACCATACACCCCTAACCTTAAAAGGTCAGGGGGGTCTGGTTACCTGTTTTTCTAATATTGACAATGTGCAAGCCGGGAGCCAGCAAATAAAATGCAAATATGGTGAATACACAAACATTACACCTATTCCTGATTTGTCTGTCAGATGCATACTACCAATTTCATGACATGCATTGAAAAATGATGAAGTTTACTCCTGTTTGTTGCTACATTTTATATTCTGTTTGCTTGTTCATCTTGGTCAATATTACAAATGTCTAATATGTTAAACTGAACATTTTGTGTTACAAAATTGTGCAGGTCTTAAAAAATGGGTTACTTATTTTAAATAGTATAGCTAGTATTATGGCCAAAATCCTTTAAAATGTTTACAGCAAATTACCCATGCCTGAATAAGCTCAAAGTCGGCCGGAGAGTTGCGCCATTGCATACTAAAGGTGCCTTATCTGAATTAATCTCTGAAAAGAAGTCGACACTGGACTTTCTTTGTTAAAATCGTTATGTTCATGTCGAATCAATCCTATCCCAGTAAGCATTCTACATAAATCTACAGCGGGCCGTTAGCGGCCCGTCAGGGTAGCTGACGGGCCGCTAACGGCCCGCTGTAGATTTATGTAGAATGCTAGCAGGGATAAAACCGGCAGACCTTGCTCCGGGTCTACATAGAGAAGATTGTGCCTTATAATGGTCTAGCATAACAAACATTAGTCCAACATTGTTTTGTACTACGTTCATTTCATTCCTGTTTCAAGGCATGGGTTGTGTGTGTTCAGTGGGGCCGCCTCAATGAGGCGGTCCCAGCGGGCGCCCACGGCCTGTGTTTAGAATATGAAAAGGGACAAACACCAAAAATACCCGCGAAGTATAAAGGAAACAATGTACTATGCCGCACGGCTTAGGTGGAACCCCGCATCAGCATTGCCTCGTTTGAGGTCCACATTAAACCATATGGTTCTGCGCGATACGGCATAAGTCCGATCTTCTCTTGATATGGCTCACATTAAATTTCACTGAATGAATGAAATATATTTACGATTCATACGTATTTATTGTTGGATGGTTGGCGCGACTTAGATTTTTTGGTTTGGTCGCCATGAGGCGGGCAAACCGGGTATAATGACCAGATTGTAACTGTTCCATGGAGGGGCACGTGACGTGATCAACCAATCAGCTTTAACGATGATGCAATACTATACTGCATTTACAGGAAACAGCCTGTCTGAATAGCGAAACAGACCGAAAAGCAAGCGTTTCAACTCCAACAACTGATCCGGGTGTTCGAATTATTGGAAAATATCAGATTGGAAATTTATCAGTGTTCGAACTGTTTGATCTGAAAGAATTCCATGCATTGGACCAGGCTGGGTTCAATATTTTAAACGACTACGTTTTTTCCCGCCGCCCTGTCAATCCGCAAGTGATTAGAAGTTATAAATATCACTTATGCAGTGCAGAACCGTTTGATCTATAAATAAGTTAGTGTGTGCAGGGGGTCTTTGAATGCGAGCTTATCATGTAGTTACAAGTATAAGGTTACACATTATCATTAATGATATTTACACCTATTGAACTATCACTATTCCCTTTAAAATGGGCGACTCAGGAATAACAGAAATTGATTTGTTTGGAGCAAATTCTTTTCTTAAGAGAAGCCCATATATTTTTCAAAGAATTTCCAGATAGTCTGTAATATTTTTTTTTTGTTCCGGCTAAAGACAAAGTCCAGCTACATGTATATATGGGATGTGATGTTGAAACCCGCACGTGCAGCTACCCAGAGGAGCTAGGCGCATAGATACCTCACCCCCACACACTCACACACCTATATTGTTTAAGCGCATAGTGAAGCCACAGGCGAGACTGCGCACAGTGCGCAGCCTTGTTTGTGTGTTTTCTGCTTACTCATAAGCTGTCTCAAATCTGCGTAAGTCGGGGACATGTAGCAATCCAATGCCCATCGAAGAAGTCCGCTGAAGACTGATTAGACTGCGGATGCAAAACCATCATGTTATTTAGATAGGCAAGTAACAAGAAAATGAAAATACGGACATCATACACAATTTTAACATGTGCATGTGCGATCTTCACTTTGTGCGCGATGAAACGTTTCAAACCTCTTGAACATTGAAGACACAATCCCGATTGCACAACTGCGCAGACTTATCATTCTTTTCTGTACGCACATGCGCAATAAGTATTTTACTCGAGATAGGAGATCTGAACAGACTGATCCTTGCACTTGGTAGCTTAGAATGTGTTTGTAATGTCGCAAGCAGATTTGGCCGGTTAAATGTACACAGTCGTTTTAAGCCGGCGCACGGCGAAAAAAAAACGTTTCAAACGAAGGACCAGATCAGCCTGCGCATCTAGCCAATGTGGCCATAGTTTTCACCTGTTGTTCTTTGATTAGCACAGAGGCCATGATAGGCACATACGAACAACGAAGACTGTTCAAACTGCATGCATGTGCAGGCTGACCTGAGTCTTCGCCCATCGCATATGACTTATTTTCTTAATCATGTTCCCCGAAATTACTTCCAATAAAACCTTGTCACCGTGAAATAAATGGGCATCTTCACTTGCTCCTCAGAAAACCAGGGTAACCCAACAGGTTACCTGAATAAAACTACCTTTTTGCATGCAACGACCATGAATTTCACTCGCACGTGCTAAAAGACGTTCTGTTGAAAAAGGCGGGAAACTCTCAATTAATATTTAAAGGGGCGCTTCGTGGATAGGTACACTGGAAAAGCGTGGATAGGTACACTGACATGCCCAAACATGACCCAAATCAGTGTTGACTGGGCCGTTAAATACAAATAATCAAAACTTGCAAAGTTTACTTTTCACACATAGGAACATATTTATATATTCTGGACATCTTTCGGTACGTAATAATACGTAAATGTTGGAAAGACAGAGAACGTTATTTTTTCCTCATTTATAAAGATCGCTGGGTGTAACGGGCCTCCGTGTGGCCTAGTGGATAAGAGTGCTGACTCTTAATCATTAGATCTCTCAACGGTGTAGGTTTGAGCATGGCCCAGGTCACATAATGAGAAGTTCTGCAATGGAAGGTCAGGAGGTTTTTCATCGGGTACTCTAGTTTTCGCTCACCTCCGATTAACGATCGGCTTGATGTGAGTGAAATAATCTTGAAAGTATCGTCAAACCAAACATAAAAAAGATCGCTGGGTGTGTAAAAACATTTACATATCTTTGCTACTGGAATAAACGGCAGTGCCAAGGTCGAAGGTTCTAACTCTTCCAAATATATAAAATATTTAGGGAGCGAAGCAAAGTCATAACGTTGATGGGTGGTTGTTTATTGTTCTTTAGCCCAGCACAGATAGCAATAGTTTCTGTTCAAAAACTTCATGACTACTAAGTGACCTACCACCAGTTACAGACTTAGTTGTTAAACGACTTTTTGGCGCATTCGATGGGAGCTATTGTATCTGATAAGCCGAGAATGGTGTTCTTTATTTCCACTCAATACTTGACGTTTTACTAATCAGTTTCTTTTACAATTAAATTGTGATCCAGAAAGATATACAAAAGGATTGCAAATTTCAGGTTTTTGCGAAGGTACCGCTCAAAGAAACGGCCGAGGTTTAAGATACAGTCTGATTCGCAGCACTTTGTCTGGGCAGGCTTAGATCTTCCTAGGCGGTTCAGCAATACAGCAGTCCAATATATTGCCCCAAGGTCTGATCGGCCCCAGTCCATCGGGAATTGAAGAAATAGATTTGGCTGCATGATGCTTCCACACAGAGCTGATACCGGCCGCACATGAGTAGTGTTAAATCGCCTAGAAAGTCTAAGCCTGCTCAGGAAAAGTGGCTCGAGTCGGACTGTTCATGCATTTCAACCATTTAGTTTCATTGGGCGACAGGGCTTGAGAAGGAGTTTTATCTGCCCGTTTTATCTCAGTACTGAAGAAAAGTCCCAAACAAAATTGGAAGCAATGTCTCAAAAAAGTCTCATATAGTGATAACAGGGACGATAACAACAAATGAAATAGATAACAAGGCCCTATAGAAGGCCTGATGACTTAGGGAAAATCTTTTTATATGCCCGTTTGAAAAACAACAACAACAACAACAAAAAATACAAAACAAAAACAAACAAACAAAAAAAAAACGGTCGTATTAAGTTATGGGGTTGGTGTCCGTCCGTCCCTTCGTAAACTTTTTTTTCGTTTCCGTATATACAGTTTTCATCCGATCAAGCCTAAAATGTGTATGTAAGCGGGCTAAGATGTGAAGATATGCCACCAAATACTAACAGAGTTATGACCCTTTGAAAAATTCGGTTTACATTTTTGTTTGGTTAAGTTTTGTGCTATACATGTGTAAACCATATGTAAGGTACATTTAGTTTATACTTGCCATGGCGTTAAAAATTTCCACAGAATACTCATCACTACCTACCCCTCCTGATACCAAGGTCACAGACTTCGAAATTTTATGTACACGTTTTGTATTTATGTTTATTATTTTTATTCAAAAAAATGCATTAAGCGGGATAATAATATCAGCTGGCTCAAATCAGAATGTAGACTGACAAGACCAAACCTATTGGATGCTTTTTGAAAGCAGCCAACTTGTATTGTTAGCTGTATCTTGATAGAAACCAACAGTTTGGGCTGTTGCTCGCTTCAATGCTTATAACTGTATTATTTGTAGTGCTCTAGGCCTCTGTTCTCCCTTTTGTATTTTTCGATTTCGTCACAGGGCCCGGCCATACAGTGACTGACGCATCAAATATTAAGGCAGTTCTCTAGTTTCCTTGCGTTGTTTTTGTCAAGGAGATTGGAGAAATGGTGCTATCTGTTCTGTTGTCCTGAACTAAGTGACGTGTTGCTGACCGTCAGTGTATCTATTAATATTAAGCATTGAAAGTTTGCATTATCTAATGTCATGTCAATGTTCGGTCTCAAACTTCGTCTTTACAGAAAATTTACTTTGTATAAAGCTAATTTGTAAACTAAGGTTATCAGTCACAGACACACACACACACACACACACACACACACACACACACGCACGCACGCACACACGCACGCGCGCGCACGCATACAAACACACACGCACACGCACGCACGCACGCACGCACACACACACACACACACACACACACTAATTGAACCAATGTAAACAGATAAAATGCTGAGATAGTATAGACGTAAGAGGTCTTACTAGTCTGTCTATCTGTTGTGTGAACCCAATTTAGGAGGCGTGTCTGTTATAAAAACCCTTATTTGATGCTACAAATATGCCACTATTATCTTTAAAATGCTTTTGTATAATGTGTACACAGTCGAACTTCCGGATGACTCGAACCCATTCGGAACCATGAACATTAGTTTGAGAAAGTTGTAGTTCGAGCCGCGGATGGGAAATATAAGTTCCGTATCAGTAGGTGTAATGGGGGTAATTGTGGGATTTCTTTTCGGTGTTTCTTATAAATGTATGTTGTGTGTACTCATTAGAATTGCCTCATGGTGGCGATTCAGGTGGGTGTAAACAGTACTGTGTGTTGTGTGTACACGTTGGAATTGCCTCATCGAGGCACTTCCAGCGGGTACACACCACCTACATTTGCAAGACAAATGGGGAAACTCTCCCTTAACTGTGCCAGGGATTCCATGCGGCCGGGTTCGGCTCATCACTCGTGAGCGAGCCATCATATTTCAAGCCATTGAAGTTCTTACATTATCATTGATGATGGAATATAACGAATCAGTGCCGGTCTTTCAGTTATGAGTTGTCAATTTGCCAGTCATGTAAGGCTTCTGAATATTGAATTACATGTATATGAATTAACTTTTCCAATCTTCAGCCAATAATCATTGTATTAATTTTGCTGATTTGTCCGTCAGTATGTACCCGATGGACTTTATCAATTGTAAGTAACGTTTAACCCACCTGTGACAATGGGATCTTCCATCTAAAACTTTGGAATGTTCCATCTTCTATAATACAGGGGTGTCGGGTATGTTTTTGTTGGTAATGAGTTTTACAAGAATGAATGTTCTTGATCCAAACAGTGAAGACCAAGAGCAGGTGTCGCGTCCGATGGCATCCTCTCTGGGCCTGCACTGTTTGTCAATGTCCATGGAGGCGCCTGACTGTGCACGTCCTTGTATACTAGCTATGCACAGTATGTCATATTGTCAATCAGCATACACGTTCGAACTGCGATGGCTCGAGTCTCTTTAGGATGATGAAAATGAGCTTCGAGAGGGTAGTATTTCGAGCCGTGGGGGTTACCAGGAGGAACAACGAAGATAATTCTGGAATACAGTCGAACTTCGATGGCTCGAACACCGATGACTCGTTTACCATGGTTGAGTCGAACCCGTTTTTGAGTCCCTAGGGAATTCCTCTGCATAAGAAAAAGTGTGGGGTAATTAAAGAGATTTTTGACTTTTATCTTGCAAATGTATGCTGTGTGTACTCATTAGAATCGCCTCGTCTGATCAGGGTCTACATTGCTCACAAAAGCTTCAGACATTTTCATAATATTTTTTAAAACAACACAACCTCACTCTCTTAAATTTTGAACTTGTCTTGTGCTATTTACAAGGTGGAAGATTCCATTTGGCGCCAATTGGCAAAAAAGTGCAAACCCAGATCAAACGCAACAGAATTAGCGTCTGATCAGGAACTACACTGTTTGCAAAAAGTTCAGGCATTTTTTTCCAAAGGGGGTCTTTAAAGGTATAGGAAATTTGCATTGGTTTCTGCCCACACTTGGATTTTGATGAAATTATGCACAATAATTGCCTTGGGTATAACCATTATAATTACGATGCATTCACTTTTAAATTTTATTTCCGTAGTAAATTTATTACATATTTTATAAAGTCTCTATCACAACAGACAGTACTCTCATATAAACTTGTCTACAGTATTCAGAGTTTCATATATCTAATGCTGCTATGTTTTATGAAATAAAGCCATAATTGGTGAGTTAGTTGATACTATGAATGACCTCATATGTCTAGTAATAGTGGCTGGGCATTCAGATTTCTTTGATGGTGTCCCCATATTTCAGCTCCTATTTTTTGTATTCATTAAAAATTTATATGCATTTTTACCATGTTCCAATTTTTGTCAAGACGCCATTTTAGCATAAAAACTACCCACATATCTTAGGAACGTGTTGATGAATTTTGATGGAAATTGAGGACCGGTAACATTGTGTTTTAACAGACTGAATACTGATAGTCCTGATTCAGCAAAATGTGAAATTACATGATTATTATGTTTTGGTCATGCTGTTTAATAATACTTTACTATTGCTTTCAATTTGGATGGCTATATTATAGTATGGTTTGTATAAGTAGTTCATAGCATAATTATAAGTTTTTTTTTAAAACATCCATTTCAGTAAATTTGCCCCCTAACGTCATCAAACGCACCCATGTAATCATGTGCACAGTTTTCTTTCTGTCTTTCTTGTCTAATTTGGTAATGGTGCTAAGGTGATGTTTAGATTTAACATTCAAATCAACAACATACCAGTCACTTTAGATGGTGCTTCAGATTTTGTGAGATTTGTTATCCAACAGGAGATAAATGACCCTCAAGTCAAACTGTTGTTTGTTTATTTGACCCTCACTGTCCATTTAAAAAGAAAGGTTTACTCTAGGGAAAATCAATAACACTTGAGATTACTTTTCCTGGACATTAAGTTTTCAGAATTTGTATCTGCATAGGCACTAGCCAATCTATCTTTTTTGTATAGCCCTATGAACGAAATCAAACGGCTTCCTGAAGCTGTATTCCAAAGCCATTTGAATTTGCTTTTAGAATTCACATGGTCCTACATTTGTCAGTGTTCCAAAACTTATGGGATCATGATTGTGTTGTCTATATATTTGTATAGGTCTTTCACTTCATTTACCTATCTCAGCAGTTGTTGCAGTAATTACAAAGCACTTTATGTAAGATATCAAGAAGCATTTAAACTGTTGATAATAATTATTCAATCTGTGAGTAGTTATCGCATTACTCATAAGATTTTAAATTAATTTAGTAAATACATTGTGATGTTTTTTTTTCTGTCAAAACACTGCAATGCTCTTTCTAAGCTGAGAGATACATTGCACAGAAATGTGCTGGTAATTATTAATGAACAAAAAGCAAGCAAGAACAGTGCTTAAAAAATAGTGAACTTGCATTCAGCAGAAACATTCAAGAAGTGGTTGAAAGTTTTACAACCAGAAACAAATACTAAAAGCTCGCTTCCGATAAATTAATCACTATATTGACAAAGTAAATAGAAAAATAAGACACTAAAGAAACGTCAACAATTACAATACCAATGCAGAAAAGAGATATTTATGCATGTGTCCTATAAGGAAGGAAACTGTTTCTCTCCCCGTCTAATAGCCAAATTTCTCTAGGTCATGGGACAGCTTTGTTTACACCAAATATTCTGCGCCTCATACATCAATGATATCTTTTGCAACAGAAACTCAATATCAGTGACATTTCTATTTTTTGAAATACTTACCAATAATTACTGTAACTTTTTGTTAGGATAATAATCCAGCGTTCATAAAGACAGAGTATATCTAAGGCTTAATCTGGCCATGGATTTATCAACAGAACTATTTTTACTAGTAACAACAAACCACTGACCATTGCGTCCTTGCATACCAGCTTGGTATGGAAATGAAAATAATGGATCTCCTTGCCTTACACTTATTTGAGTAGCATGAGTTATGCAAAGTCATTAAATAAAGTTGCACATGTTCACAATAATTTTGCTGCTAATAAAAAAGCAATATATGTTGTTAAGCCTAATTTGTTGATTAGAATACCTTTTGATTAAGTGTTTTACTATCTACTATTTTGGATAGATCATAGCGTATAAATTTTATTTTATTTTATTTTATTAACATTATTTAAAGAGGGTGAACACAATTAGCTGTGAAGCTAGTCTACCTTGTGGCCCTCTGAAAACATAAAAAACATATATACAAAATTTACAAACATACAATATATACAAGATATGCACTTTAAAACATAAAATGTAGCTCATGGCATTTTCGTAAATTCCAGCATCTTCGAAAATTCATTAAGATGAGATAAATTATCTATTTGGCACAATATGAGAAATACCTAAAATATAAAATGGGCGCATAAAACTTAAATAGTTGATAGCAGCTACGATAAAAAATCATTTAAAGATAATACAGTCTAGAACAGAGCATCACAGTGTATGTTTTACAATATATGTTTCAGATTGCTTTTGAAGTTATTTAGATTTGATGAGTTTCGTACATCAGTAGGTAGACTATTCCACAGTCTCGGCGCTGAGTGCGAAAACGATCTGTCAAACACCGAAGAACGTGATCTAGGTACAGCTAATGTGCCATTGACCGATGATCTGAGCGTACGATTATGAGTTTCAGATACAGGTGTCAGCATATTAGAAATATAATCAGGGGTTAAATTGTTAAGAGCTTTATACGTGAACACCGCTTTATTATAGTTGATTCGTTGGCTGATGGATTGCCATCCTAGTTCCCGGAACATATCAACTGATGGAGTGTTGTAATCAGCACGTAAAATGATACGAGCAGCACGTTTTTGAAGTTTACATATTCGTTCGATATTGCTAAGTGAAGTGTTACCCCAGGTTACAGATCCATAATCAATAAGTGGTAGAATGTAACCGTGATAGAATTTTTTCTGAGTATTACTGGAAACATAAGTTGATAACTGTCGCAATAGAGATATCTTTGAGGAGATTGCAGAACACAAATGATCAATATGAGTCGTCCAAGTCAGTTTATCATCGATATGCATGCCAAGAAGTTTCTGAGTGGTGGTTTGTTTGATTTGAACTTGGTTAATGGTCAGCTGGAGTGAATGTGAGTTGTTCAATCTTTGTCTAGTACCTAAGACCATATAAAATGTTTTATCAAAGTGAACAAACATTTTGTTGAGTCTACCCCAAACAAGTGATGTATCAGCATCATCCTGTAGATAGCTTTCTATGGTATCCAAGCATGTACTACTTGTATGAAATGTGGCATCATCTGCATAGAGATCAGCATAACTATGTTTCAAGAAGAGAGGGAGATCATTGATAAAAAGTAAAAAGAGTGTTGGGCCAAGGATTGATCCTTGAGGAACACCATATTGCATTGTAGTGAATTCAGAAAGACCTTTGTCGCTTTTTATTGCCTGCTTGCGGTCATTAAGATATGAGATAAACCAATTTAGAGATACTATATCAATTTTATATATTGCTAGTTTTTGTATAAGTATAAAATGATCGACTACGTCGAAGGCCTTTCGAAAGTCTATGAATAGAGCACCCACTAGATCACCCTTATCAATACAAGCCATCCACTGGTCGATTAGCTTAACTAGAGCTGTTTGACAGCTGTATTTTTGTCGGAAACCAGATTGACTTTCGTGTATAAGTTTGTATTTATTTAGATAGTTCATTAAATGCTTATTTACATGTTTTTCGAAGATTTTAGATATCGTTGGCAATATAGAAATGGGTCTATAGTTGGAAGGGTCTGATTTTTGCCCTCCTTTAAAAATTGGGAGAACCTTAGCGCATTTCATTTGACTAGGAAATATTCCAGTGGAGATGCTTTTATTAATAAGTGCTGCAATAGTGGGTGAAAGAATGCTAGCCGCTTTCTTAAGAATTTTCGGACCGAGTCCATCTAGTCCAGTGGCTTTAGAAGGATCCAATGCGGATATGTATGATAGGACCTGGTCGTTAGTAATAAGTGGAATTTTGAAGCTTACGCCATCAGGGACACTATTTCCAACAAACTCATTGAGCTTAGACAAATCTGGTTCACTGGTCTCAGTGTTGGTTTTATTGAGTATATGCGCAATCGATGCGAAATATTCATTTAGTTTTGTAGCAATTAATTTTGAGTCTGAAATAGTTTCGTTGTTAACTACAAGTTCATCCGGCACGGACTTATTGGTGGATGATGAGGACTTATTAACTGATCTGAGATGTTTCCAAATGGTTTTAGCATCCTTACTATGCTCAATAGAATCAGTAAAATGCTTACGCTTCGCGTCTCTGATCAATTTACTGGTTTTATTACGGAAGCGCTTATATTCGGTCCAGTTGCTTGAGTGCTTATATTTGTCTCTAGTTACTCGTGACTGTCCGATCTCTGGGGTATACCAGTCAGGAAGGTTAACGGATTTTACACGTCGCTGTCTTATGGGTGCATGTTTGTCCAATTCTGTGATGATAATGGAAAGCCATTCTGAGAAATCATTATCGATTGTTTCGTGTTGGAGTTCGAAGTGTTCAAGGTGAGAGGCAAGATCAGTTAAAAAGGAAGTTTCATCAAAAGTTTTAAAACTGCGATAAGTAGTTGTGGTGTGATTTGATTTTCGAATCTTATAATTTACCTTTCTTGAAAAACAGACTGGGTAGTGATCACTAATTGCATAATGTGGCACAAAGCATTCCGTTATATTTTCATTGTGACTGGTGTAAACGTGATCAATGATTGTTGACGTTGAATTAGTGACACGTGTTGGTTCAGTAACAAGTTGAGCGAGATCGAATAGTTGGATTAGGTTGTTCCATTTAATATTACTACCAGATGATATTTTCAAATGAATGGAAAATATCAGAAATTCATGATATTTTAACAGTTTCTAAGCTAGATCAGCTCAATATGTATTCATTTTGATTTGTATAATCTCATTTTTATTACGTAAGTGTTACGAATTGCCTTTTTGTAAGGTTCTTGGATGATTTCAATAAAATAGTAAATTTTCCAGAAACGACTTACATCCATTTAAGGTGTAAAACTACAGTGTTACCGGTTTTGGATTTTCATGAAATTTGGCATAGCTAAAGAAGATACATATGGCAAGTTTTCCTAGTAAAATGAAATCTTGACAAAGACTAGAACATATTTATCTTAGGGATTGAATTTTGATAATTTTTTAAAATTTTAATTAAAAAATGAAATTTTTGATAATTATTTTATCAGAAAATGTAATCTTTAATTAATTCAAAAGGTTTTTTAGTATCAAAGGAATGCCTATGGAGTTCTGCATTCAATCCAGTTCACAGATCTTGAAACTAAATAAAACATAAGATTTCAGACGCACTTATTTAGAGACAGATACCAGCTCATGGAGTGAGTCAGTTAGAGTGGCCTCCTGAGTCCTACTTTGATTTATATAATTTATTAAATACATTTTTATAGCTTGTATATGCTGAGTTATTAATATACAAAGTTTAAAGAAAAAACATGCATGGGCACAAATGAAAGACCCCCTTTATTAAATTTTGAAAAAAATAGAAAAATGGTAATGGTAAAAATGCCCCAGGTCAGGCGCAGCAGAAGTAGGCGTCTGACCAGGGCCTAGATTATAGAAGATTACGAAATGTTCAGTTATTTCCCGAATAAATTTCGAAAAAAAAAATGTATGTTATGTGGAAGTTCCAAATGTGCTAATGAAAACAAAATAAATGAAAATTACAGCCATAAGTGATTAAATAAATGAGCTGCTTCTGTGAGTGTTTGTTTTGTTTGTTTGATTTGAGGTTTAACGTCCCCGTCAACACTGTAAAGGTCATTTTGGAGACATTGCTTCCAATTTTGTGGGACTTTTACCCGACATTGAGATGAAATGACATCTCAAGCCCTGTCGCCCAATGAAACCAATAGGGTTTATTAGCATGGAAGGTCCGCCTCGCACCGCAGTTCCCACGGAACATCAATTATTTCGGAAATTTTGAAGAAAAGACAACCTCACACTCTTATATTTCGAATGGTCTTGTGCTATTTATAAAGTGGAAGATGCCATTTGGCATCAGTTAGCAAAATATGCAGACCAAGATCATACGCAACAGAAATAGGCACCTGATCGGGGCCTACATTGTTTCGAAAAGCTTCAGATATTTTCAAAATAAATTTTGAAGAAAACACACCCTCACACTCTTAAATTTTGAAACGATCTTGTGCTTTTTACAAGGTGAAAGATCCCAGTTGACGTCAAATGGCAAAATAAAGTGCAGATCCAGATCAGACCTAGAAGAAGTAGGCGTCTGATCAGGACCTACTCGGTTTGCCAAAATAAACAAAGAAAACAAAACTTCATACTCTTTAATTTTGAAATGGACTTGCTCTATTAACAAGGTGGAAGATTCCATTTGTTGCCAAATGGCAAAAATCATGCAGACCCAGATCAGACGCAGCAGACGTAGGCTTCTGATCAGGGCCTACATTTTATGCAAAATGTTCAGGCATTCAAATACATATCGAAGAAAACGCAACTTGATTCTCCGAGTTAATTAAACAAAATAAATGAAAATTACAAAAATAATTAATTGAAAATTGG
Source organism: Lucinisca nassula (assembly GCA_963580285.1). NCBI lineage: Eukaryota > Metazoa > Mollusca > Bivalvia > Lucinida > Lucinidae > Lucinisca > Lucinisca nassula. The sequence continues at coordinate 41,970,134 of OY757012.1, forward strand.
GCAGCTTCTGTGAGTGAAAGAACATTGATTATTTCGGACATCTAGAATAAATGACGATAATGAGATGTTGTTTTAAACAGCTATCTTTATACATGTAGCCCCCCAGTTGCACCTGGGTGTCATAAAACTTTTGATCAATAAACATCCTGCATTTTGACAGTCAACTTCAATCACGACTCAATACCTGTATTTTACCATTTACCCCCAGGCAAATGTAAATGGATAATTGACTAGTCCGCCAGATTTGTTATGTTAAAACTGAAAAAAAAATATCTGGAATAAGGGAAATCTGAAGAAATAGAAAAACGAAACAAAAAAGAAGGATAAGTGTGAAATAGTTACACGGTACTGATTGGTTGCTTTTGAAACGCGAAGCAGTCTGTGAATGTGCACTATCTGCGTTTTCGACAGTCATGTTTGATTGGCCGCGATTTACACGCAATATCGCGTTATTCATAAAAGCAATCGATTGGCTAAAATGTTATTCGCAAGTGAAACGCGTGAATCATGAGTGCGAATCTCGCGCATTACAAATGCGAAACAAATGCGTGTGCGCTGTAAAGTTTTTCTCAATCTTATCTGTACATGGTGTATATGCTCGGAATGCAGATTGTTGGTAACCGTTGGAACCGCCCTTGTCACAACTCAGGCGGGTGCCAGCAGTCTGTACATTGGGTTGGAAATAAGAAAATTATATACAAACACCGCTCCCATCACAGAAAGGTTTAGACTATACAGGTGTGCCGACTTGGCCCTGGATTGATTCTGACTAACTTGTATGTATAACAATATTCACGTATTTGTGTATAGTTTAGAAGCCTGCATGACACTGTCTATCTGCCATTTTTCATTTCAAGCACAGTCAGTCACATTTTGTCAGTGTGTACAAAAAAATCTTGGAAACACACATATTGAATATGTACGTTTGTTTCAACTTACCCATAATGACGGTTATTTCATGATATATGTAATGCCGAACTTAATTTACATATCCAACTTTTTTTATCACAGAAGCACTACTCCAGTCTTGTCAGAAAGTAACGTCAGAATTAATAGTGCACTGGTGCGTGACCAAGATAAATAAACAACTTATTGACACACTACGCAACAAAAGATAGCTCTTGTAGTCGAATTACTGTATTTTCTGTAAACTTAAATGATTTCCATGCGATTTGCTTCGCATCTCTGCTTGAATCGCGAGCTGTGGACACGCTGGAGCGGCCTTGCCGAGGCTGTTCTGGCTGGCGATTATGATGACCTTAGCGGAGATGTGAACTATGTATACCTGCTTCGACCCCATATTTGCGGGTATAAAGTGGGGTCTATATGGGTCGCCAGTGCACAAACGTTAGAACGTGTTCATAATATTATAACAGATTCCACCAACATATTCTCTGTTTCTCTGTCGCATAGTGAATAGTATTATACAGAGTTCTCGCCCAGTCCCAGCATTACCAGCATCTATCTCTCTCGCGTTATTAGTTTGATGTTCCATTTTTCCATCAGATAATATTTGCTTATTGCTACAATGTATTATACTTGTATATGTCTGTCTATCCACGGGGGAACAATTTTTTCATTTGGTCGACCTCTCCAGTCTAGGTCCATATTCGTATCCTCTAAACTTCATCTAGCACTGTCTGATAATATAACATGATTCCGATTGAAATTTACAGGATACGAATCGGACTTCATTATAGTCGTCAAATGAAAGTAAAAGGTATCAAACATTTAAATTTTTTCGAACTGCTGATAATTATGTCCTTACTTTTAATAGCAGGAATAGAACGTAATCCAGGGCCCGAGTCCCAAGACTGTTAATTCTAACCCGGGATTAACAGATAGTGATAAAATTATCGAAGATAAATTTTCAATAGTACATTATAATGTTCAGAGTATAGCAAACAAAATTGATATGATTGAAACAGAGCTTCGTAACTTTGACGTTATATGCATTACCGAAACGTGGCTTGACGCTCGAACGTCAGACAATGAAATACACTTTGATAACTTTAAGTTATTTCGACGTGATAGACCGGGTGATCACCACGGTGGTATCTGCGTCTATGTTCGTAATAACTTATTTTCTAAACGAAGAAATGATCTGGAGTTGCCAAATATCGAGTGTATTTGGGTCGATGTCTCTATTCGCAATAAAAAAAAATTAATTGGAACCTTCTATAGGCCACCAAATTCTATGAACGCAACTTGGACTGCAATTGAGGATTCCGTCGGTCTAGCATTTGACACGGATATCCAAAATATTCTGCTTACAGGTGATTTTAACCTTGATACCCTAAAAGAGAATTCCAACAGGAAGATTAGAGATTTGTGTCTGCAATTTAATTTTGAACAACTAATAGATGAACCTTCTCATTATACAGAAAATTCTTCATCAATTATTGATCTGATTTTCACTGTAAATAAGAATAATATTGTCTTAAGTGGTGTAGGGGAACCATTCCTCGAACAGAATATTAGATACCACTGCCCTGTATATTGTGTTCTTAATTTCACGAAAACAAAAAGCCCTTCTTACAAGCGAAAAATTTACTTATTTGACAGGGGTAACTATCAGTCCTTTTCGAATGACCTGGCAAATACTGATTGGGACGCATTAATAAGTAATAATATTGATACATATGCAGAAAATGTAACGGAAAAGATTACTTCTTTATCAGACAAGCACATTCCAAACAAAATAATTACAATTCGTAAAACTGATCCCCCTTGGCTCACAACTAATATAAAGAAACTTCTCCGGAAAAAGAAAAGATTATATGATAAATATAAAAAATCAAACAACTCCAATAATTGGGAGACATATAAAAGCTTTCGAAACCATGTCACCACAGAAATTCGCAAATCAAAACAGCTACAATTTGATAAATTATCTGAACGATTAACATGCTCTGAAACTGGCCCGAAAGATTGGTGGAAAACATTAAAACAATTTATTAAACCGGAACAGGTAAATACCATACCACCTTTGAATAAGGACGGTACCATTTATTCAGACGATAATGCCAAAGCTAATGCTCTAAACGATTATTTTGCAGATCAGACACGTCTTGATGATAGTACGGCATCTCTTCCGCAAACTATGAACATGCCTAATTATAACTTAGACTCACTTTCTATTACCACTGAAGAGGTTGAATCAACCTTAAAATCACTCCCTCTCGGCAAAGCAGCCGGCCCAGACTTGATTAATAATCGTCTCCATAAGGAACTTGCACAGCCTCTTTCGCATCCTCTTCGTGACTTTTTCAACTTTTCAATACGTCATGGTAAAGTGCCACAACTTTGGAAACAAGCCAATGTCTCGCCAATACACAAGAAAAACGACCAATCCGAAATTACAAACTACAGGCCTATTTCTCTCCTTAGTACAGTCGGTAAAGTGCTAGAGAAAATTGTACATAAACACTTATACAACTTTCTCCATGAACATAATACAATCTCAACTTTGCAATCAGGCTTTGTTCCTGGCGATTCGACTGTAAACCAATTAGTGGATTTATATAATACCTTCTGCAAAGCTCTCGATGACGGTAAAGAAGTTCGTTCAGTATTTTGCGATATTAGCAAAGCTTTTGATAGGGTATGGCATAGGGGTCTGCTCTTCAAACTCAACTCTGCAGGAATAACTGGAAATCTTTTATCTTGGTTTGCTGACTACCTAAATGATAGACAACAACGCGTTGTGATACCAGGTGCTAGTTCGACATGGACTCCAATAAACGCCGGTGTCCCTCAAGGCTCGATTCTTGGACCCTTGTTGTTTATCTTATATATTAATGACATTGTTGAAGATATCAATTCTTCTATAAGATTGTTTGCAGATGATACAAGTTTGTATATAATAGTGGACGACCCCATCCAAGCAGCTGAACAATTAAATTCAGATCTAGAAAAAGTAAATCATTGGGCAAAACGTTGGTTAGTTACATTTAATCCAGGAAAATCAGAATCTATGCTATTCTCAAGAAAACACAACAAACCTTATCACCCACCTGTTTCAATGGACCAGAAGCAAATAACTGAAGTAACTACACACAAGCACTTGAGTTATTTTTTCAGATGATTGTACTTGGCAAGATCATTTTGAACATATAAAGACAAAAACATGGAATCGTGTAAATGTTATGCGGAAACTAAAATTTCAGTTAGATCGGAAATCTCTCCAGTCGATATACTATTCATTTATACGCCCCCTTTTAGAATATGCCGACGTTGTATGGAATAACTGTGCACAATACGAAGCGAATGAGTTAGAAAAAAATCAAAACGAAGCTAGACGAATAGTTTCTGGTGCAACGAAACTGGTATCAATTAATTCTCTTTTGTTAGAAACAGGCTGGGAAACATTGGCGTCCAGAAGGCAAAAGCACAAACTCACTTTATTCTATAAAATGCATAATGACATTACTCCTGAATATCTTTGTTCACTTGTTCCACCTACCGTTGGTAGTACATCGTCATATCCATTACGAAATGCTAATGATCTCCATACTCTACATACAAGATCACAACTTTACTATAAGTCTTTCTTGCCATCAGCTGTCCGAGAATGGAATGAACTCCCTGAGGAAACCCGCAACTCGCTCAGTCTAAATATATTTAAAACTAGGCTAAATACGAATGTTACTATACCACCTCGATACTATTTCACAGGTAAAAGATGCGGTCAGATCTATCATTCTAGGCTAAGAACTAAATGTAGTTCTTTACGTCAGCATTTGTTCTCTAAGAACATTGTAGATTCCCCTCGGTGTGTTGTGGATCCGTAGAGGACACGCACCATTATCTCTTAGCATGTGAACAGTATACCGAACTTAGGCGTGAACTGTTCAGCCGTGTGTCAGTAATCTGCAATCCAAATTTAAATATTCTGCTTAATGGGGATCCTTCTCTCTCACTCGATCAAAACAACACCATCGTCCTCGCTGTACATGACTATATACTGAAGTCAAAACGTTTTCAATAAAAAGATAACTTTGTTTTGAAACCATGAACGATAAATGCTTTTCTTGGACTGACGACGTACTTTTCTTCTTTCTCATTAAAGAGTACGAGATAAAGACCAAGATCAAATTCAGTATAGTAGCTTAGTTCCACCCTTCCCCCGTGGAGCCAGATACACTTATACATGTATATGTATATTGACAAGTTTTATCATGCTGTTTTCAGCTATTAAGTTTAGACCTTAAAGTTGTTACAAATAGTATTAAATCACAATACATTTTTCATAATATTCTGATTATGACTCAGATCACTAGTAAGTTGCACTGATATACTTTTGTATGGGATACAGATTCAATAAAAGTCTAATGACTTTCTTCTGGATCCCGTTTGTATGTACTGTTTCTATATGTACTTTTATGAATTGTATCGTATAAAGTATACACATGAAATAAAAGTTTAAACTAAACATTTTATGGAACATTTGCATGCAGCAAAAACACACATCTGTGTTCAAAGTAAGTCCTTTCACTTGAAGGTTCAACATTAAAATGCCCCAGTGATAAACATCAGGTCAAAAAAGCATGATCAAATAGTCTTTGGTCAGAAAGAAGAATTTTGATTGGCCACATATGGCTACAGCTGGATTTAGACCAATCAAATCCATTTGAAGTTTAATGAAGCAGAGAAACTGACAGTGTCCTTTCAGACAGGACAATCCATTTTCCAGACGGGGTAAATCAGGTCAAATAAAAGAAATTGAAATTAACAGTAAATAAAACAAATATGCTTTAATAGATTTTAATATTTATGCTTAAATAGATTTTGATTTTAGCTGTGGATTAAAACAGATATATCCATTTGTTGTTGTTTTTTTTTAAATATTGGTAAATATTTGTACTGATTGACATCTGTACAGGATAATTAGACTCGCCCTGGCGGGCTCGTCAAATTATCCTGTACAGATATCAATTAGTACAAATATTTACCAATATTTCACAAAAACAATGTATATATCCATTACTTATGACCATTTACGCCGTTACATAAAAAAATAGAGTACAGGTGAACTTACATTCCCGCAGGGAGCGTGAATGTAAGTTCATCTGTACTCTCTTTCATTTTATGGTGCGGGAATGTAAGTTCACCTGTCATCTCTTTTATTTTATGTAACAGCGTTAATCGCAATTGTGTAGGTTAATCAGTTGTGAAATTTTAATCTGATTCACAATTTTATGTCCCCGGTAGCGATAGCGGGAACATATTGTTTTTGTCCAGTCTGTTTGTTGGTTTGTTTGTTTGTTTGATTGTTTGTTTGTTGGTTGGTTGGTTGGGTGGACAACTTTAAAATTGGTCATAACGTTTGAATCACTTTGAGATATAGTCTTCATGGTTCCTTGTGACGAGGGCTTCCCCTTCATACAAAATGTTTGACCTGTGATTTGACCTTCACCTGTGAGTTTTTTTCTCTTTCCCCTATTACTGTTACTTGCTACATCTGAGCATTACGAGCAGGACTTCCTGGTTGGTAACCAGTACATTTTTAAGCAATGTTGATGAAGTGCCTTGCTCAAGGACACACTTTAGTCAGCGTGAGGATCGAACCCGCAACCTCTCGATCACAATCCGATGCGCTACCACTGCATCAAAGCGCTCCATACACTACTATAAAGCTACTATAAAGCTACTATATGAGCTACCACAAAGAAAAAAATAACACTGGTCATAACTTTTCTACCTTTTCAGGTAGAGCCTTCATATTTGGCATGTATGGTCCTTGTGACTAGGGATTCTCACTTATAAAAACATTTTGACCTGTGGCCTTGAGCTTGGTTTGTGGCCTTCTTTAAAGAAAAAAAATCAGCTTGGCCCGGGGCAGGTTCGTGTTTTACAAACACATCTTGGTTTTATTCTGGGCCCACCTACATGTACACAGACTGTGGGCATCAGGGTCTTCTCAAAATCACTTCCTTAAGGTCAATCTGTTTTGTGAGCCAATGCTACTTATTGAGACCCTCATGAGTGAAATCGCCAACAGAGTGTCGGTCATCACCATTACGCAAATACGCCTATACAAATACATTGCCACTTTTATCGCTGTAAAAATGAAAATATTAAAATGAAAAATTGTGATTTTTTTCTTATTTCTGCTCAAAATATAGATTGTGGGCACTCGTTAGAACCGCCTCATCGAGGCGGTTCTAACGAGTAGCCACAATCTATATTTTAGAGCAGAAATAAGGAAAATAAAGTATACCCCCGGAAACCCCAGTTTTACTATATAAAAGTGGGGTTCAAGGGGGGTCAAAATTATATAGGCGTGTTTTCGTGATGACGTTTACAAGTGTATGAAATTAACATCTCATGTAGACCCGAGTTTATACAGAGAACTCTAAGTTCCGTACGGTGGTACACATAATTTCCTTTGCTCCTGCTCAAAACAGACTGCGTATGCTCGTTCAAACCCGCCTCAGCATACAAAGTCAGAGTTTGAGGCAGATATAAAAAAAAAAGAAAAAAAGTGTCAACATTTCTGATGAAAATGTTATTTCTGAAACATAACACCACAAGTGTTATCCTAATGTAGATGTTCCTTTAACCCTTATCCTGCTGAATAACTTATTAGCCACACCCCTTGCTCACTGTCAGCCAATCAGATTACACTATATAATATTTTCGTTCCCATGGCATACAGTATAGATCTTGGTGACACATCACGAAAACATGCGTATATAATTTTGACACCCTTCAACCTCACTTATATATGGTAAAACTGGGGTTTAAAGGGGGTATACATTATTTTTCTTATTTCTACTCTAAAACATTGATTGTGGGTACGCGTTAGAACCGCCTCGCTGAGGCGGTTCTAACGAGTACCCATAATCTATGTTTTGTGCAGAAATATTAAAAATATCAGAATTTTATATCGGAAAGTTTTCCTTTTTTGGTGGTAAAATTTTCAGTGCATTTGCATAGGCGTGTTTTCGTAATGAGATGGCTTCTTCAGAGCCAAGAAGCCATCTGATCTGGATCGACACTGGTTTTAAAGGTAGGGGTTGTCATAGCTAATATTTTTCAGTGTCTAGCAAAATATGACATTGCTGATTACGTTAGAATGGGAATCAAGTACATATATTCATGACAGAAGGTGAAGAGTAAGGGTTGCATTTGTTCATAAGCTTTCATCAACAAGCAAGACATTCAATGTTTTAGAATATTTCAAAGAAACAACCTCGCATATTAAATGCCTGTAAGTCTATGATAAGACTCATCGCCATGTTTTTGTTTGTTTGATTTGAGATTTAACGTCCCCGTCAACACTGTATAGGTCATTTTGGAAACGTTGCTTCCAATTTGTGGGGCTTTTACCCCACATTGAGATGAAATACCATCTCAAGCCCAGTCGCCCAGTGAAACCAATAGGGTTTATAAACATGGCCTCACGGTCATTTTTAGCTCTGCGTGGAAGCATCATGCAGCCCGTTTATTTCTCCAAGTCGCGATGGGCGGGGGCCAAATGTACTTTAGCAGAATTTCTGAGGCTATCTGGTCGGCATGTGGAATCTTAATTGAAAATTATGTTAAGCATTGTTTGCTATGCTGACGCTTTCACAGCAGTTATAGGTAAGGCTGGCACGATTAACTGGATAATCGATTAATCGATCGATAAATTCCATAAAAATGGTTATCATTACTGATCTGTTTGTAATCGATTATTTGATATATACACTTTACTAACCAAAGTTGTCACTTAAATAGCTGGACGAGTGGCAAACAGCGTAGACTCTGATGAGACGCCGCGTTCTGCGGCGTCTCATCTGGGTCTACACTGTTTGCCCAGGCCTGTCTTTTCAAATACAAGTGGTAAAGTACAACATATGGTAAGAGTCATGCTCAGACAGAAAGCCTGACATGTAAAATTATTACCAAATCTTCAGCGATTACTAATCGATTATTGATCACAATGGCATGACTGATAATCGATTATCTTCCAGCTCCGATTAGCCATCCCTGGTTATAGGCATAAAATTTGGATAAGCATCTGGTGCAAATTTGGTGATAATGTTTACCTAAGATTGGCTTGATGTCACATGATGATGAGACCCTTTATGATATGTTTGGAAACTTTTACTTGATTAGTGATTTAGTGAATGAGAGTCACAAACTGGTCTTATATAGCTTTCAAGTTGTATCCATATACACAGGCTTGTGTGTGATGGCATTACGTAAAGATTCGCTGCTAATGGTAGTCAGTATACTTGAGTCTGTATACACACTGGTAAAGGCAAACGCGCAGGGTAAGGAACAAACGCACAGGATAAGGAAATTTTTCTGCTCAGGGTAAGGAAGAAAATGGCGGAATCGGCATCACATGTGCAGGTTTGTTGTTGTTCTAATCTCGTGTTATGGTTACTAATCAATACGGCTGCTCACAGTAGCTTCACGGAAGACAGATATTATTCACAAATTTATCCTTGATGGTCCGAATTCGACAGTTACAGCCAGTCGAACGGAGAACCGGACACAGTGGAGCTACTCAACCACGAAATCTCATTATTTTACATGAAACGCTCTTCTGGGAAGATGGAATGCACTTTCTCGTTGGTTGTAGACATACACATGATAAATCGGACTGTTGCAAATACGATTTAAGGAAAATTGGAAATTGGAAGGCCCAAGTGAGAAATCCTTACCTTATTTCATGGGCGTGAAACCGTAATTAAACGTAAATTTCTGAGCCACACGAGCATATGTTTCGCAGACAAATATATGAACTTTTTTCGGTGATTTATAAAAAGGGGATTCAGCGTAGGATACAGAAGTGGCCGTCTTCTCGACGTACAACTGCCAAAATACTTCAGAGTCCAGCTGTTCCAAACTAACAACGACGTTAGTTAACATATTATTAAAACATCGACACATTAAATTTGGCAAATATACACATATTTTTGGAGAAAAAATGTGAGCAAATGCAAAGCTGCTCAAATTTTTTAGCAAAAATACCGGAGTATTAGGTATTGTAGTTGCTAGAACAGTTAACAATTTGATCACTAACGAGCTCTTTAAGCTAACAAGGCTTTGAACAACTGGCCCTATGTCGATATACATTTATAGTGGTAGGATAATCTAAGCAATTACACAATAGATGGGTCTTAGACGGTTTCGTTTAACCTTTAAAGTTCCTGTACTTTGTGCAAATAGTGTAGACCCTGCCCAGACGCCGCTTTCTGCGGCGTCTGATCAGGGCCTACACTGTTTGCCCGTCCAGTCCAGGTCGCTTCCACATGCAACCCTCTTTACACAACACTCTGAACTCACAAATATACGAATAGCGCGGCTACAAATATTATTGAAACCGTTACCTGATTTTCGTACAAATCAGTAAATCGCGTGAACATAAGAAGCGTAAAGCTACTGTGCTAAGTAACTTTGGGTCGAATAAATAACAACCGACCTCAAAAGCTGGGTTATTTCAAATTTGTGTGTATGAAACAAACACTGAGAGCGGACAACAAAGGCAAAGATCAGCCTGTGCGGAGAAATGCCATTGTTATTCGCAAGTGGAATGACAGGTTTTTCTTCTGACGCGGCTTATATCTGTTGTTTTTTTTTGTGCGCTGATTGCATGGTCCACATTGTTCGCATTCAGTATAGTCCGAAGTGTTCTGAAGGTGCAGGATATAAGCCATTCAGATTAGGAGGAAAAGGACCCACCTCCAATGGTCTATCCAATAACGGGGGTAAAAACAGGCTCTGCATTCGAGTTAATATGAAATAAAGGCACTGCCTTTTGAGCAAACACACTCGATTACACCCCTTAAGCAGCAAATGGTGGTGCAGGACATCAAAAATACTGACAGTGCTAGTGTGGTAGCTGAGTGGTTAGTGCACTTAGATACCACATTAGCACTGTCGGTATAATGCCAATGGAACATGTTCATGTACCAACCTTTAATGTCGCTGCTGGGGGTTGGGGATCGAACTGAAGGTCACAAAGTGCACCGTCCTTCCGATCGGGACGTTAGCTGGAGGACCCCTGTGCAGGGAGAATCATCCTCTATCCTTACCGTATTATCATGATTATAACAAAAGCGTTCGTCCTGCAAATACCGAGTGTATGCACACCGCCTGTATACAGGTTGAGATAGTATTCGTGTGGACATACTTTACATTTCTTATATCTACTAAGCAAAATAACGGGAGTCATTTTGGCAGTATTTTCTATGTATTCACCTACTGAGGTCATTCGCAACTTGTTTGTCAGACCAAAATAATGGATTTCGAAAGAGGCAGTCGTGTGTAAGCCAGCTGACTCTGCCCAAAGTCTAAGACCTTGCATCAGAAACAGATGAAATCCAACAGATAGACACCAAGGTGTTAGACAAGGTTCCACGTGAATGGCTTGACACGACAAAATATCCCTTACAGTGGATCCAGAGCTTCCTGACCAACAGGGGCTAATAAAATCTGGCCAAAGGCAAGTTTTTCATGATTGCCTCAGCTATATCCAATGTTCGTCAAGGTGGCATGCTCGGACCTTTGTTGTTTTGCCCATACATGAATGACCTGCCACAGAAAGCCAGCTCTGGATCTCGACTCTTTGGTACTGAAAGCATTTTATACAACAAGATATCAAGCATAACTGATACTGCAGCACTTCAGAGGGATCTTGACACACTACAGCACTGCTCATAATGGAATACAGATTGGCAAATGTCTTTTCAATCCCCCCTCCCCCCAATGTGCACCAGTCAGGGTAACAAGTCGGAGTCATCTGGTTGGAGATTTGGAGCAACTTACATGTTCCAGATACATGGCCATGAACTGCCAATCTTAAAGACTTGAAAGTTCCTGAGCGTCCTATATTTCAGAAACATGTAATGGGAAACCCATTTTGATGTAACTGTAAAAAGGCAAAAAAGAAGCCTGGTGTTTCTTTGAAAGGAAGATAACCAGCTGGTCTGAAAATGTTAAAACATGATGGTATAGACCATGATTAGACTTATCCTGGATTATGCCACGTCAGTATTGGACCCACATATTGTATCCAGAAGGTGACACGGCGAGCAGCTCGGTTTTGTCAAAAGTGACTACCACACAACCAGTAGTACCTCCCGAGTGATGCAACACCCTAATTGGCCGGCAAACTTACCAGCATTGACATCAAGACGCAGGGCATGATTTATCTCTGGGCCGGTTGCAATTTCTCCCACCCGCAAGCAGCGACAAGTAGAGAATACTCTCAGGGGTATATGGTAGGACATCTTCTGTCTACCCCCGCCCCACCCCCTCCTTCATCGCCACGGGAATCAGACTTAAGGACCAACTTCCAATGAGTATTGTCACATCAGAGATCCTTGAAGAGAGGTGGATCTTGCAAGCCTTCCCTAAACTACGTAAAACTGTTTTTCAAACTTTTAATTTGTTCTGTTGTGAGACAAAAGTGACGTGTATCTTACATCACTGGGGAGTCCAAATGATATTGACTTACAGGCAAGGGCAGCTGTCCTTACCGCCGGTAGGGTGTGTGTTTGCGAGAGAGGGGGTGTATTTCTGTTTCTGCACTTTTATTCATTTCCCCCTTTCTCCCCTGTCCCTCCCTCTCTTATCCCCTTCAATCTCTTTTTTGTCCCTTTCTCAAGGAGATGACACAAAATGACCCACCAGGGTTGACGAGTCGTTAAACCCAAAACATCGAGATTCGCCTCCGCCTTGCACATAGTCTTAGTATGACTTTGCTCAAGTGTTGGTCATGTGTGCACTTCATTGGAAGAAAAATTAGATAGGGTGACTCAAAGTTAGTTTGCAGCATGGACACTTTAAAGTGTTCTGAAGAACTAGCGAATTCCTATGGGATTTGGGGGCTCATCATCACTTTCTAAATCTTGGGCAGGTAGGTAGAAATCCAACAGGTAGCCAGATAGCTCATTTTGTCTCTTAACATTCCCAGAGTTTCATTGTATTACTCCTGAATGATAGTTTGTGAAAAGTTTCAATTTCTTGACCAGACGAGAAGCGCTTTCCACCCTACCGAGAAGCTCCGGTAAATGCTTCGGTAAATGCTCCGGTATCTCGTTGGTCCAATCGCGGTGCTTGGTTTTGACGGCTTAATATTTCGGCTCAGTGCGGTACGTTTCAGTTCATTTAAACTCGTGACGTAGTTTCGAAGATTTCCCGAGATCAAACTTCAGCGTTGATGAAACGGTTTTCGAAAAGAGCTTTATAAAATTATTTCGACGCTTTTTGTGTTTGTGTTGTAATGGGACTTGACTCCTTTTGGTTTTGAGAAGCATTTTTTGGATGTGAATACAATTCTCATGAACTCTGTAAAGATGACGGATTTTCGCGAGAAATTGAACGAGATTCCAGGCGAGATTTGGGTGCCTAAGTATGTTGTTCCAGCCTCTCTACAGTAAAGCAAACACTTCGTGTGTTTGCTATTAATCTGGTTTATGCGACAACTAATGCTGGCCTTGATCATCCGAAGGCACACTTTTCTACCTTAAATACCTTCATAACTGTACATAGCGTGGCGATGGCATGCCTAGCAATGACACGCGTTGCTAGGGCAACGTCAAATCAACTTCGGACCAACATACGTTGTACCGACGTAGACTCGACGTTGCACAAACGCGATGACGTTCTAGCGACTTTGCACCGTTGAATAAATGTCATTACGTTGTACTGACGTTGATGTGACGTCACAATTACGTCATGTGCCTGCTGTGTATGCCTAGCCATGACTTACGCTAAGCCTTTCTTACGGACTTCTATGTACGTGTTACGGCCTTTTCAAGAATACTTCACTTACTTGGGCCTACTGTTGATCAGAGTCGGGATAAAAGTGGAGTAACCGAAGAAAACTCTTCTAATAGCCAATTGCATGCATCCACACTGTTTAACCACAGTTTTCAATTATTGTAGACGAGTGTGAGTACCCGCGTATTGCTCTTGCTGTATAAGGCTCGTGCAAACAGTGACAACCTTTTTTTTTGGTGGGGTGGGGTGGGGAATAGTTTTACGACCTTTCAAGAAGATTCGCTTATTTCGGGTCGATTGTTAATCATGGGAGTTCCCGAAGAAAAAACACATGTCCTTCCGTTGCAGTACTTGGCGTCAGCGACCTCATGCTTAAGAAACAGCAATCTTACCCACCAGGCCAAGGGAGCCCGTGTTGAAAAGCTGGTCACACTGTGTGGATGTGTTGGCTGATCAAAGTCTCTACTAGTCGCAAAGGTCCTTTTGTAGGTTTTGTCCATCCCAACCTGTGGCCACAATACTGAGTCAGCGAACAACAAAACCAACATTTAGAGCTCAAAATCCGCACAGTCTGATAAGAGCTTTCACTGTTCGCATGAACAATAAAAAGGATCTTACATGAGTGTTCATGTTTTATTGAATTTATAAAACGAGTCGAGTCGAGCATTTTATCCCTTTTCCTCAACGAGTTTACTAGAAAAAGTGTCCATAGGACACGGATGCCCCCGCAAAATGCCATTCATAAAAATATTACAAATGTACTTCAAATCAATCATAAAATACATGCATCAAGGACAGATAATCCAAAAACCAAAAATGCAAGAGTTGTCTTCCTTGTTAATGACAACAAGGTTTTTTGATTATCTGCCCTTGACCTAGTACCATATAGTAAAACGTGTCCGGGCCATAACTCCTAAACCGTATGGAATATATTCATGAAACTTTTCAGGTGCATTCATCACACTGAGACGATGTGTCATGAACAAGGAAGACAACTCTTGCATTTTTGGTTTTTGGATTATCTGCCCTTGACTTAGTACCATATAGTAAACCGTGTCCGGGCCATAACTCCTAAACCGTATGGAATATATTCATGAAACTTCACAGGTGCATTCATCACACTGAGACAGTGTGCAGATAATCCAAAAATCAAAAATGCAAGAGTTATCTTCCTTGTTCATGACACATCGTCTCAGTGTGATGAATGCACCTGAAAAGATTCATGAATATATTCCATACGGTTTAGGAGTTATGGCCCAGGAACGGTTTACCATATGGTACTAAGTCAAGGGCAGATAATCCAAAAACCAAAAATGCAAGAGTTGTCTTCCTTGTTCATGACACATCGTCTCAGTGTGATGAATGCACCTGTGAAGTTTCATGAATATATTCCATACGATTTAGGAGATATGGCCCGGACACGGTTTACTATATGGTACTAAGTCAAGGGCAGATAATCCAAAAACCAAAAATGCAAGAGTTGTCTTCCTTGTTCATGACACATCGTCTCAGTGTGATGAATGCACCTGAAAAGTTTCATGAATATATTCCATACGGTTTAGGAGTTATGGCCCGGACACGTTTTACTATATGGTACTAGGTCAAGGGCAGATAATCCAAAAACCAAAAATGCAAGAGTTGTCTTCCTTGTTACATCGTCTCAGTGTGATGAATACACCTGTGAAATTTCATGAATATATTCCATACGGTTTAGGAGTTATGGCCCGGACACGGTTTACTATATGGTACTAAGTAAAGGGCAGATAATCCAAAAACAAAAAATGCAAGAGTTGTCTTCCTTGTTCATGACACGTCGTCTCAGTGTGATGAATGCACCTGTGAAGTTTCATGAATATATTCCATACGGTTTAGCAGTTATGGACCGGACACGGTTTACTATATGGTACTAAGTCAAGGGCAGATATTCCAAAAACCAAAAATGCAAGAGTTGTCCTCATTGTTCATGACACATCGTCTCAGTGTGATGAATGCACCTGTGAAGTTTCATGAATATATTCCATACGGTTTAGGAGTTATGGCCCGGGCACGGTTTACTATATGGTACTAAGTCAAGGGCAGATAATCCAAAAACCAAAAATGCAAGAGTTGTCTTCCTTGTTCATGACACATCGTCTCAGTGTGATGAATGCACCTGTGAAGTTTCATGAATATATTCCATACGGTTTATGAGTTATGGCCCGGAAACGGTTTACTATATGGTACTAAGTCAATGGCAGATAATCCAAAAACCAAAAATGCAAGAGTTGTCTTCCTTGTTCTTGACACATCGTCCCAGTGTGGTGAATGCACCTGAAAAGTTTCATGAATATATTCCATACGGTTTAGGAGTTATGGCCCGGACACGGTTTACTATATGGTACTTAGTCAAGGGCAGATAATCCAAAAACCAGAAATGCAAGAGTTGTCTTCCTTGTTCATGACACATCGTCTCAGTGTGATGAATGCATCTGTGAAGTTTCATGAATATATTCCATACGGTTTAGGAGTTATGGCCCGGACACGGTTTACTATATGGTACTAAGTCAAGGGCAGATAATCCAAAAACCAAAAATGCAAGAGTTGTCTTCCTTGTTCATGACACATCGTCTCAGTGTGATGAATGCGTCTGTGGAGTTTCATGAATATATTCCAAACGGTTTAGGAGTTATGGCCCGGACACGGTTTACTGTATGGTACTAAGTCAAGGGCAGATAATCCAAAAACCAAAAAAATGCAAGAGTTGTCTTCCTTGTTCATGACACATCGTCTCAGTGTGATGAATGCACCTGAAAAGATTCATGAATATATTCCATACGGTTTAGGAGTTATGGCCCGGGAACGGTTTACTATATGGTACTAAGTCAAGGGCAGATAATCCAAAAACCAAAAATGCAAGAGTTGTCTTCCTTGTTCACGACACATCGTCTCAGTGTGATGAATGCACCTGTGAAGTTTCATGAATATATTCCATACGATTTAGGAGATATGGCCCGGACACGGTTTACTATATGGTACTAAGTCAAGGGCAGATAATCCAAAAACCAAAAATGCAAGAGTTGTCTTCCTTGTTCATGACACATCGTCATAGTGTGATGAATGCACCTGAAAAGTTTCATGAATATATTCCATACGGTTTAGGAGTTATGGCCCGGACACGTTTTACTATATGGTACTAGGTCAAGGGCAGATAATCCAAAAACCAAAAA
Organism: Lucinisca nassula; assembly: GCA_963580285.1. NCBI lineage: Eukaryota > Metazoa > Mollusca > Bivalvia > Lucinida > Lucinidae > Lucinisca > Lucinisca nassula. The sequence goes on from OY757012.1 coordinate 41,987,065, forward strand.
AATGCAAGGGTTGTCTTCCTTGTTACATCGTCTCAGTGTGATGAATACACCTGTGAAATTTCATGAATATATTCCATACGGTTTAGGAGTTATGGCCCGGACACGGTTTACTATATGGTACTAAGTAAAGGGCAGATAATCCAAAAACAAAAAATGCAAGAGTTGTCTTCCTTGTTCATGACACATTGTCTCAGTGTGATGAATGCACCTGTGAAGTTTCATGAATATATTCCATACGGTTTAGGAGTTATGGACCGGACACGTTTTACTATATGGTACTAAGTCAAGGGCAGATATTCCAAAAACCAAAAATGCAAGAGTTGTCCTCATTGTTCATGACACATCGTCTCAGTGTGATGAATGCACCTGTGAAGTTTCATGAATATATTCCATACGGTTTAGGAGTTATGGACCGGACACGGTTTACTATATGGTTTTGTTTTGTTTGATTTGAGGTTTAACGTCCCCGTCAACACAGTATAGGTCATTTTGGAGACGTTGCTTCCAATTTTGTGGGACTTTTACCCGACATTGAGATGAAATGACATCTCAAGCCCTGTCGCCCAATGAAACCAATAGGGTTTATAAGCATGGACGGGCCGACTCGCACCGCGGTTCCTGGACAGGCTTAGATCCTCTAAGCGGTTTACCAGTACTAGTGTGTGGACGGTTTCAGCTCTGCGTGGAAGCATCATGCAGCCCATATATTTACTATATGGTACTAAGTCAAGGGCAGATATTCCAAAAACCAAAAATGCAAGAGTTGTCCTCATTGTTCATGACACATCGTCTCAGTGTGATGAATGCACCTGTGAAGTTTCATGAATATATTCCATACGGTTTAGGAGTTATGGCCCGGACCATTTACTATATGGTACTAAGTCAAGGGCAGATAATCCAAAAACCAAAAAATGCAAGAGTTGTCTTCCTTGTTCATGACACTTCGTCTCAGTGTGATGAATGCACCTGTGAAGTTTCATGAATATATTCCATACGGTTTATGAGTTATGGCCCGGACACGGTTTACTATATGGTACTAAGTCAAGGGCAGATAATCCAAAAACCAAAAAAATGCAAGGGTTGTCTTCCTTGTTACATCGTCTCAGTGTGATGAATACACCAGTGAAATTTCATGAATATATTCCATACGGTTTAGGAGTTATGGCCCGGACACGGTTTACTATATGGTACTAAGTCAAGGGCAGATAATCCAAAAACCAAAAAAATGCAAGGGTTGTCTTCCTTGTTACATCGTCTCAGTGTGATGAATACACCTGTGAAGTTTCATGAATATATTCCATACGGTTTAGGAGTTATGGCCCGGACACGGTTTACTATATGGTACTAAGTAAAGGGCAGATAATCCAAAAACAAAAAATGCAAGAGTTGTCTTCCTTGTTCATGACACATTGTCTCAGTGTGATGAATGCACCTGTGAAGTTTCATGAATATATTCCATACGGTTTAGGAGTTATGGACCGGACACGGTTTACTATATGGTACTAAGTCAAGGGCAGATATTCCAAAAACCAAAAATGCAAGAGTTGTCCTCATTGTTCATGACACATCGTCTCAGTGTGATGAATGCACCTGTGAAGTTTCATGAATATATTCCATACGGTTTAGGAGTTATGGACCGGACACGGTTTACTATATGGTACTAAGTCAAGGGCAGATATTCCAAAAACCAAAAATGCAAGAGTTGTCCTCATTGTTCATGACACATCGTCTCAGTGTGATGAATGCACCTGTGAAGTTTCATGAATATATTCCATACGGTTTAGGAGTTATGGCCCGGACACGGTTTACTATATGGTACTAAGTCAAGGGCAGATAATCCAAAAACCAAAAATGCAAGAGTTGTCTTCCTTGTTCTTGACACATCGTCCCAGTGTGGTGAATGCACCTGAAAAGTTTCATGAATATATTCCATACGGTTTAGGAGTTATGGCCCGGACACGGTTTACTATATGGTACTTAGTCAAGGGCAGATAATCCAAAAACCAAAAATGCAAGAGTTGTCTTCCTTGTTCATGACACATCGTCTCAGTGTGATGAATGCATCTGTGAAGTTTCATGAATATATTCCATACGGTTTAGGAGTTATGGCCCGGACACGGTTTACTATATGGTACTAAGTCAAGGGCAGATAATCCAAAAACCAAAAATGCAAGAGTTGTCTTCCTTGTTCATGACACATCGTCTCAGTGTGATGAATGCGTCTGTGGAGTTTCATGAATATATTCCAAACGGTTTAGGAGTTATGGCCCGGACACGGTTTACTATATGGTACTAAGTCAAGGGCAGATAATCCAAAAACCAAAAAAATGCAAGAGTTGTCTTCCTTGTTCATGACACATTGCCTCAGTGTGATGAATGCGCCTGTGAAGTTTCATGAATATATTCCATACAGTGTAGGAGTTATGGCCCGGACACGATGTCGGGACGGACGGACGGACGGCCGTTCTCACGGATGTATACTCATGTGGCTATTTTTGGCAGGATTGATACTTAAGTGGCTACTTTCAGCCATTGAAAAGAAGTATTTTCGGTGTCTAACGGAATAAATCCCATAGACCTACATTGATTCTGTCCATTTACATAGCCACCTAACTATACATTTGTTGGTGCGGACAAACGAACGGACGGACAGGGGTAAAACTTAATGCCCTTCCGCTATTCCCCGAATAGGCGGGGGCATAATAATACATGAGCACGAATGCAAGATTTATTTATCACATGACATTTAAAACACATTTTATTCACCATTGTTTACAAAAATGTTAATATTCTGCCATAAGTAAACGCGACGTCGTTAAGAGCGTTGTACATGTAACGTTACGGGGCGTATCTAACTAATTTGCATATTTAATCCACTAGTGGATTATCGAATTGATTACATATAGATTATTCATTCTCCTAGTTGAAATATGGGATTTATAAACCGAGGGAGGTAAAACAATCCGATAAAGAAACGAGTGCGAAGCACGAGTTTCTTTAACGGATTGTTTTACCTCCCGAGGTTTATAAATCCCATATTTTAAATAGGAGAAATGTATAATCTGTATATTACATGCACTTCCATAGACTTTTAGGAGAGATTGGATCTTGAATTTTGGATCTGAATGCCCGTTCAGTTGACTGTTTACAGCTCATGTAAACGGTTCAATCAGCGAAGTGTTACAGAATCTGGATGGAAGAACAACTGGATGGGCGCCATTTTGAAAGCGCTTTCTACAGTTTTGAACAAAAATAGAAGAAACAAAGTGTTTCAGTGATAAAACAAGTAAAACGTTAGATTAAATAAAGCAAAACTTACATCCTAATCAATGGTCATATCCATGTTTTCTTTTGTTTCAGCGTTGCATCCGACTCAAACGTCACGCATTCTGAACGTCTGTTGATATTTCTTAGACGCCATTACAATGACGTCATGAATAACGTCGCCGTGATTGAAACTTTCCCGCGTTTGAATAGAACAATTTCACTGCAAAGCGGTATCTCGTATCTTGTACATAAAGTAGTTCCAGCTGAAGGGATTTATTTCCCCGGCTAAGAGGAAATATTTCTTCTTAGCAAAAAGGAAAATACCAAGTTTATGTCTGGTAGAAATCATGGTATATCTCTGTAATGCATGTAATATATGACGTTATTACATTCTCAGATACGACGTCATGTGATAAATATAGAATCTGAGCTATTCACCTCTGGCTAGACTAGCGTTAGAAGTTTTGCGGTTTCGATGGTTTCACAAGTCTTAACCCTTATCCTGCTGAAACAGTTGCACTACATTTTGTTTTGTTTGATTCGAGGTTTAACGTCCCCGTCAACACTATAAAGGTCATTTTGATGACGCTGCTTCCAATTTTGTGGGACGTTTACCAGACATTGAGATGAAATGACATTTGAAGCCCTGCCGCCCAATGAAACCAATAGGGTTTATAAGCATGGACGGACCGACTCGCACCGCTTTTGCTGCGCAGACTTAGATCCTCTAAGCGGTTTACCAGTACTCGTGTGCGGGTCGGTTTCAGCTCTGCGTGGAAGCATCATGCAACCCATATATTTCTTCAAGCCCCGATGGGCGGGGGCCGGCGCTACGTTTTGCAAATCGTGTAGATACAGGTCAGATTGCTCCTTCAGAAGCCATCTGTCATGATCTGATCTGTATTTACACTGTTTGAAGTAACCATCTGATCAGTGTTTACAATGTTTGAAGCAACCATCTTATCAGTGTTTACACTGTTTGAAGCAACCTTCTGATATGTATTTACACTGTTTGAAGAAGCCACCTGATCAGTATCTACACTGCTTGAAGTAACCATCTGATCAGTGTTTATACTGTTCGAAGCAGTCATCTGATCAGTATATACACTGTTTGACATCCATATCGTGAATATATAGAAATAAATTACATCAAGCTATCTGATTGGTCTTAAGTTAGAAATGGGTGTTGCTAAATTAGTATATTCAACAGGAAAATAGTTAATATATATTTTGCAACAGTCCAATTTCTTTTAAGAATAACAGGCACATCTTGAAAAAATCGCTGCAAAGTGTCAGCTTTGAAATATAAGTTACGTGAGGGTGAGGGGACACATGCGACTCCTTACTAATTAACCACAATTGTATAGCATTTATATAGCCAAAAACTGCCTCCACTTTACAGGTGACAAACAGGACCACTACGGAAAAAGAGGGCCAGGACACATACGAAAAACAAATTGGACCAAGGCCGACCTGAAACAGGGCCAAAACGAAATTACTTGCTTATTGAAGTTAATTAATAAAATTGTCATTAACCAAGTAATTTCGTATTGGCCCTGTTACAGGTCCCAGGTCTGCTGTATTGGACCGAGGCCGACCTGAAACAGGGCCAATACGAAATCACTTGTTTAATAACATTATATTATTGAAGTTAATAATAATTTATAAAATTGTCATTAACCATGCAACTTCGTACTGGGCCTGTTACAGGCCCTTGGTCTGCTTAAGGGGAATGGGAACACCTTCAGGGGAGGCAACTCCTGCAAAAGTATTTTTGTCTCCCATGTCAAAAGGGGCCAACTCTAAAAGGAAAGAATTTGCCCCTGAGGAGCAAATTCTTTCCTTTAAGAGTAGACCCCTTTTTCAGTGGGACAGGGATTATAGAACAGCGAACAGGAAGTCCCGAAAATTGCCTACCTTTGAAAAATGGCGGAAAAAATTGCTAGGTGTTCCCTTTCACCTTAATTGGACCTCAGCCTTCGGCCTCGGTCCAATTCAGCAGACATCGGGCCTGTAACAGGGCCAATACGAAATTACTTGATTAATAACATTATAAGGTTATCCATTTACACGAAAGTATCTTCGGACCGACAGGCAAGGCCGAGTGGATACGCAGGTTGATCCGAGCCTTAGCCTAGCACATGTCTGTAGACACAATTTCACTTGTTGTAAGACTCGATGGTAGCATTACGATAACACACCCGTGCGACATAGTGCATTTTGTCACATCTCCAAAATGGCGATTTTTCTGATGAAAATATGTGATATTTTTCTTATAAATACTGCAAATATAGGTTCTGGGTGCTCGTTAGAGCCGCCTCACTGAGGCGGTTCTAACGAGTACCAACAATATATGTCTTGGAGCAAAAATAAGAAATTTACCCCCGTAAACCCTAGTTATCTCTATATAAAGTGGGGTGTAGGGGTGGTTTCATTTCACGGACTTGTTAACGTAATGGAACGTGTATTCGTTAGAACCACCTACGGAAAAAATAAGATGATTTCACCAGAAAAGGACAATTTCTAGAACCATCAATTGTTTTGATCATCATGTTAAAAAGTCCGTGTAAGTCCCTCTAAACCACACTTTATGTACAGAAAACTGGGTGTTTCAGGGGTACACACTATTTCTCTTATTTCTGTTCTAAACTTTAGGTTGTGGGTACTCGTTAAAACACGCCTAAATGAGGCGGTTCTAACGAGCGCCTAAACCTATGTTTGGAGTACAAATTAGAACGGCCCACGCCAATCGGGGCTTGAAGAATTATATGGGCTGCGTGATTCTTCCACGCAGAGCTGAAACCGACCCGCACACGAGTACTGGCAAACCGCTTAGAGGATCTAAGCCTGCCCAGGCAAAGCGGTGCGAGTCGGTCCGTCCATCTGATTGGATATCGTCAAACATTCTGCGATATACTGTCGGAAACCCGACGTCATCACGTAACGTCGCTTCTCATTGGCTGGCATTTTGGTTTTACGTACCTCTTTGGGCAAAATAGTACAATTATAACAAAACAACATAATAAGTGCATTAGAATGGGGATAACTGTATTGAAAATTGTCATTTGGGGAGATTGTCGTTTTTACGATCGCAAATTCCGTTTTACGTCGCCGTAAAACGTAATTTGCGACCGTAAAACCGCCGATTTACCTCCTCAAATGACAATTTTGAATACAGTTACCCCCTAATTTTCATCAGAAAAGTTATCATTTTGGAGAAATGAAAGAATGCATTATATCGCACGGCTGTGGAATCGCAATGGATTGAGATTTCATACATTTGATCGCACTCTTTAACGTTCAGCAGCTTTTATTTTATATGGCTTGGGCGAGTATGTTATTCCAAGTATACCCTCCAAGTCGGGCTCAACATTTTCTTCACCGTCAAACTGGAAATTCTTGAGCAAAGATGTTAAAAAGAGAAACAATTCCATTTTTGCCACAGCCTCACCGAGACACACACGTCTACCTATGCCAAAAGGGATCAGTTCTTTCGGTCTGATAATATTTCCGTCAGAATCTAAGAATCGTTCTGGGTTAAATTTAGTTGGATTCTCGAATAGATTTGGGTCTTGAAGAACAGAGTCCAGATTGAATATGACTGAAGTGTTCTTTGGGATGAAATATCCTTCGAAGATAACACCCTCTTCAACGGTGACGCTGTGTGGCACAGACAAAGGAACGAGGTTTGCAAAGCGCAGTACTTCTTGTATAAAAGCTTCAACATATGGAAGTTTATTTCTGTCCTCTAGTGTAGGAAGTTTGTTGTCCATGATGATTTTGTCTATTTCCGAGTGTAGACGTTTCTGTATATCTGGATATTTCAGAAGGTACAAAATAGCCCATCGAAGTGCCGTAGCAGTTGTCTCGGAGCCGGCACCGAATAGATCTCTGGCGACCATTATGAGCTGATCAAGATTAAAATCAGACTTTTCTGCCTGACCATCGGCCTTATTAATCTCTGAGATATAGAAATCCATCAGATCACGAGGATTGCTTTCATCATAGGTTTTCTTATGATCTTCGTACATTTCCATGATAAATACACTCCACGCAGCAAGTGACTCATTTATTCTGGTCATTTGTAATGGGTCCCCGGGGATATACCGCAGAAAAGGTGCACAACTAACTAGGACACTGTCTTCTACAAGTTTCTGCGCCGTGGTGTCTGAATCATGCAGAAACTTCAGGAATTTTTCATCGTTATAATCGTGGCGTTTACCACACACAATAGTGAACACAACGTTTGCAACACTTGCCTGAAGAGAATCCTTTATATCAAACGGACTGCCTTTCGCATCTCGAATAACATCAAGAAGACAGTTGACCTCTTTCATGATATTGTCTTCCAGTACAGTCTTACCAAATCCAAATTCTTGAAGACATGAACTAATAAATTTCCTCTGGCGTTTCCAAAATGATCCCTCTGCTAACACGATTCCTTTTCCTACACCCATAACGTTACTAATTAAATTTTTCGGCCTCGCGGAAAATATGTGTCCTTGTTTAACTGCCGCCTTTTGTATAAGATCGTAGCCATTTATCACAATTGTTAGGTCATTTCCAAGGTAGAAGCTGAATATGTCACCGTGCTTTTGACGTAATTTACGGAAAATTTCCAGCATATCTCCACCAATCAAAAGTGGGAGATCTCCTACCAACGGAAATGTCCACAGCCAACCCGGGGGTATTCCTGCCGGTTTTCGCATACCGAGATATGTCAAAATTAATATAACTGCAAAAATGCAAAATGTTACAAAGTTTATATCAAACATATTCACAAAATGCAGGTCACTATTACGCTGTGTACATTAAATATATACGATTGTTGACTGATTTACACACAGGAAAATCCAATATAAACATATCAGCCGATCACGCTATATTGCATATACATGTATGCAAATAGGCCAGCAATCCACAGCACACAGTCCCCAAGTAGGCGACAAATTGTTGATATTTTACTTATTTTTCCCAGAAAACAGGACTTGACATGTCATGCAAATTGTCTCCGCCACAGAAGACAATTCGCATGAGATGTTAAATCCTGTTTTTAGGAAAAAGTATAAATCATTTCAAAATTTCATCTGCTGTGAAAAATACCCAGCATGCAGAGCGTTAATGTCATGACGTTGCACCGACGTTGATGACGTTGCACCGACGTTGATTTGACGTTGCATAAACGTCATGACGCACCGACGTGAATATGACATCACAATTACGCCATGTGCCTGCTGGGTGAGTCTTTAAATCGAGGTCCCACCTCCGTATGACTTTAGCTGTTGGTGGGACGTAAAACTAACACACACTCGACCAAAAGTTACTAAGCACAGAAGCTCTGCAGTTCTGATGTTCATGTGACTGTCACTGATTTGCAGGAAATCCAGATAAGGGTAATTTATAGAAAATCGCGCTATTTTATCACTGTGAGGTCAGTGTGTTGCGTAAGAGGGTTATCTATAGGATCAGGACTGGAATCATGTGTTTGACTTGGCAAACAGTGTAGTCCCAGTTCAGACTGATCATGGTCTGCACTATTTTCTTACAATAATGTTCTCAGCGGGCTTATGACATAATTGTGACGTCGTCACATCAAGGTCGGTACAACGTCATGGCGTTTATGCAACGTCACATCTACGTCGGTGCAACGTCGTGGCGTTGCACCGACGTTGATTTGACGTTGTCCTAGCGACGTGTGCCTGCTGGGTTATTTAAGTGTCAAAGTCCCGCATTTAGGCCCATTTTCCCAATCTACACTTAAAGACAATCGACCCACCAGTGCGGGGTGGGGGTGATGGTGAGAGGGCAAGGTGTCGTGTATGTTACGTCACTGGGGAGTCCAACTGATATTGGATCATCGGAACAGGTAAGGATAGAGGATGAATGTTTTAACTCTTCTTTTTTTTTTTGTTTTTTAGCTCACCGTCACGTAGTGACGAGGTGAGCTTTTGGGATCACTTTTTGTCCGTCGTCCGTCGTGCGTGCGTGCGTCCGTCCGTGCGCCCGTGCGTGCGTGCGTAAACAATTTCTTTAAACGACATCTCCTCCTAAACCACTGATCGGATTTTGACCAAACTTCACAGGAATGATCCTTAGGTGGTCCCCTTTCAAAGTTGTTCAAATGGTTCCGGTCCGTTGCACATCTAGGTCACAGGAGCCAAAAATAGATTTTTTTTTTCACAAAAAAACTTAAAAAATCTTCTTCTCTGAAACCACAAGGCCCAGGTCTTTGATATTTGGTATGAAGCTTCATCTAGTTGACCCCCACCAATATTGTTCAAATTATAGTGCTGGGACCAAAAATGCCCCCGCCCCGGGGCCCTTTGGTTTTACATAGGCTTATATAGGAAAAATCTTTAAAAATCTTCTTCTCTCAAAAACCACAAGGCTCAGGACTTTGATATTTGGTATGAAGCTTCATCTAGTGGACCCCTACCAAGATTGTTCAAATTAAAGTGCTGGGACAAAAAATGCCCCCGCCACGGGGCCCTTTGGTTTTACATTGGCTTATATAGGGGAAATCTTCTTCTCTGAAACCACAAGGCCCAGGTCTTTGATGTTTGGTATGAAGCTTCATATAGTGGACCCCTACCAAGATTGTTCAAATTATAGTGCTGGGGCCAACTATGCCCCCGCCTCAGGGCCCTTTGGTTTTATATAGGCTTATATTGGGAAAATTTTTAAAAATCTTCTTCTCTGAAACCACAAGGCCCAGGACTTTGATATTTGGTATGAAGCTTCATCTAGTGGACCCCTACCAAGATTGTTCAAATTATAGTGTTGGGTCAAAAAATGCCCCCGCCCCCGGGCCCTTTGGTTTTACATAGGCTTATATAGGGAAACTCTTTAAAAATCTTCTTCTCTGAAACAGCAAGGCCCAGGACTTTGATATTTAGAATGAAGCTTCATCTAATGGACCTCAACCAAGATTGTTCAAATTATAGCCCTTGGGCCAAAAATGCCCCCGCCCCAGGGCCCTTTGGTTTTACATAGACATATATAGTAAAACTCTTTAAAAATCTTCTTCTCTGAAACCACAAGGCCTAGGTCTTTTATATTTGGTATGAAGCTTCATCTGAAGGACCCCTAACAAGATAATTCAAATTATATTGCTGAGGCCAAAAATGTCCCTGCCCGGGGCCCTTTGGTTTTACATAGGCTTGTATAGGGAAAATCTTTAAAAATCTTCTTCTCTGAAACCGCAAGACCAAGGACTTTGATATTTGGTATGAAGCTTCATCTAGTGGACCCCTACCAAGATTGTTCAAATTATAGTGCTGGGGAAAAAATGCCCCCGCCCCCGGGCCCTTTGGTTTTACATAGGCTTATATAGGGAAAATCTTGAAAAATCTTCTTCTCTGAAACAGCAAGTCCCAGGACTTTGATATTTGGTATGAAGCTTCATCTAGTTGACCCCTACCAAGATTGTTCAAATTATAGCCCTTGGGCCAAAAATGCCCCCGATCCGGGGCCCTTTGGTTTTACATAGGCTTATATAGGGAAAATCTTTAAAAATCTTCTTCTCTGAAACCGCAAGGCCTAAGTCTATGATATTTGGTATGAAGCTTCATCTAGTGGACCCCTACCAAGATTGTTCAAATTATAGTGCTGAGGCCAAAAATGTCCCTGCCCCGGGGCCCTTTGGTTTAACATTGGCTTATATAGGGAAAGTCTTTAAAAATCTTCTTCTCTGAAACCGCACGGCCCAGGACTTTGATATTTAGAATGAAGCTTCATCCAATGGACCTCTACCAAGATTGTTCAAATTATAGCCCTTGGGCCAAAAATGCCTCCGCCCAGGGCCCTTTGGTTTTACATAGACTTAGTGTCCGCTCCGGGGACCGGGAGGTCTCGGGTTCGATCCCGGGCCGCGACATACCAAAGTCGTTAAAAATGGTACTAGCTGCTCCTCGCTTGGCACTCACATTTACGGGGTAGAGCTAGGACTGGTCGATCCAGTGTCAGGATAATGTGACTGGGTGTGGTATCATGTAATGTGTCTGGGACATGATACTTCAGTGAGGCAGCACTATAAACGTGAGCATTGAGCTCCCTGTCGCAACCAGACACCGTCGTGATATGACTGAAAAATTGTTGAAAGCGACGTTAAACCCGAATTCACACACACAATTTACATAGACTTATATAGGGAAAATCTTTAAAAATCTTCTTCTCTGAAACCACAAATACTAGGTCTTTAATATTTGGTATGAAGCTTCATCTAAAGGACTTCTAACAAGATTATTCAAATTATAGTGCTGAGGCCAAAAATGCCCCTGCCCCGGAGCCCTTTGGTTTAACATAGGCTTGTATAGGGAAATTCTTTAAAAATCTTCTTCTCTGAAACAGCACGGCCCAGGACTTTGATATTTGGTATGAAGCTTCATCTAGTGGACTCCTACCAAGATTGTTCAAATTAAAGTGCTGGGGCAAACAATGCCCCCGCCCCGGGCCCTTAGATTTACATTGGCTTATATAGGGAAAATCTTTAAAAATCTTCTTCTCTGAAACCGCAAGGCCCATATCTTTGATATTTGGTATGAAGCTTCATCTAGTGGACCTCTAACAAGATTGTTCAAATTATAGCCCTTGGGCTAAAAATGCCCCCAATCCGGGGCCCTTTGGTTTTACATAGGCTTATATAGGGAAAATCTTTAAAAATCATCTTCTCTGAAACCGCAAGGCCCAGGACTTTGATATTTGGTATGAAGCTTCATCTGGTGGACCCCTACCAAGATTGTTCAAATTATAGTGCTGGGGCCAAAAATGCCCCCGCCCCAGGGCCCTTTGGTTTTACATAGGCTTATATAGGGAAAATCTTTAAAAATCTTCTTCTCTGAAACCGCAAGGCCCAGGACTTTGATATTTGGTATGAAGCTTCATCTAGTGGACCCCTACCAAGATGATTCAAATTATAGTGCTGGGGCCAAAAGTGGCCCCAGCCCGAGGCCCTTTGGTTTTACATAGGCTTATATAGGGATAATCTTTAAAAATCTTCTTCTCTGAAACCACAAGGCCCAGGACTTTGATATTTGGTATGAAGCTTCATCTAATGGACCTCTACCAAGATTGTTCAAATTATAGCCCTGGGGCCAAAAATGCCCCCGCTCTGGGGCCCTATGGTTTTACATAGACTAATATAGGGAAAATCTTTAAAAATCTTCTTTTCTGAAACCACAAGGCCTGGGTCTTTGATATTTGGTATGAAGCTGCACCTTGTGGACCTCTATCAAGATTATTCAAATTATAGCCCTGATACCAAAAATGTCCCCGCTCCGGGGCCCTTTGGTTTAACATAGACTTAAATAGGGGAATCTTTAAAAATCTTCTCTGAAACTGCAAGGCCAAGGCCTTTGATATTTAGTATGGAGCTTTATCTAGTGGACCTCTACCAAGTTTGTTCAAATTATAGCCCTGGGGCCACAAATGCCCCCACCCCGGGGCCCTTTGGTTTTACATAGATTTATATAGCCCGGGGCCATTTGGTTTTGCATAGGCTTATGTAGGGAATATCTTTAAATAAAATCTTCTTCTCTGAAACCGCAAGGCCCAGGTCTTTGATATTTGATGTGTAGCTTCATCTAGTGGACCTTTGCCAAGATTGTTCAAATTATAGCCTTTGTTGATGTTTGGTATGAAGCTTCACCTTTAAGACCTCCCTAAACATTATGCACATTTAAGCCCTGGGGCCAATAATGGCCCTCTCTCGGGCCCACTTGTTACACTATGGATCAGGTGAGCGATCCAGGGCTATCATGGCCCTCTTGTGTTGTATATTAGGATCACTTTTTGTCTGTCATCCGTGCGTAAACAATTTCTTCAAACGACATCTCCTTTACCGCTGATCGGATTTTGACCAAACTTCACAGGAATGATCCTTAGGTGGTCCCCTTTCAAAGTTGTTCAAATGGTTGCGGTCCGTTGCACATATAGGTCACAGGAGCCAAAAATAGATTTTTTCACCGAAAACTTAAAAAAATCTTCTTCTCTGAAACCACAAGGCACAGGTCTTTGATATTTGGTATGAAGCTTCATCTAGTGGACCTCTACCAAGATTGTTCAAATTATAGCCCTGGGGCCAAAAATGTCCCCGCCCCGGGGGCCTTTGGTTTTACATTGGCTTATATAGGGAAAATCTTTAAAAATCTTCTTCTCTGAAACCGCAAGGCCTAAGTCTATGATATTTGGTGTGAAGCTTCATCTAGTGGACCTCTATCATGGTTGTTCAAATTATAGCCCTAGGGCCAAAAATGCCCCTGCCCCAGGGCCCTTTGGTTTTACATGGGCTTGTATAGGGAAAGTCTGTAGACATTTACTTCTCTGAAACCGCAAGGCCAAGGTCTTTGATATTTGATATGAAGCTTCATCTAGTGGACCCCTACCAAGATTGTTCAAATTATAGTACTGGGGCCAAAAATGACCCCGCCCCAGGGCCCTTTGATTTTACATGGGCTTATATATGGAAAATGTTTAAAAATCTTTTTCTCTGAAACCACAAGGCCCAGGACTTTGATATTTGGTATGAAGCTTCATCTAGTGGACCCCTACCAAGATTGTTCAAATTATAGTGCTGGGACCAAAAATGCCCCCGCCCCGGGGCCCTTTGGTTTTACATAGGCTTATGCGGCGAAGTAAGGGCGAGGATTGTGGCCACGTAAAATCGATTTAAGCCCCCCAGTGGAAATATTTCCACTGACCGTTCCAAGGCGGTTCTTCTTTGGCGATTTATTTATGTTGTTTTTGTTACTTACTGTGTGTATCACTTGTGTCTTTTAATTTTGGATGGCCATATGGCCATTTTGTGGGAAAGTAACTGTCCCTATGGCCTTCCTTTGTTTAGGTTTCCATTATGGTCTGGTCGCTTAATGTTTGTATTTCTTTCCCTTTGGTGTCTTTGATGGGTGGAGTAAGTTAATTGTATCGATTCCTGATCTTTGTTATGCCCCCGCCTATTCGAAGAATAGCGGAAGGGCATTAAGTTTTACCCCTGTTCGTCCGTTCATTCGTTCGTCCGTTCGTTTATCCGTTCGTTCGTTCGTCCGGTGACATCGTGTCCGGACCATAACTCCTAAACCTTATGGAATATATTCATAAAACTTCACAGTTGCATTCATCACACTGAGACGATGTGTCATGAACAAGGAAGACAACTCTTGCATTTTTGGTTTTTGAATTATCTGCCCTTGACTTAGTACAATAAAGTAAACCGTGTCCGGGCCATACCTCCTAAACCGTATGGAATATAATCATGAAACTTCACAGGTGCATCCATCATACTTGGACGATGTGTCATGAACAAGGAAGACAACTTCTGCTTGTTAAGATTTTGAATTATCTGCCCTTGACTTACATCCATATATAGTCAAATGGTATGTCGTGTCCGGACCATAACTCCTAAACCGTATGGAATATATTCATGAAACTTCACAGGTCCATTCATCACACTTAGACGATGTGTCATGAAAAAGGAAGACAACTCTTGCATTTTTGGTTTTTGGATTATCTGGCCTTAACTTAATACCATATGGTAAACTTGTCCGGGCCAAAACTCCTTAACCGTATGGAATATATTCATGAAACTTGACAGGTGCATTCATCACACAGAGAGGATGTGTCATGAACAAGGAAGACAACTCTTGCATTTTTGCTTTTTGAATTATCTGCCCTTGACTTAGTACAATAAAGTAAACCGTGTCCGGGCCATAACTCCTAAACCGTATGGAATATAATCATGAAACTTCACAGGTGCATCCATCATACTTGGACGATGTGTCATGAACAAGGAAGACAACTCCTGCTTGTTTAGTTTTTGAATTATCTGCCCTTGACTTACATCCATATATAGTCAAATGGTATGTCGTGTCCGGACCATAACTCCTAAACCGTATGGAATATATTCATGAAACTTCACAGGTGCATTCAACACACTTAGACGATGTGTCATGAACAAGGAAGACAACTCTTGCATTTTTGGTTTTTGAATTATCTGCACTTGACTTAGTACCATATAGTAAACAGTGTCCAGGCCATAACTCCTAAACCGTATGGAATATATTCATGAAACTTCACAGGTGCATTCATCACACTGAGAAGATGTGTTATGAACAAGGAAGACAACTCTTGCATTTTTGGTTTTTGGATTATCTGCCCTTGATGCATATATTTTATGATTGATTTTAAGTACATTTGTATTATTTTTATGAATGGCATTTTGCGGGGGCATCCGTGTCCTATGGACACTTTTCTAGTTTTACTTCTACTTTATGTAGGGAAAATTTTTAAAAATCTTCTTCTCTGAAACTGCAAGGCCCAGGTCTTTGATATTTGGTATGAAGTTTCACCTTGTGGACCTCTACCAAGATTGTTCAAATTATAGGCCTGGGGCCAAAAATGCCCCCGCTCCGGGGCCCTTTGTTTTTACATAGGCTTATGTAGGGAAAATCTTTAAAAAATCTTCTTCTCTGAAACTGCAAGGCCCAGGTCTTTGATATTTGGTATGAAGCTTCATCTTGTGGACCTCTACCAAGATTGTTCAAATTATAGCCCTGGGGCCAAAAATGCCCCCGCCCCAAGACCCTTTGGTTTTACATAGACTTATATAGGGAAATATTTAAAAATCTTCTCTGAAACTGCAAGCCCCCCTCCCCCCCCCCCCCCCCCCCCCCCCCACCTCCGGGGCCCTTTGCTTTTACACAGACTTATATAGGGAAAGTCTTGAAAAATCTTCTTCTCTGAAACCACAAGGCCTAGGTCTTGGATATTTGATATGAAGCTTCAGCTAGTGGACCTCTACCAAGATTGTTCAAATTATAGCCCAGAGGCCAAAAATGACCCCGCCTCGGGCCCTTTGGTTTTACATAGGCTTATATAGGGAAAATCTTTAAAAATCTTCTTCTCTGAAACCGAAAGGCCCAGGTCTTTTATATTTGGTATGAAGCTTCATCTGGTGGACCCCTACCAAGATTGTTCAAATTATAGTGCTGGGGCCAAAAATGCCCCCCGCCCCCCCCCCCCGGGGCCCGTTGGTATTACATGGGCTTATATAGGGAAAATCTTTAAAAAAAATCATCTCTGAAACCGCATTGCCTAGATCTTTGCTATTTGGTATGAAGCTTTATCTAGTGGACCCCTACCAAGATTGTTCAACTTATAGTGCTGGGACCAAAAATGCCCCCGCCCAGGGGCCCTTTGGTTTTACAGGGGCTTATATAGGGAAAATCTTTAAAAATCTTCTTCTCTGAAACCACAAGGCCCAGGTCTTTGATATTTGGTAGAAGCTTCATCTAGTGGACCCCTACCAAGATTGTTCAACTTATCAAATTATAGGCCTTGGGCCAAACATGCTCCTGCTCCGGGGCCTTTTGGTTTTACATAGACTTACATAGGGAAAATCTTTAAAAAACTTCTTCTCTGAATCCATAAGTCCTAGGTCTTTTATATTTGGTATGAAGCTTCTTCTAAAGGACCCCTCCCAAGATGATTCAAATTATAGTGCTGGGGTCCAAAAGTGGCCCCGCCCCAGGGCCCTTTGGTTTTACATAGGCTTATATAGGGATAATCTTTAAAAATCTTCTTCTCTGAAACCACAAGGCCAAGGACTTTGAAATTTGGTATGAAGCTTCATCTAATGGACCTCTACCAAGATTGTTCAAATTAAAGCCCTGGGGCCACAAATGCCCCCATCCCGGGGCCCTTTGGTTTTACATAGATTTATATAGCCCCGGGGCCATTTGGTTTTGCATAGGCTTATGTATGGAATATCTTTAAAAAAAATCTTCTTCTCTGAAAACGCAAGGCCCAGGTCTTTGATATTTGATGTGTAGCTTCATCTAGTGGACCTTTGCCAAGATTGTTCAAATTATAGCCTTTGTTGATGTTTGGTATGAAGCTTCACCTTTAAGACCTCCCTCAACATTATGCACATTAAAGCCCAGGGCCAATAATGGCCCTGTCTGGGGCCCACTTGTTACACTATTGATCAGGTGAGCGATCCAGGGCCATCATGGCCCTCTTGTGTTTTATATTAGGATCACTTTTTGTCTGTCATCCGTGCATAAACAATTTCTTCAAACTACATCTCCTTAACCGCTGATCGGATTTTGACCAAACTTCACAGGAATGATCCTTAGGTGGTCCCCTTTCAAAGTTGTTCAAATGGTTGCGGTCCGTTGCACATATAGGTCACAGGAGCCAAAAATAGATTTTTTCACCGAAAACTTAAAAAATCTTCTTCTCTGAAACCACAAGGCACAGGTCTTTGATATTTGGTATGAAGCTTCATCTAGTGGACCTCTACCAAGATTGTTCAAATTATAGCCCTGGGGCCAAAAATGTCCCCGCCCCGGGGGCCTTTGGTTTTACATAGGCTTATATAGGGAAAATCTTTAAAAATCTTCTTCTCTGAAACCGCAAGGCCTAAGTCTATGATATTTGGTGTGAAGCTTCATCTAGTGGACCTCTATCATGGTTGTTCAAATTATAGCCCTAGGGCCAAAAATGCCCCTGCCCCAGGGCCCTTTGGTTTTACATGGGCTTGTATAGGGAAAGTCTGTAGACATTTCCTTCTCTGAAACCGCAAGGCCAAGGTCTTTGATATTTGATATGAAGCTTCATCTAGTGGACCCCTACCAAGATTGTTCAAAGTATAATGCTGGGGCCAAAAATGACCCCGCCCCAGGGCCCTTTGATTTTACATGGGCTTATATATGGAAAATGTTTAAAAATCTTTTTCTCTGAAACCACAAGGCCCAGGACTTTGATATTTGGTATGAAGCTTCATCTAGTGGACCCCTACCAAGATTGTTCAAATTATAGTGCTGGGACCAAAAATGCCCCCGCCCCGGGGCCCTTTGGTTTTACATAGGCTTATGCGGCGGAAGTAAGGGCGAGGATTGTGGCCACGTAAAATCGATTTAAGCCCCCCAGTGGAAATCTTTCCACTGACCGTTCCAAGGCGGTTCTTCTTTGGCGATTTATTTATGTTGTTTTTGTTACTTACTGTGTGTATCACTTGTGTCTTTTAATTTTGGATGGCCATATGGCCATTTTGTGGGAATGTAACTGTCCCTATGGCCTTCCTTTGTTTAGGTTTCCATTATGGTCTGGTCGCTTAATGTTTGTATTTCTTTCCCTTTGGTGTCTTTGATGGGTGGAGTAAGTTAATTGTATCGATTCCTGATCTTTGTTATGCCCCCGCCTATTCGAAGAATAGCGGAAGGGCATTAAGTTTACCCCTGTCCGTCCGTTCATCCGTTCGTTTATCCGTTCGTTCGTTCGTCCGGTGACATCGTGTCCGGACCATAACTCCTAAACCTAATGGAATATATTCATAAAACTTCACAGTTGCATTCATCACACTGAGACGATGTGTCATGAACAAGGAAGACAACTCTTGCATTTTTGGTTTTTGAATTATCTGCCCTTGACTTAGTACAATAAAGTAAACCGTGTCCGGGCCATACCTCCTAAACCGTATGGAATATAATCATGAAACTTCACAGGTGCATCCATCATACTTGGACGATGTATCATGGCCCTCTTGTTAGCTCACCGTCACGTAGTGACGAGGTGAGCTTTTGGGATCACTTTTTGTCCGTCGTGCGTGCGTGCGTGCGTGCGTCTGTAAACAATTTCTTTAAACAACATCTCCTCCTAAACCACTGATCGGATTTTGACCAAACTTCACAGGAATGATCCTTAGGTGGTCCCCTTTCAAAGTTGTTCAAATGGTTCCGGTCCGTTGCACATCTAGGTCACAGGAGCCAAAAATAGATTTTTTTCACCAAAAACTTAAAAAATCTTCTTCTCTGAAACCACAAGGCCCAGGTCTTTGATATTTGGTATGAAGCTTCATCTAGTGGACCCCTACCAAGATTGTTCAAATTATAGTGCTGGGGCCAAAAATGCCCCCGCCCCGGGGCCCTTTGGTTTTACATTGGCTTATATAGGGAAAATCTTTAAAAATCTTCTTCTCTGAAACCACAAGGCCCAGGTCTTTGATATTTGGTATGAAGGTTCATCTAGTGGACCCCTACCAAGATTGTTCAAATTATAGTGCTGGGGCCAAAAATGCCCCCGCCTCGGGGCCCTTTGGTTTTGCATAGGCTTATATAAGGAAAATCTTTAAAAATCTTCTTCTCTGAAACCACAAGGCCCAGGACTTTGATATTTGGTATGAAGCTTCATCTAGTGGACCCCTACCAAGATTGTTCAAATTATAGTGCTGGGACAAAAAATGCCCCCGCCCTGGGGCCCTTTGGTTTTACATTGGCTTATATAGGGAAAATCTTTAAAAATCTTCTTCTCTAAAACCACAAGGCCCAGGTCTTTGATATTTGGTATGAAGCTTCATCTGGTGGACCCCTGCCAAGATTGTTCAAATTATAGTGCTAGGGCCCAAAATGCCCCCGCCCCGGGGCCCTTTGGTTTTACATAGGCTTATATAGGGAAAATCTTTAAAAATTTTCTTCTCTGAAACCACAAGGCCCAGGACTTTGATATTTGGTATGAAGCTTCATCTAGTGGACCCCTACCAAGATTGTTCAAATTATAGTGCTGGGACAAAAAATGCCCCCGCCACGGGGCCCTTTGGTTTTACATTGGCTTATATAGGGAAAATCTTTAAAAATCTTCTTCTCTGAAACCACAAGGCCCAGGTCTTTGATATTTGGTATGAAGCTTCATCTAGTGGACCCCTACCAAGATTGTTCAAATTATCAAATTATAGGCCTTGGGCCAAACATGCTCCTGCTCCGGGGCCTTTTGGTTTTACATAGACTTATATAGGGAAAATCTTTAAAAAACTTCTTCTCTGAAACCATAAGTCCTAGGTCTTTTATATTTGGTATGAAGCTTCATCTAGTGGACCCCTACCAAGATTGTTCAAATTATAGTGCTGGGGCCAAAAATGCCCCCGCCCCGGGCCCCTTTGGTTTTACATTGGCTTATATAGGGAAAATCTTTAAAAATCTTCTTCTCTGAAACCACAAGGCCCAGGTCTTTGATATTTGGTATGATGCTTCATCTGGTGGTCCCCTACCAAGATTGTTCAACTTATAGTGCTGGGGCCAAAAATGCCCCAGCCTCGGGGCCCTTTGGTTTTACATTGGCTTATATAGGGAAAATCTTTAAAAATCTTCTTCTCTGAAACCACAAGGCTCAGGACTTTGATATTTGGTATGAAGCTTCATCTAGTGGACCCCTACCAAGATTGTTCAAATTATAGTGCTGGGACAAAAAATGCCCCCGCCCTGGGGCCCTTTGGTTTTACATTGGCTTATATAGGGAAAATCTTTAAAAATCTTCTTCTCTGAAACCACAAGGCCCAGGTCTTTGATATTTGGTATGAAGCTTCATCTAGTGGACCCCTACCAAGATTGTTCAAATTATAGTGCTGGGGCCCAAAATGCCCCCGCCCCGGGGCCCTTTGGTTTTACATAGGCTTATATAGGGAAAATCTTTAAAAATTTTCTTCTCTGAAACCACAAGGCCCAGGACTTTGATATTTGGTATGAAGCTTCATCTAGTGGACCCCTACCAAGATTGTTCAAATTATAGTGCTGGGACAAAAAATGCCCCCGCCACGGGGCCCTTTGGTTTTACATTGGCTTATATAGGGAAAATCTTTAAAAATCTTCTTCTCTGAAACCACAAGGCCCAGGTCTTTGATATTTGGTATGAAGCTTCATCTAGTGGACCCCTACCAAGATTGTTCAAATTATCAAATTATAGGCCTTGGGTCAAACATGCTCCTGCTCCGGGGCCTTTTGGTTTTACATAGACTTATATAGGGAAAATCTTTAAAAAACTTCTTCTCTGAAACCATAAGTCCTAGGTCTTTTATATTTGGTATGAAGCTTCTTCTAAAGGACCCCTCCCAAGATGATTCAAATTATAGTGCCGGGGTCCAAAAATGCCCCCGCCCAGGGGCCCTTTGGTTTTACAGGGGCTTATATAGGGAAAATCTTTAAAAATCTTCTTCTCTGAAACCACAAGGCCCAGGTCTTTGCTATTTGGTATGAAGCTTCACCTAGTGGACCCCTACCAAGATTGTTCAAATTATAGTGCTGGGGCCAAAAATGCCCCCGCCCCGGGTCCTTTTGGTTTTACATAGTATATAGGGAAAATCTTTAAAAATCTTCTTCTCTTAAACCACAAGGCCCAGGTTATTGCTATTTGGAATGACGCTTCATCTTGTGGACCTCTACCAAGATTGTTCAAATTATAGCCCTGGGGCCAAAAATGCCCCCGCCCCAAGACCCTTTGGTTTTACATAGACTTATATAGGGAAATATTTAAAAATCTTCTCTGAAACTGCAAGGCCCATGTCTTTGATATTTTGGTATGGAGCTTCATCTAGTGGACCTCTACCAATATTGTTGAAATTATAGCCCTCGGGCCACAAATGCCCCCACCCCGGGACCCTTTGGTTTTACATAGACTTATATAGAGATAATATTTGAAAAATCTTCTTCTCTGAAACAGCAAGGCCCAGGTCTTGGATATTTGATGTGAATCTTCATCTAGTGGACCTCTATCAAGATTGTTTAAATTATAGCCCTGAGGTCAAAAATACCCTGCCCCGGGGCCATTTGGTTTTACATAGGCTTATGTAGGGAATATCTTTAAAAAATCTTATTCTCTGAAACCGTAAAGCCCAGGTCTTTGATATTTGGTGTGTAGCTTCATCTATTGGACCTTTGCCAAGATTATTCAAATTATAGCCTTTGTTGATATTTGGTATGAACCTTCACTTTTTTTAGACCTCCCGCAACATTATGGACATTATAGCCCTTGTGTAAATAATGGCCCTCCCCGGGGACCACTTATTACTCTATGGATCAGGTGAGCGATCCAGGGCCATCATGGCCCTCTTGTTTTCACTTACATTCACTTTTTCCTCTTCCTCCCTTGCCCACCTCTTTCATCTTTTCTGCTTTCTCTTCTTTCTCTTTTCTCCCTAGACTTGCCCAAGTCTGTTAATTAATTGCCAATTGTAGAACTAATAGTTAAATAATAATAATAATAAAAAAATGAAAACACAATTCCCCTGTATGAACAAATTAAAATTAGCACACACCTACATTCAGAGATAAAGACTAAAGAGACTTATCAGCGTGAATATTCTGAGAAATCAGAAATAAATTATTGGTTTAGACTCATATTCTAAACAGGTTTTTTAATTATTTGGACCCCATTTTGATTTATCTCAGTCTTTGAATCGACTGCCTGTTCGAAATTTGCAAATTTGTAGTTAGTTTCATCTGGCTTTCGTTGCCGGATCATTACAGGGTCACTGATGAGGCTTTATTAGCCGAAACTACGTAGTATGGCCCATCTTCTTTCTTATGAATGTTTTCATTGCTCTTAAAGGAACTCTTTTTTGATTTTTATTTTACATATTTTTTGTTTAAAGGGACTTACAGTAAAAAGCAAAAATAGGTAAATATAAATGTAGGGACTTGGGCAAGTCTTTTTTCTCCCTTTCTCTGGGAGACGACACAAAATGACCCACACGGGCTGAAGTGTCGTTAAACCCAATACAAACAAACAGACCTACCTACATATATGTTGTCTGTGCTTTTATTTTTTATTTTTTTATTTTTATTTTATAATTATCTCAATCCCTGTCGCCTAATGAAACCAATAGGGTTTATATGCAAGGACGGCCCGACTCGCACTTTTTTGCCTGGGCA
This sequence comes from Lucinisca nassula, assembly GCA_963580285.1. NCBI lineage: Eukaryota > Metazoa > Mollusca > Bivalvia > Lucinida > Lucinidae > Lucinisca > Lucinisca nassula. The sequence continues at coordinate 42,010,026 of OY757012.1, forward strand.
GGTCTTAAGTCTTCTAGGCGGTTTACCAGTATCCATGTGCGGTCCGTTTAGCTCTGCGTGGAAGCATCGTGCAGCAAAGGTGGTTCTTTACTAAAGGACCATGGATGCCAAAATGTTAAGAAAGAACAGCTGAACTGCCAAAATGTTAAGAAAGAACAGCTGAACCCTTATAAATATGCCTTTAAGGGAAATGGGAGCACCTTCAGGGGAGGCAGTCCTGCAAAAGTATTGTTTGCCTCCCATGTCAATAAGGGTCTACTCTTAAAGGAAAGAATTTGCTCCTACATGAGCAAATAGGGGTCTACTCTTAAAGGAAAGAATTTGCTCCTATAGGAGCAAATAGGGGTCTACTCTTAAAGGAAAGAATTTGCTCCGATGGGAGCAAATAAGGGTCTACTCTTAAAGGAAAGAATTTGCTCCTATAGGATCAAATAGGGGTCTACTCTTAAAGGAAAGAATTTGCTCCTATGGGAGCAAATAAGGGTCTACTCTTAAAGGAAAGATTTGCTCCTATAGGAGCAAATTCTTTCCTTTAAGAGTAGATCCCTTTGTTCAGTTGGGCAGGGCTTATAGAAAAACGAACAGGAAGTCCCGACAGTTTTCTCCCTTTGAAAAATGGCCGAAAATATGCCAGGTTTTCCCATTCCCCTTAAAAGCAGAATTAATCCTTATTTTAGCTGGTTTTAATAGTGGCAATCTCGCTGTACTAGTTAGGGTCAACTCGATGAGGTGATTCTTACAAGTGCATGTACCGTTTCTAATAATGAATAAAGAAAATTATCCCGGTATCTCGTCCTTAATTTAGAAGCCTCCGTGGTGTAGTGGTTATGCTATTCGCCTTGAAAACCAGGGGTCGCAGGATCGATCCCGGGCTTATTCAGGCTTTCGGATGTGTCTTTAAACCAAGGTCCCGTCTCCGTAAGACCTTAGCTGTTGGTGAGGCGTAAAACTCAAACACTCACCCACTCACTCCGTCCTAAATTATCCATGTCACCCTCTCTCTGACACAACTAAATTTCGAAATGAACTCTGCTATAAATAAGGCAGAAGGTTCCATTCAACTCAATATTGGTTTGCAAGTCCATGTAAACACACAGAAAAACATCCGGAAATTTTATGGGAGGGGGCGAGGATACTATAAACGTATTTCTGACCGTGAATTGGTACTATATGTATCAACGAATGCTTTTTATCATATGACGTCGCGTCTGAGAGTGTAATAACGTCATGTAATGTTTTCGATAATCCATTTGTGGATTAAATATGCAAATTAGCTAGATACGTCCCGTAACATTACATGTACGACGTCATTAATGATGTCGCGTTTACTAACGGCGGAAAATTGACATTTTTGTTAACAATCGTGAATAAAATATTATAAATAGAATCTTGCATTCGTGCTCATGTATAATTGAATTTATTAAACTCGTTCAGAAAAAGTGATAAAATGCTCGGCAAAGCCTCGCATTTTATCCCCTTTCCTGAACTCGTTTAATAAATCCAATAATACATGAACACTCATGTAAGATCCTCTATATACTGACTTCGACAGCTCAGTGGTAGAATGTCCTCTTTGGGATCGTGAGGTCGATGGTCGCCGCGCCATGAGGTTCTTTGGCAGGCGCATTTTCAGGATTACTCCTCAGAATATACATGAAGGCAGGTGAGTGTTTGAGTTTTACGTCCAACCAACAGCTAAGATCATACGGAGACGGGACCTCGGTTTAAAGACTCATCCGAAAGTCTGGAGAAGCCCGGGGTCGATCCTGCGATCCCTGGTTTACAAGACTCACTACACCACGGAGGCTTCTAAATGAAGGCAGGTAAGTAGATGTTCGTCGCAATAAAAGCTCTGAACAGCAATATGTTATGTTAATTGTTTCTAATGTGCGACGTTAAATAAGGCATGTTTGTCTACGCACTATAGACTTTATAGCGTTTAACGCGGATAAAAATGCAACAGCAAGTACAAGCTTTCACAAAATGAAAAAGAGGCCCATAACAGGTAAAAGCTTTTACAAAAAGAATAAAAAAGAAGCCCACAGGAAGAGCTCTGGCACAGAATTGCAGAAAACTATTATCTGTATCGTCATGACGTTTGGACTTATATAAGCGCTTAGACAGGACGGTTTCAATCATCTGATCGCGAACTTAACACGTCGCACTGCACTAGTACCAGACAAGGATGGAACCTTTGGCGCAGACGGTCTAGAAGTATCGCAAAGTGCCAGACTGGCAATTAGAATTTTGCCATATAAAACATATTTTGGATATAATTCTAGACATTCACAGTTAATATGTGCTAAGCGTAGACTTAGCTTTTTGTAAAAGCTATACTTGTTATCTTTGGTAGTACATGTATTCGCAAGAACCAGCGACTGAACGTATAAGATGGGAGCATTAACAGCATTTCATTAGTTTTGTTTGTTTGACTTGAGGGTTTTCGTCCCCATAAACACTACTGAGGTCATTTTGGAGACACATGCAGGAATTCTCGTACTACAGGCACTTCTCCGCACCAATCCGTCACTTCTGTGACGTCATAGCTTGTCGATAGTTCTCAGACATGTAACGATCGGGAAATGTGAAAAAAAAAATATATATAGGAGCCCGACGTTTAACCCATTAAATCATTAATTTTCTTAATAAAAGATATAATGAAAATGATGCGTTTGAAGTTTTGTAACTTATAAAGAAAAAACATGAAAAATGTTGATGGACAGACAGTCAGATGGATAGACACATGGACGGGCGGATAGACGGACAGACAGGACATTACTATGGGGCAACTGTCAATACCTATAGGAAGCTTTATTTGAATATCTTTAGCGGTTTTAAAATAAAGATGAAAAAAAGACGAAAAAAGCTGGATTTTTATTTTTTTCAAAGGCCCATAACTCTGAGAGTATTGAAGCTACAGTTACGTAGCCTGCCATAAAATTGTGTAAAGATAATGAGACCATATATTTAAAGTTTGAAGTTGATAGGTTTGACGGTTTGTAAGTTATTAAGAAAAGCATGAAAAATGTGGATGTTTTTAAGTTTTCCAAAGGGCCATAACTCTGAGAGTATTGTAGCTAGAGTTACGTAACTTGCCATGAAATTGTGTAATAATATTGTGACCTTATATTTAAAGTTTGAAGTTGACGTAAGTTATTAAGAAAAAAAACATAAACAAGAGGGCCATGATGGCCCTGGATCGCTCACCTGATCCATAGTGTAACAAGTGGGCCCCAGAGAGGGCCATTATTGGCCCCAGGGCTTTAATGTACATAATGTTGAGGGAGGTCGTAAAGGTGAAGCTTCATACCAAACATCAACAAAGGCTAAAATTTGAACAATCTTGTCAAAGGTCCACTAGATGAAGCTACACATCAAATATCAAAGACCTGGGCCTAGCGGTTTCAGAGAAGAAGATTTTTAAAGATTTTGCCTATATAAGCCTATGTAAAATCAAAGGGCCCCGGGACAGGGGCATTTTTTGCCCCAGCACTATAGTTTGAACAATCTTGGTAGGGGTCCACTAGATGAAGCTTCATACCAAATATCAAAGTTCTGGGCCTTGTGGTTTCAGAGAAGAAGATTTTTAAAGATTTTCCCTATATAAGCCTATGTAAAACCAAAGGGCCCCGTGGCAGGGGGGGGGATTTTTTGTCCCAGCACTATAATTTGAACAATCTTGGTAGGGGTCCACTAGATGAAGCTTCATACCAAATATCAAAGTCCTGGGCCTTGTGGTTTCAGAGTAGAAGAGTTTTGAAGATTTTCCCTATATAAGCCTATGTAAAACCAAAGGGCCCCGGGGCAGGGCATTTTTGGCCCCAGCACTAAAATTGGAACAATCTTGGTAGGGGTCCACTAGATGAAGCTTCATACCAAATATCAAAGTCCTGGGCCTTGTGGTTTTAGAGAAGAAAATTTTTAAAGATTTTCCCTATATAAGCCTATGTAAAACCAAAGGGCCCCGTGGCGGGGGCATTTTTGGCCCCAGCACTATAATTTGAACAATCTTGGTAGGGGTCCACTAGATGAAGCTTCATACCAAATATATAAGACCTGGGCCTTGTGGTTTCAGAGAAGAAGATTTTTAAAAATTTTCCCTATATAAGCCAATGTAAAAGCAAAGGGCCCCGTGGCGGGGGCATTTTTGTCCCAGCACTAAAATTTGAACAATCTTGGTAGGGGTCCACTAGATGAAGCTTCATACCAAATATCAAAGTCCTGGGCCTTGTGGTTTCAGAAAAGAAAATTTTTAAAGATTTTCCCTATATAAGCCCATGTAAAACCAAAGGGCCCCGTGGCGGGGGCATTTTTTGTCCCAGCACTAAAATTTGAACAATCTTGGTAGGGGTCCACTAGATGAAGCTTCATACCAAATATCAAAGACCTGGGCCTTGTGGTTTCAGAGAAGAAGATTTTTTAAGATTTTCCCTATATAAGCCTATGTAAAACCAAAGGGCCCCGGGGCGGGGGCATTTTTGGCCCCAGCACTGTAATTTGAACAATCTTGGTAGGGGTCAACTAGATGAAGCTTCATACCAAATATCAAAGACCTGGGCCTTGTGGTTTCAGAGAAGAAGATTTTTAAAGATTTTCCCTATATAAGCCAATGTAAAACCAAAGGGCCCCGTGGCGGGGGTATTTTTTGTCCCAGCACTATAATTTGAACAATCTTGGTAGGGGTCCACTAGATGAAGCTTCATACCAAATATCAAAGTCCTGGGCCTTGTGGTTTCAGAGTAGAAGAGTTTTGAAGATATTCCCTATATAAGCCTATGTAAAACCAAAGGGCCCTGGGGCGGGGGCATTTTTGGCCCCAGCACTATAATTTGAACAATCTTGGTAGGGGTCCACTAGATGAAGCTTCATACCAAATATCAAAGACCTGGGCCTTGTGGTTTCAGAGAAGAAGATTTTTAAAGATTTTCCCTATATAAGCCAATGTAAAACCAAAGGGCCCCGTGGCGGGGGCATTTTTCGTCCCAGCACTCAAATTTGAACAATCTTGGTAGGGGTCCACTAGATGAAGCTTCATACCAAATATCAAAGTCCTGGGCCTTGTGGTTTCAGAGAAGAAGATTTTAAAAGATTTTCCCTATATAAGCCTATGTAAAACCAAAGGGCCCCCGTGCGGGGGCATTTTTGGCCCCAGCACTATAATTTGAACAATCTTGGTAGGGGTCCACTAGATGAAGCTTCATACCAAATAACAAAGACCTGGGCCTTGTGGTTTCAGAGAAGAAGATTTTTTAAGTTTTTGGTGAAAAAAATCTGTTTTTGGCTCCTGTGACCTAGATGTGCAACGGACCGGAACCATTTGACCCATATTCAAACTTGACCGAGATATTGTCATGATGATCATTCTGAGCAAGTTTGATTAAGATTGGACCAAAATTGTGGCCCCTAAGGTGTTCACAAGGTTTTTATATGATTTGACCCGCTGACCTACTTTTTAACCCGATATGACCCATATTCGAACTGGACTGAAATATTGTCACAATGGTCATTCTGAGCAAGTTTCATGATAATTGGACCAAAACAGTGGCCTTCAGAGTGTTCACAAGGTTTTTCTATGATTTGACCTACTGACCTACTTTTTGACCCGACATGACCCATATTCGAACTTGACCGAGATATTGTCACAATGATCATTCTGAGCAAGTTTGATGATAATTGAACCATAACTGTGCCCTCTAGAGTGTTCACAAGGACTATCTATGGTTTGACCTACTGACCTACTTTTTGACCCTACATGATCCATATTCGAACCTGACCGAGATATTGTCATGATAATTATTCTGAGCAAGTTTGATGATGATTGGACCAAAACTGTGCCCTCTAGAGTGTTCACAAGGTTTTTCTATGATTTGACCTACTGACCTACTTTTTCACCCGACATGACCCATATTCGAACTTGACCGAGATATTGTCATGATGATCATTCTGAGCAAGTTTGATGATGATTGGACCAAAACTGTGGCCTCTAGTTTGTTCACAAGAAAAAGTTTACGCACGACGGACGACGGACGACGCCGGACATCTTACGGTCACAAAAGCTCACCATGACCTTCGGTCAGGTGAGCTAAAAATGTGGACGGACGGAATAATAGCCTTAATTCAAATGCCCAAAAGTCGTATTTCTAAACAATTATCCGCTCTTTATAACCTGTCATTCGATAGATCTATGTAATATCTACAGTTTTGTGGTAAAATATTGAAAAAATGTATATTTTTTAGAGTGGCCTACAGGTTGCAGTAAGCCCCCGCCCATAGGGGCTTGAAGAAATATATGGGCTGCATGATGCTTCCACGCAGAGCTGAATCCGGCCCGCACACTAGTACTGGTAAACCGCTTAGAGGATCTAAGCCTGTCCAGGAACCGCGGTGCGAGGCGGACCGTCCATGCTAAAAAACCCTATTGGTTTCATTGGGCGACAGGGCTTGAGATGTCATTCCATCCCACAAAAATTGGATGCAACGTTTCCAAAATGACCTTTACAGTGTTGACGGGGACGTTAAACCTCAAATCAAACAAACAATACAGGTTGTAGAATATACGAGGGTAGGCTGAAAAGTTGAGAGCCTGACCAAGAAGCAGGCATCGAACAGCCATGGAATTTTGTATTCATTAAATCCAAACCTTTATTACTTGATTTGACTCAAATGAGTTCAAGTTTCCTGCAATAACGTAGAAATTCTAGACTTTGAAAATTGATACCAGCAGGTTTTTGAGAAAATGGACAAAATCTGGCATCGTGGTGTCATCAAGTACCTCCATAAAAAGGGGTTAGCTCCTAAGGACATTCATGCCGATATGGTTGCTACATTAGGGGGTGATGCTCCTTCGTATGCAACCGTGAAAAGGTGGGCAGCAAATTTTAAGATGGACAAGGACAGCCTTGAAGATGATGACCGGTGTGGACGACCCACAAGGCAACAACTGAGGAAACCATCAGCCAAGTGCACAGGGCCGTGATGGATGACAGGCGTTTAACTGTGAATCAGTTAGCTAACACTGTTGGCATCTCCCGTGAACGAGTAGAGAACATTCTACACAGTGAATTAGGAATGTCGAAGGTTTCCGCCAGATGGGTGCCACGGCTTTTGACGCCTGACCAAAAGTTGACCAGACTGAACCTGTCACAAGCCAACTTGGCTATTTTCGAAGCAGACCAAGATGGTTTTCTTGACAGGATGAATGTTGGGTTCATCATTTTGAGCCAGAGACCAAAAGACAATCCATGCAATGGAGGCACTCTGGCTCACCCCCTCAAAAGAAGGCAAAGGTCGACTCCTCTGCAGGGAAGGTGATGGCATCAGTGTTCTGGGATGCCAAGGGCACAATATTCATAGATTACCTTCAAAAGGGCAGAACAATTAATGGGGAGTATTATGCAGATCTGCTAAAACAATTGCGAAAAGCAATTAAGGCTAAACGACCCGGAAAATTGACAAAATGGGTCTTGTTCCATCAGGACAATGCGCCTGCTCATAAATCGGTTGTCGCAATGGCTGCTGTGCATGACTGTGGCTTCACACTTGTCGATCACCCTCCGTATTCACCCGATCTAGCTCCATCAGATTATTTCCTGTTTCCAAACATGAAAAAGCACTTGGCTGGGCAGCATTATCGGTCAGACGAGGAGGTGATAGCTGCTGTGGAGGAGTTTCTCAGGGACCAAGATCAGACCTTCTATACCACTGGGATCCAAGGCATCGCTGGAGGAAGTGTGTGGACAGGAAGGGAGACTATGTTGAAAAATAAGGCACTTTCAGCATGAAAAAAACATTGGATCTTGGTCAGGCTCAGAACTTTTCAGCCTACCCTCGTAGCTATATTTGAAAAAAAAAAAACAACAGGCAGTTGTGTCCCACTCTGTTTAATTACACACCAGCTTACACAGGTAAGACGACCGGTTAAAGAGTGACAGTTCCTGAAGTACGGTAATTCCTGGTAGTGCCTTTAGCCGACATTGAGATCAAATGACTCTGAAGCCTTACCGCCCAAACAAACCAAAAGTATTTACATGTATATCTAGGGACGGTCCGACTTTCACGACTTTGCCTGGGAAGGCTGAGACCCTCTAAGCGGTTTACCAGTACTCATGTGATGTCGGTTTCATCTCTGCGTGGAAGCATCATGCAGCCCAATCTACATTACGAAAACACGCCTATACAAACAGATGGTATATTTTACCGTCGAAAAAAAAGAAAACACTAAAATTTTAAGATGAAAAATTGTGATATTTTTCTTATTTCTGCTCAAAATATAGATTGTGGGCGCTCGTTAGACTTAGAGCAGAAATTAGAAAATAAGGTTTTCCCCTGTAAACCCCAGTTTTACTATATAAAACTGGGGTTAAAGGGGGTCAAAATTATATAGACGTGTTTTCGTGATGTTTTTCTCAGTCCAAGCTCTAATGGGCAGGGGCCCGCATTTCATCAGAAAAATACAATTTTAATGCACAGGCGTATGTAACGCTTCATCTGATTGGATAACGTAAAAAATTGCGACAGTACTGTATATCCTGCGATACAGTCAACCCCCAATTACTAGAACTACGAACCTGTACAAATAAAAATACAAAATAAGTTCCTTTAAGGGGAATGGGTAAACCTGACCCAAAAATTGCTATCCATAGATTGTGATGAAACTTGTCATTTTGAATATTTGCACTTTGTGTCACAGCACTTTTTCGAGTAGCTGCATATGTAAATTTTGTTTACTTGCTCTGACACGGAGTCAACTTTAACAAACATGCCCTTTGCACTCCAAAAACATCATTGTTCTGTCATTTCACCTGTACTTCCTGGTAGTGTCAGCCATATTTGTTTATGTTTCCGAATCTCCTTTTGAAGAGTAGCATTACCTTCCTTTGGGTAATACTAAAGCATGACATGAAGGTATTCCCATTCCCCTTAAGAGCAATGAAAACATTCATAAGAAAGAAGATGGGTCATACTACGTAGTTTCGGCGTATAAAGCCTCGTCAGTGACCCTGTAATAAGCCTCGTTAACTTAACGAGCTCCTTAGTAGTCATATTGTTAACTGTTCTAGTAAGCACAATATCTATAATTTTGCTATTTTTGCTGAACAATTGAGCAGTTTTTGCATATACAAAATCTGCTCACATTCTTTCAGAAATATACAGTAAAATTCCTATATTAAGACCACCTTTGGGACTGTTCAAAAGTGGTCTTTAAGACCACTTTTGAACCGTCCCAAAGCTAGTCTCTTATTGGGAGGCACTGGGTGTGGAATACTCAAAGAAAGAATAACTGAAACTTTCTCACTAAGCTTTTAAGGGGAATGGGAACACCTTCAGGGGAAGCAACTCTTGCAAAAGTATTTTAGTCTCCCATGTCAATAGGGGTCAACTCTTAAAGGAAAGAATTTGCTCCTGAGGAGCAAATTCTTTCCTTTAAGAGTAGACCCCATTTTCAGTCGGACAGGACTTATAGAAAAGGGAACAGGAAGTCACAAAAGTAATCTCCCTTTGAAAAATGGCAGACAAATCTGGCAAGTGTTCCCATTCCCCTTAAAGCATAATTAGTCTTAATTTTAGGTGGTCTTGATAGCGGAATTTAACTGTATATTTGCCATATTAAATGATCAAAGTTTTAACGATACGTTAACTGACAGCGTCTTTTGTTTTGAACAACTGGCCCATTACGAAAACACGCCTATACAAATACATTGTAAACTTTACCACCGCAAAACTAAAAATTTTAAGATGAAAACTTGTGATATTTTTCTTGTTTCTGCTCAAAATATACATTGTGGGTACTCATTAGAACCGCCTCATTGAGGCGGTTCTAACGAGTACTCACAATCTATATTTTAGAGCAGAAGTAATGTACTCATAATCTATATTTTAGAGCAGAAATAAGAAAAATAAGGTTTACCCATATAAACCCCAGTTTTAGTATATACATATAAAAGTGGGGTTTAAGGGGGTCAAAATTATATAGGCCAGTTTTCGTGATGCCTTGTGATTATTTTAACAAGTCCATGTAAAGAACATCCCTCTAAACTCCTCTTTATATAGAGAAAACTGGGGTTTACGGTGGTATACATTATCTTTCTTATTTCTGCTCTAAGAAATAGGTTGTGGGTATTCGTTAGAACCGCCTAAATGAGGTGGGTCAAACGGTCACCAACAATTTATGTACGCAGTACAAATAAGAAAACTATGCCAGCTTTTCAAGAGAAACGTCACCATGTTGGGGATATGAAAGAATGCACTATGTCGCACGAGTGTTAAGTTGGCGCCTTATTCCATATTCCTTATTCAATCAAAATAAGTCGACTTCACGTTTAAGCCCCTATCAAACTAAGGCATCTTTACATAAATATGCTCAACAAGAGGGTCAAGATGGCCCTGAATTGCTCACCTGTCGACAAGGCTATAATTTGAAAATCTTGGTAAAAGTCTACAAGATCAAGCTTCATAGCAAATATCAATAACATGGGCTTTGTGGTTTCAGAAAAGACGATTTTAAAGGTTTCCCCTATTTAAGTTTATAACTAACTTGTGGGCTCCAGGGATCGGCCATTTTCGGTCCCAAGGCTATAATTTGAACAATCTGTGTAGGGGCCGGTCCACTAGGTGAAGCTTCATATCAAATATTAAAGATCTGGGCCTTCAGGTTTCAGACTCGAAGATTTTGTAAAAGTTTTCCCTAATTAAGTCTATGTAAAACATGTGCGCCCGCCGAGGTTGGGCCATTTTTGGTCTCAAAACCAAAATTTGAACAATCTGGGTAAGGGTCCACTAGGTGAAGCTTCATACCAAATATCAAAGACCTGGGTCTTCTGGTTTCGGACAAGAAGATTTTTTAAGGTCTTTCATGAGTCTATTTAACATATTAAGGCCCCGAGGCCCGGTCGTTTTTGGTCCCCAAGGCTATAATTTGAACAATCTCGGTAGAGGTCCACTAGATGAAGCTTCATACCAAATATCAAAGACCTGGGCTTTCTGGTTACAGACAAGAAGATTTTTAAAGGCTTTCCCTATATATGACTATGTGAAACATGTGTGCCCTGGGGCCATGTTAGTTTTGGCCCAAAGACTATGATTTGAACAATCTTGGTAAAGGTCTATTAGATGAAGCTTTATTCGAAGCCTTGAGGTTTTAGACAAGAAATTTTTTAAAGGTTTTCCCTATGTTAGCTCATGTAAAACATGTGTGCCCTGTAGCGGGGCCATTTTTTTGCCCCAAGGCTATAATTTGAACAATCTTGGTTGAGGTCCACTAGATGAACCCTCATACCAAATATCAAAGACCTGGGCCTTTTGGTTTCAGGCAAGAAGATTTTTTAAGGTTTTCACTACATAAGATTTTCCCTTTATAGTAAAAAAAGCTAAACGGTTGCCTTTGGAAACAAAGAACACATAAAAGAACGAAAATCGGAGACTCGGTTTTATTGAGCCTCTTCATATACAGCAATGTAGTTTGCAAGCCTGCACACGCCCCCCCCCCTCCCCCCCCCCCCCCCCACTAGCGCCGGCTTGAGCGGTTGGAAAAAATTGAAAGTCGCCTGTTTTAAAACTTTGTTTGACGCTTTAAGGATAAATGACATGCTTGTTCAGCTGAGACTTCGTGTGTATCCAGTTTTCGTTTTTCAAATAGCATGTTTCGTCTGATCATTCATGAAATTTTTCAACTTTAACCAATACATGTCACAAACATACGCGACAAAATGTTCATCAGTATCATGTGAGTGAAACTGCACCTTAACTCACATGATACTGATGAACATTTTGTCGCGTATGTTTGTGACATGTATTGGTTAAAGTTGAAAAATATAAGCCGGACTACATTTTGTGCGGACACACATTTCTATGGTGGTGAAAGCCGGAAACATCTTGATAACTCGTATACAAGCATAGGATAACAGAACCTGTCATTTAAACTGATGAAGATTGTGCCAATCGCCACTATTCGATTACATGGCATCGTTAAGTTCTATGAACCCGAATACCATGTAAGAAATAAAAAGAAAGAAATAGGTTTATTTCTGTTTTCCTTATTCGTAGTTGATAATTCCGAAATTGATGATCTTAAGTTACCGAGTCTTTTTAGCTCACCTGTCTCGTAGTGACAAGTTGAGCATTTGTGGTCACATTTTGTCCGTCGTCCGTCGACAGTGCGGGTGTACGTCCGTGCGTCAGTAAACAATTTCTTCAAACGACATCTCCTAAATTGACCAAACTTCACCGGAATGAACCATAGTTGGTCCTCTTTCAAAGTTGTTCAAATAGTTCCGCTCCACTGCACATCTAGGTCACAGGAGCTAAAATAGATTTTTTAAAATTTTAAAAAATCTAATTCTCTGAAACCGCAAGGCTCTGGTCTTTGATATTTGTTTTGAAGCTCCATCTAGTGGTCCTCTATCCAGATTGTTCAAATTATAGCCTTGGGGCCAAAATGGCCCCGCCCGGGACCCACATGTTTTACATGCACTTATCAAGGATTCGAATTTCAGCCCCAGAGAACATTGCGACGAGGTGCTATACATGTAGAACATTTGCGTGTAGCGCATTTATAATCAGTTACTTCTATATATAATGCTTTGGGTGACCAAATCCAACAAGAATCAATTGCGAATAAGGAATAAAATATTTTTTCCTTATTCCTTTTTCGCTTTTCAGCATTCTTTGCGACGAGGTGTAATAAAATATGAGCGTATAGCGCATTGAGCACGAAGTACAGCAAGAGCTATAGCAGTCACACTCGCGTCGGTCTCGGTGTCGGTGTGTACGTATACATGTGCGTCGCTCAAATTTAAAGTTTTTGGTTAAAGTTTTCTATTGCTTTATATCTCTAAAACCACTTTCATATTGGTCTAAAATTTCGCACAGTACCAGCCCCAACCCCATCAGTGACCTTGAGGTCAAGGTCACGGACTTAGAAACTTTATGTTGCAGTTTTTGGTTAAAGTTTTCTATTGCTTAATATCTAAAAAACCACTAGGTAGAAGAAGGGAAGATTGAACGTATAAATTTTCTCACCATGAATCACATAGAAGAAAAGTGGAGTACTCTGTGTGTACGGCCCCCGCCCATCGGGGCTTGAAGAAATAGATGGGCTGCATGATGCTTCCACGCAGAGCTGAAACCGACCGCACACAAGTACTGGTAAACTGCTTAGAGGATCTAAGCCTGCCTGGGCAAAGCGGTGCGAGTCAGCCAGTCCATGCTTATAAACTCTATTGGTTTCGTTGGGCGACAGGGCGTGAGATGTCATTTCATCTCAATGTGGGGTAAAAGTCCCACAAAATTGGAAACAACGTCTCCAAAATGACCTATACAGTGTTGACGGGCACGTTAAACCTCAAATCAAACAAACAAACTCTGAGTGTAGGTGGGTATGCCAGCAGAACAGCGTTTCTTACAAAATTTCAGTCATTTCTGTTTCATGGTTTCATCATTTTTCATATTTAGTATACCACTCAGACATAGTTGGTAATATCTTTATATAAATGCCAGTTTTAATTGTACGATTTACTAATAAGCTTCCAGATAGGCGAGCTATGCTGCATTGTACAGCTCTTGTTACTTCTACGCATTATGACATAGGTTGCGACATCCAGCGAGCATCAATTGTGAATAAGGAATATCTCAATCTTTTTCTTATTCCTTATTCAATTTTCAGGTTGCGCATTATGGCATAGGTTGCGACATCCAGCGAGCATCAGTTGTGAATAAGGAACATCTCAATCTTTTTCTTATTCCTTATTCATTTTTAGGTTCATAGAACTTTGCGACGCGCCGTTACAGAAGATTTGCGTATGACACGTTCATCATTTGAGCCCCGCCAAGCGAATTTGTGTCTTCGAGCATTCCGTCATGACAAATTTTAACTGCGTATGCCCAGCCATTCAGAGGGGGGCAGTGATATGGCTTTCTATCAGAAGGTTCCTCTTGATTCATGCCCCGCGCCTGCCCGGGGGGTAGAAATATGGCGGCTGCCTTCGGGAGTGTGGCAGAGTGGTAAGACCCCACCGAAAACAGTCCCATTGCCGAGACCACCCGGTGCCTCGAAATAGGTGGCTGCCTTCAGGTTCTGTGGCAGTTGGGTAAAAGCCTCCAACATGCAGAACAATCGTCCGTTTGACCGGTATTATTTTGTAATTCAATTTATTCAAATGCATCTTACCAAATTTTTTTACAATTCACTACGCGAGATCTATCCTTTTAAACCTTTCCTATCTCATGTTACTACCACGCTGCATTTGTACGTGTATCATCATTGCTGGTGGGTCGCGCACCGCAAAGAAGAAAACCTCATCTGTATATGTTTGTACTGTGTATGTGTCACTTTTTCATGCTCCATCACTCTGCACATCAATGAAAGATGCATTTTAAATACGTTATTAGATAAGTAACGTGTCGTTTCATGTTACCTCAAAGGAGCAGTCCCTATAAGGCCCATTTGATGGCCCCTTTTGATTTTCTTTAAACTTTGCAGACTCAAAATAGGATGTATTTGCTGTAATGTGGTGAAATTTCAGATCCACAGGTGTAATAGTATTGGCTCTATGAGCAACCAAAGTGGGTGGGGTAATTCTACCCCATTGAGAGACCCGTGGTTCTTATGCTATTATCTCTAGCACAAAGCATCCTGGCAAGTGGGTCTTTTTAGTATTGTTTAGATCTTTATAGATGTTAAACATAATGTATATGTTTTTGTGGAAAAATTCTTCGTTTGACCACTATGCTCACTTATAAGTCGTACCTAAATTTCAGCTAAATTTACTGACCGTCTTTACGCAAAACCACAACAAAAGTTTATTTCCAAAGCTACTGCAAAAGTACTTAATAGGGATAATTAAGATTTAATGGGCATTGCCAAATTATGAGCATTCCTTTCTTCTCTAATTACTTATAGAGTTATCTGCCCCTGAATCCATTTTTTGACATATTTTCTGTCATATTTAAAATCTATTGATATTTGGCAAAAGGATTCTTCAAAACAGTCAAAGATTCAGCTCACAATGATTTTCTGTCGATCTAATGAAGCTATTAGGTGATTTGTAAATATCTTCTTTGACAATGACTTAAACAATATGGGTGGGTTAAATATACCCCTTTGCTATTTCTACTGCAAAACTTCCTTTGCTTTATGTCAACTCATCTTCATAAATCTATCTTACTGACAATTAAGATGAAGTTAGAAAAAACGAAACTTTCTCATAATCTTTAGAATAAGTCTCCTTTTAGGTCATACTTACCTATAACATTGAAATATTACTGAACTTAATAAATCTTGCATTACATTAAAACATTTATTTTGAAGCTTTTCTGTTGATTTTACATGTATTTGGAACTGCAGCCAAAATGGTTTGTAGAAAACGGTGGTTCATCTTGTCCAGATTCCATATATGCTTTCAGGTAAACCAAGAAAGGATGCTTACCCAGTCCCTTCACTTGTATATCATTTTGGAGCCTTAAATAGTCTCTGGCCTTTGATTCTGGTACTCTTTGAGCCTTTCATTAAACTCTCGACACCACATACATGGTCGACCAACTGTTAGGTGTTGTTTTTTTTTATGAATTTTACCTATCAAGTGATTTCGACAGCCAGTCTTAAATAGATTATCAGCTTTGGCTGACCAACAATTGCTTAGGGATTTGACAGAAAGCAGATCCTGATTTAGACACCGGCAGTTATGGTAGAAATCCAGTAAACGAAACAAGCATTCAATATTTTACACCTGAACCCATGATGATGGTTGGCTGGACATATAGGGTCCTTCATCCCACTGGTAGTCTGTGCTACTGACCATTCTAAGGCAGTGGTTCTGATGTGGTTCATGTACTACTTTGGCTTGTTGATGTCCCCTTTGTGTGTTACATTTGCTGTGTGTCTTTTGTTTAACATTTTTATCACCTCTTGTGAGGAAGAAATTGTTGATTTTTGCATATGTGTTTTGTCTGTCCTTGATTTGACCACATCTTGTGATTGTGGTTTTTCTTGAACCTTTCCTTTTTATTTTTGTTCATGGGTTAACAAGTCTGATGTTTGACTTTGGTGTGTTTGTCTTCTATCCTGTTCTCTATCAGACCGAGAAGGATGTTACTGTTACAAATGAATTTAGTGCTATGTATATACCCGGTAACCATCTATCCTTTCTATTCATCTTCATCAGACACACTTGATGCACTCCAAGTGTCTATGGCTGCATCTACGACGTGGTCTATGAGAGCTCTGTTAAGTTTAGCGTCATTATTTTCTGTATTGTATCTAAAGAAACTTAAGTACCAGAGTACATATGCTATATGTGCACAGCAACCAACTGTGCGTGCCCCACTTCGGCACCAACAGTACCACCCACTAATGGATTTAGTCCCTGACTGCACTCCATCCATAAACTATTACGTTTTGCTGGTCACCCCCGCCCATAGGGGCTTGAAGAAATATATGGGCTGCATGATGCTTCCACGCAAAGCTGAATCCGGCCCGCACACTAGTACTGGTAAACCGCTTAGAGGATCTAAGCCTGTCAAGGAACCGCGGTGCGAGGCTGTCCAGGAACCGCTGTCCGTGCAAATAAACACTATTGGTTTCATTGGGCAACAGGGCTTGAGATGTCATTTCACCTCAATGTCGGGAAAAAGTCCCATTTAACACGTTTTTCCGCCAATCATATTTTAGTTCTTTTCCCTCCAGCTTGTTAGGACTTTTCCCCAATGCCATCATTCTTTTGGTTGCTGGATTTGAACCAAGCACCTTTCGATTGTATGTCTAACGCACTAGCCACTGAGCTATCAAGGCTATTTACTTTTAATAGAATGTGATGTAGAGCAAAAGAATAAATATAAAAATTCATGTAAAAACAAGATGTGTTTGTGAAACACTGATGCCCCTGGACAGTGCATGCTAAATATGAAAGCAGTACCACTAAGCAATCGAAAGAAATGGCCAATGTTCAAGTCTTAAAAAAGTAGGTCAAGGTCACAAGGTAAAAAATATGAGATCATTGGAAAGGTCTTGTGACATAGAATGCACATGTGAAATATGAAAGCCCTATCACTTACCAATCGAAAGTTATGGCCAATGTTAAAGTTTTTTAAAAAGTAGGTCAAACTTCAAGGTAAAAGTCATGCGGTCAAAATTATGGTACCACTGGAAAGGTCTTGTGAAAAAGAATGCACATGTGAAATATGAAAGCCATATCGCTTACCAATCAAAAGTTATGAACTATGATAAAGTTTTTTAAAAGTAGGTCAAATGTCAAGGTTAAGGTCACGAGGTCAAAAACTATCATACCACTAGAAAGGTCTAGTGACAAGGAATGCATATTTGAAATATGAAAGCCCTACTACTTACCAATCGAAAGTTATGGCCAATGTTTAAGTTTTTAAAAAGTAGGTCGAATGTCAAGGTCACAAGGTCAAAAATTATGCTACCACTAGAAAGGTCTTGCGACAAGGACTGCACTTGTGAAATATGAAAGCCCTATCACTTACCTATCGAAAGTTATGGCCAATGCTAAAGTTTTTAAAAATTTTGGAAAAAAAAGTAGGTCAAAGGTCAAGGTCAAGGTTACCAGATCAAAAATTATGGTACCACTGGAAAGGTCTTGTTATAAGGTATACAAAGGTGAAATATGAAAGCTCTATCTATTACCATTCAATAGTTATGCCCAATGTTAATGGTTTTGTAGGCAGATAGACAGATAAAAAACTATTTGCCCCCCCGAATCTCGATTCCGGGGGCATAATAAGTGTTGTCATCCAATTAAAGATCAATTTCTTTATTTCTGGACATTTCTGTTGTAACGAATGTGAACAGTTATTGTTTCTACCATCAATTATAGTATGCGCTAGTTCTTACTGTTCACAAGTATGATTTTTGAAGATGAATTGACATAAAGCCAAGGAAATTTTGTAGTAGAAATAGCAAAGGGGTGTATTTGACCCACCTCCACCTATATTGTTTTAAGTCATTATCAAAGAAGATATGTATAAATCACTTAATAGCTTCATTAGATCGAGAGAAAACCATTGTTTGCTGATTTTTGACTGGTTTTGAAGAATCCTTTGTGCATATATTTATAGATTTTAAATATGACAGAAAATATGACAAAAATGGATTCAGGGGCAGATAACTCTATATGTAATTACAGAAGAAAGAAATGCTCATAATTTGGCAATGCCTATTACATCTCAATTATCCCTGTCAAGTACCTTTGCAATAGCTTTGGAAATAAACTTACGTTGTGGTTTTGCGTAAAGACGGTCAGTAAATTTAGCTGAAATTTAGGTACGACTTATAAGTGAGTATAATGGTAAAGTGAAGAATCTTTCCACAAAAACATATACATTATGTTTAACATCTATAAAGGTCTAAACAATACTAAAAAGACCCACTTGCCAGGATGCTTTGTGCTAGAGATAATAGCGTAAGAACCACAGGTCCCTCAATGGGGAAGAATTACCCCACCCTCTTTGGTTGCTCATAGAGCCAATTCCATTACATCTGCGGATCTGAAATTTCACCACATTAAAGCAAATACATCCTATGTTGAAAAGTAGAAGTAAAACAAAGATCAGGAATTGATACAATTAACTTACTCCATCCATAAAAGACACCAAAGGGAAAGAAATACAAACATTAAGCGACCAGACCATAATGGAAACCTAAACAAAGGAAGGCCATATGGACAGTTACTTTCCCACAAAATGGCCATATGGCCATCCAAAATTAAAAGACACAAGTGATACACACAGTAAGTAACAAACAACAACATAAATAAATCGCCACAGAAGAGCCGCCTTGGAACGGTCAGTGGAAGATTTCCACTGGGGGGCTTAAATCGATTTTACGTGGCCACAATCCTCGCCCTTACTTCCGAGTCTGCAAAGTTTAAAGAAAATCAAAAGGGGCCATAAAATGGGCCTTATAGGGACTGCTCCTTTATTTCATGTTATTCCAAAGTTAACAGAATCAGATACTTATCACTAAATTCTGAAGTGTACGTTATCATCTAACACAGCTTATTTCAGTCTATAAAATCATTTGTACTCTCGGAAACTTCTCACCTCAATAATTTCTTACCATAATCGTGCATCTCATATTTAGCAAAGGATCTCCTGTTTTCAGAGCCAAGCTTTTATTTAAGCAAACGTTTTCGGCCTCCCTTGTCTGTAGGGAATAAAATATACAGGTCACTTTCCTTCTGTAGTGAATGGGGATAAAATTCCTTGTTGAAACAGGAGCCACTTGTTTGCCGTGAGTACGCTGGAAGAAGGGATCCTGATGATTGAGAAAAACCCAGGGATCTCCAGCTTTTCAACACATCATTTTGGCCCATATTTCAGATAGACGAGGGGTTTGGGCTAGATCCGGCCTGAATCAATCGGCTCAGTCGTGCCAAGCTCTAGAATCGCACAGCTTGTTCTTTACTTCCTTCTATCTTTCTTACGTATCTTTAAGGTACAAACCGGGTGTAATTTTTTCTTAATCCTCTATCTTTGAGTGTTATTTGATGGGCGGCGGCTGATGGATTAATCGGTGGGCTTGTACTGGGGAAATTCAGCAGAAACTTCTGTGAGGGAGAGAATGTGGGTGGGGAAATTTCAAGCTGGTTTTAGAAAAAAACAGCTCTACTAATGATCATTTGATTCGCTTAAAATCATTTATACGTGATTCCTTTATCAAAAACGAACATGTCGTAGCTGTATTCTTTGACCTAGAAAAGGCCTATGGTACGACTTGGAAATATGGCATCATGAAAGATTTACACAACTTGGGCCTTAAAGGCCGATTGCCACGTTTTGTTAAAAATTTCTTGTCCGATCGAACATTTAATGTTCGCATAGGCAATACATTATCGGACACATTTGATCAAGAACAAGGTGTACCACAAGGTAGTATTTTATCACCAACCTTGTTCAGCATAAAAATTAATAATATAGTTAAATGTGTAAAAGACCCAGATTGTTCGCTTTTTGTTGACGATTTTGGAATTTTTTATCGTTCCAAAAATATGGAAACCATTGGATTTAAACTCCAAAGGTGTTTAAAACTATAGAAACTTGGGCAACAGAAAATGGTTTTAAATTTTCTAAAACAAAAACTCAGTGTGTTCATTTTTGCCAAATTCGAAAGTTGCATTTAGATCCAGTTTTAAAAATATACGGCAGTCCAATTCCAGTCGTCACTGAGGCGAAGTTTTTGGGTCTTTTATTTGACAGCAAATTGTCTTTTATTCCTCATATCAAAGTTTTGAAAGCTAAATGTTTAAAAGCTCTTGATATTCTTAAAGTCATGTCCAGTTCCGACTGGGGAGGAGATCGCACTGTTCTTTTAAATCTTTATAGATCTTTAATTCGTTCCAAATTGGACTATGGTTCCATAGTCTATGGATCTGCTAGGAAATCTTATTTAAAATCTTTGGATACTATACATCATCAAGGTTTACGTCTAGCACTAGGTGCATTTCGCACTTCACCTATTGAAAGTCTTTATGCTGAATCAAATGAACCATCACTTTATGTAAGAAGAGAGAAATTGTCTCTTCAATATGCTACCAAATTAGCTGCTAATCCACGAAATGCAGCATATGACTCGGTTTTTAATCCAAATTATGAAAGATTCTACAATAACAAACCATCTGCTATAAAACCTCTTGGCCTGAGAATAAAACCGTTACTCGAAGAGGCCAATATAAATATTAAAAATATACAATCGTTTTCTTTTCCATCGAAAGAACCATGGGTGTTGAAACCACCACTGGTAATTTTAGATTTAGGAAAAAATAAAAAATCCGAAGTAGAATCGCATATATTTAAGAATGAATTTTTAGAAATCAAATCCAATTTTAAACATCACATTCCCATTTACACTGACGGTTCGAAACAAGATGAGAAAGTTGCTTGTTCTGTCATTAGTTCGAATTTCACTGATAGCATTAGATTACCCGATAATAGCTCTATTTTTACTGCTGAAGCGAAAGCAATTGATGTTGCACTGTATCATATTAATAAATAGAGATCAGTACGAAAAACAATTTATCATTTTTTCAGATTCTCTTTCAGTTCTAAAGGCTCTTAAAGATCAACAGCACAGAAATCCCCTAATTCAACAAATTTTAAGAAAATTCCACTATCTTTCTCTCTCCAAGGAGATTATTTTCTGCTGGATTCCCAGTCACATCAATATTCGTGGAAATGAGTTGGCGGATTTAGAAGCTAAATCTGCTTTATCTTTGCATGTTAAAAATTTTAAAATTCCTTTTTCAGATTTTAAATCTAACATTAATAAATATATCAAAAACAAATGTCAATCTATTTGGGAAAAAGAAACCGATAATAAATTATTCAAAATAGAACCTAATTTTCACAGGAAATGCTCTTTCTCAAATTACAGTAGGAAAGACCAGACTAAAATTACCAGATGCCGTATTGGACACACAAGACTAACTCATTCTTACATATTACAAAACGAACAAGCACCTTTCTGTGTATCCTGTAACGAACCGTTCACAGTTAATCACTTTCTCATTTCATGTGTAGAATTTTATCATATCCGCTCAAAATATTTTAATGTTACAACAATGAAAGATTTTTTTAACGACATACCATCTTATCAATTAATAAATTTTCTTAAAGAAATCGGACTTTTTAACAAACTGTAATCATTAATATTTTAATTTTTAAACTTCAATAACAATTTTATATCTAATACCTAATTATTTTTAGACGCTATATGCCCTATTAGGGTTGAGCGTCTTCAAGTTAAACAAAATATCCATCCATCCATCCACCTCTTGATTCACTGCTTGTATGTGCGAGCAGCGAAGTTCTGGCGAGACTGCGCCGATGCGCAGGCTCGCCTGAACCTTCGCTGCTCGCATAGGCTATAAGTACCAAAATCGCTTGACGAGGCCCATTTTATTTCAAAGCATAATGGTACAGGTTTCGGAATCCATACGTATCAAAGGTAAATAAATAATAAGGAATAAATCAAAATTTTCCATATCCCTTATTCGATTTCTAGCTTCAGAGAACTTTGCGACGAGGTGTAACAGAACATGTGTGTATGACACATTCATCATCTTTTTTACTACTCAACATAATGGTGTAGGTTTTGGAATCAAGCAAGCATCAATTGCGAATATGGAATAAGGAAGTAAATCAGAACTGTCCTTATTCCTTGTTGGATATTCGGCTTCAGAGACCACTGTGACGAGTAATAGAACATTTGCATAAAGCGCATTCATCAACATTTTTACTTCTAAGCGTAATGGTATAGGTTTTAAATGTCTAGCAAGTAATTACGAATAAAGAATAAATCAAAACGTTCCTTATTTCTTATTCGATTTTCAGGTTCAAAGGACTTTGTGGCGCGATGTAACATAACATTTGCGTATGTCGCATTCATCATCATTTTTGCTTTTAATCATAATGGAATATGTTTCAAAATGCAGGAAGTATCGATTGCGAAAAAGGTATGTGGAATAAATTCAAATTTTACTTATTCCTTATTCGATTTTCAGCTTCATAGAACTTTGCAACGATGTGTAATAGAACATTTGCGTATAACGCATTCATCATCATTTTTACTTCAAAGCATAATGTTACATGTATAGGTTTCGAAAGCAGGAAGTATCGATTGCAAATAAGGAATATATAAAACATTTACCTTATTCCTTATTTTTACTTCTCTGGATGTTGAAACCTACACCATTATGTTAAGAAGTAAAAATGATGATGAATGCGCTCAGCGCAAATGTTCTAATATACCTCGTTGCAAAGAGTTCTATATCTTAAAATCTAATAAGCAATGAGAAAAAAATCGATTTATTCCCCATTCCTTATTGGCAATTGATACTTCCTACAGAATTATGCTGAGGAGAAAAATTGTGATAAATGCGCTTTACGCAAATGTTCTTTTATACGCTCCGTCGCAAAGATCTATGATTCGGAAAATCGAATAAGGAACAAGGAAGATGTGGATTTATTCCTTATTCGCAATGGATACTTTCTGGATTTCGAAACCTATACCAGTATGCTTAGAAGTAAAAATCATCACGAAAACACGCCTATATAATTTTGACCCCATTGAACCCCACTTTTATATAGTAAAACTGGGGTTTCCGGGGTATACCTTATTTTTCTTATTTCTGCTCTAAAATATAGATTGTGGATACTCTTTAAAACCGCCTCGATGAGGCGGTACTAACGAGTGCCCACAATCTATATTTTGAGCAGAAATAAGAAAAATATTACAATTTTTCATCATAAATTTTCATATGTTCGGCGATAAAGTTGGTAATGTATTTGTATAGGCGTGTTTGCGTAATGGGTGAATGCGCTGTATGCAAATGTTTTATCACACATCGACGCAAATTTCTCTGCAGCTGAATAGCGAATGAGGAATGACAAAAAAAAATTAATTCTTTATCCCTTATTCGCAATTGATTCTTGCTGGATTTCGAAACCTATACCATTACGCTTAGAAGTAAAAGTGATGATGAATGCGCTGTTACACAGTACGCAAACCATGAAAGCTGGAAACCTCAAACTTGGCATACTAAGCAACACGATGACTTGTATCGTGTAAAAGGTTATGGGCATATTCCGCTTATTTGTTCATACGTTCTTTCTTTCTCTTCATATATGCCCGAATGTTAAATTTTTCGTTAAGATTTCTCAGGAACTACAAAAAATAGAAGTCTCAAACTTGGTATACTATTCAATGATGGTGACTTGTATTGTGTAAGAGACAATGGACTTTCTCGGTTTATTTGTTCATCTGTTCTTACATTCTTCTTTCCCTCCATATAGGTAGGTCAATGTTAAATTTTTCGTCAAAGATGTCAGAAGAACCACAAAAGCTAGAAGTCTAAAACTTGGTATACTATGTAATGATGTTTTGCATTGTGTAAGAGACAATGGGGTTCCTCGGCTTATTTGTTCATCTGTTCTTACATTCTTCTTTCTCCAAATATATGCCAATGTTAAATATTTCGTCAAATATTTCTCAAGAACCGTAGAAGCTAGAAGCCTCAAACTTGGCATCCTATTCAATCATGATGACTTGTATTGGGTAAGAGGCAATGGGCATTATCCGCTTATTTATTCATCTGTTTTTTTATTCTTCTTTCTCTCTATATAGGCCAATGTTATTTTTGTCAAACATTTCTCAGGAACAACAAACACTGGAAGCCTCAAACTTGGTATACTATGCAATGTTGATCACTTGTATTGTGTTCGAGACAATGGGCTTCCTCCGATTATTTATTCTTCTGTTCTTTCACTCTTCTTTCTCTTCATATAGGCAAATGGGAAATTTTTTGTCAAAGATTTCTCAGGAACTGTAAAAACTAGAAGCCCCAGACTTGGTATGCAATGCAATAATGATGACTTATATTGTGTAAGAGACAATGGGCTTTCTATGCTTATTTTTTTACATTCTTCTTTCTCTCCATATAGGCCAATGTTAATTTTTTCTTGAAAGATTCTCAGGAACTTCAAAAGCTAGAAGCCTCAAACTCGGTTTACAGTGCAATAATTATGGCTTATATTGTGTAAGAAACAATGGGCTTTCTTGGCTAATTTGCAAAAGCTAGAAGCCCAACACTTGATATGCAATGCGATAGTGATGGCTTATATTGTGTAAGAGACTATAGGCTTTCTCGGCTTATTTGTTCATTAGTTCTTTCATTCTTCATTTCTGTCCATAAAGGCCAATGTTAAGTTTTTCAAAGATTTCTCAAGGACTACAACAGCTAGAAGCCTCAGACTTTGTTGCAATGCAATAATGATGGCTTATATGGTATAAGGGACACTGGGCTTTCAAGGCTTGTTTGTTCATGTGTTCTTTCATTCTTCTTTCTCTGCATATAGACCATTGTTAATTTTTCTTCAAAGATTTCTCAGGAACTACAAAAGCTCGAAGCCTCAAACTTGGCTTGCAATGCAAAAATGATGGCTTATATTGTGTAAGAAACAATAGGCTTTCTTGGCTTATTTGTTCATTTGTTCTTTCATTCTGCTTTCTCTCCATATAGGTCAATGTCGAATTGTTTGTCAAAGATTCTTCAGGAAATACAAAAGCTGGAATCCTCTAACTTGGTATGCAATGCAATAATGAAGTCATATCGCGATAGAGACAATGAATGTTTTCTTTGTTTTTGTTAATCTGTTCTGGAAGCCATCAACACAGTATGAAATTATGATTACTAACATCATGCAAGAGACACTGGGTTTTCTGACTGGTGATCAAAAAGTTGTGGGGGTATATTCAGATCTTCTGACAGTTCTAGTTCCTCTTTCCTTATTCGCAATTGATACTTCCTGAATTTTGAAACATATACGATTATGCTTAGAAGTAAAACTGATGATACGCAAATGTTCTCTTACACATCGTTGCATCGTTGCTCTGAAGATGAAAATCGAATAAGAAATAATATTTTTTACGGAGTGGCTGCACTGCAAATAGGTGAAAAACGCTGAAATGGCTATTTGCAGTCAACTGCAAATAGCCAAAACACGTTAAAATGGCTAATTGCAGTCAACTGCAGATAGCCAAATTACGTTAAAATGGATATTTTCAGTCAGCTGCAAACAGACAAAAAACGATAAACTGCTATATTAACAGTCTTTCAATATACTTGCAATTTATAGGCGCGGCCATCGAAGACTTTGATCAGATTGCGTACATCCGCACAGTCTATTCATAGTCTTAGCTGTGCGCTCTTAAGTGTGGAAAACACATTGAATCTTTTGAACGAACATCCAAAACCATCAAGAAAACACGCCTATATAATTTTGACCCCCTTGAACCCCACTCTTATATTGTAAAACTGGGGTTTACAGGGGTAAACCTTATTTTTCTTATTTTTGCACTAAAATATAGAGTGTGGGTACTCGTTATAACCGCCTCGTCGAGGCGGTTCTAACGAGTACCCACAATTTATATTTTGAGCAGAAATAAGAAAAATATCTCATTTTTCAGCTTAAAATTTTATTTTCCTTTATTCGGCGGTAAAGTTTACAGTGTATTTGTACAAGCGTGTTTTCGTAATGAGCAATTGGTTTGAATTAAAATTAGTTTGAGGTAAAAGTAGTTTGAGGTAAAAGTAGTTTGAGGTGAAAGTAGTTTGAGGTGAAAGTAGTTTGAGGTGAAAGTAGTTTGAACAAAACAAGTACATGGTATGTATAACAAACCTAACACAGCATTGTCCAAGATCTAGTTTAAATGAAGCAGAAGTTTAAGATATTACTGTTATGATGTCTTTACTTTATTTATTCACTTGTTACATGCATCTGTACATTAACATTACAAAAACACACCCGTCCCAGCAGGTACTCAACGTTGAATTTCTGATGAAATATGGTTGATTGGTTGATCAACCTAATATCAACCTTTGTTCAACGCTGATTCAAGTTAATCAACACTGATTAAACTTTGGCAGTATAACGTAGAATCAACGTCTCCCCGTACATCAACCATAGTGCAGTTTATATTTTACTTTTGGTCCTTTGAGATCAGCGTGAATATTCTGAGAAATCGGAAATAAATTATTGGTTTAGACTCATATTCTAGACAGGTTTTTAATTATTTGGACCCCATTTTGATTTATATCAGTCTTTGAATCGACTGCCTATTCGAAATTCGCAAAATTGCAGTGTTTCCTCTGGCTTTCTTTGCCGGATCATTACAGGGCCACTGATGAGGCTTTATTAGCCGAAACTACGTAGTATGACCCATCTTCTTTCTTATGAATGCTTTCATTGCTCTTAAAGGAACTCATATTTGATTTTTAATTGATATGTTGTTGTATATAAACAACTGATTCCGCTAAGTTGTACTTAAGTTGATATAACTCTGTTGATTGAACGTTGAAGTCCTTATTATTTAATCAACGTTGAAATTTGGCTGACAACCAACATTTGGTTATCATGACATAATAAACAACAACAACAGCAACGATATTATTATTATTATTATTATTATTACTATTATTATTGTTGTTGTTGTTGCTGCTGCTGCTTTAAAACAACACTCGCAAATACCAAACGGGCACATCACGTCAGGGCAACGTCCTATCAACGTCGTCGCATCGACGTTGATGCAACGTTACCTAAACGTCATGTGCCGGCTGGGATAAAAATCCAGAAGGCGCGCAAGTGCGGCAACCGATCAGGGTCTACGCTGTTTACTTGTCAAATACCAATTATATATGGATCCGTCCAGTTTGCATGGTTGGCGAGCCCACTTTTTACGCAGTGTTCATGAATGGGTTATAATAACTTTCCCACGAAGCTCGTAGAAACAAAAATTGGCGGCGCCGAACAGAAAAAAATGTGTTTAGAGTTTTATCCTAATGTACGTCGCTAGAATAGCCACTGTTCGGCTTTTCCTGCGTCTAAACGAATGTTCGTTTCAGTGAACTAGTTGATGAGATGGTTCCTATAAAAATCAAGGCACTGAGAGTACTGGTGGGTCGATCGTCTCTGAGTGTAGGTTGGGAAAATAGTCCTGATCTGAGAATCGAACTGTTCGTTTAACTTTAAGCAAGCACAGTAGAGCTGATCAGACATCGCGTTATGTGGCTTCTGATTATATAGATTCGGTTTGCCAATGCCCAAGTGTACGAGCACAGTCCACCCGCTCCCGCCCATCGGGGATTGAATAAATAGATTGGCTGCATGATGCTTCCACGCACAGCTGAAAGTCCCGTACCATTGGAAGTAACGTCTCCAAATGACCTATACAGTGATGACGGGTACGTTAAACCTTAGATCAAACAAACGAGCACAGTCCTGAATTTTCTTTTTACGCTGCGCTCTGACGTCTTAGGGTAGTACTTGGATTTTGTTCAACAGAGTGGGGAGGGTACAAACGCAGCCCCCTGCCATTGTTTGGAAATTATTTCAGATTCATACAGTTTTTCACCCTCTGCAAAATACCTGAAATTCGCATCCTCAACCCGCCCCTTTTCAGAGTCTGCGTACGGCCCTGAATCATGTTCAAAACTGTTGTTGCATACATATGGCGAACAGTGCCGACCTGATCAGAAGCAATGTACTCTATATCCCACCTTGGTCTACTCTGTATGTCTAATAACGATACCACTATAAACTCTGGGCTACTCATTTTTTCCACTTAAACATTTCAGGGTTCTAAAATTAAGTTCTTAGCAGGAGTCCGAAAAGTCTATTTTTACTCGACTTGGCATACATTTGTGTAACAGTTTTATAAATAAAATGTTCCGAAAGACGTCACGTGACATCGTGGCCTGGATTAAGATATTGTTTTTCCTTCATTACGTGAGCAACCTGGCATTCTTATACTGTTTCGTTTAACCCTCAAATGACACTATTTAAGCAAACAGAGAAGTTCCTGTACAACCTGCTGATCAGACGCCACATTCCGCGGCGTCTGATCTTGGTATTATCCAGCACACGATTCCTGTCAAGACTCTATAGATAGCTCTTGTTGCACTGATAAAAAGGTAACAGGACACTCCGGCCCCAAAACCACCTCGACCCTAGACACTTTGGCCCCTAGACACCTCGGCCTCGAAACCACCTCGGCCCCACATAAAATTGAAACCCTAGACGGGTCGGTCCCTGGACACCTCGGCCCATAGACACGTCGGCCCCATATACCTAGACACTTCGGCCCCACTTTGCTTCTCAAGGGACTTCCACTTAATTAGGAGATCGGGTTGGATGCCCGATGATTTTTGTTTTATTATTTTTATTTGCTGATTTGATTACATATGTATTTTTATAGGGAGCCACGAAAATTTGAACCTAAAATCTAATATATATTATATACTATAACGTTGAACAAAAAATAGAACCAACGTCTCCAAAATAATCTACAGCGTTGACGGGGACGGTAGTAACATGTAAACAATTATCTGGATGGAACTACAAAGTCTGGTAAATTCCTTCCTCGAACGGGTCCTAAGTGGACTAGAGGATAAGAGCGCTGACTGCAGGTCTCTCACTCTCTGGTTCGATTCACATGTGAGACGTCAAGTTCTTCAATGGTAGGTCAGGTGGTTTTTCTCCGGGTACGCCGGTTTTCGCCCACCTATGCCTCTTATTAACGATCGGTTCGATATTAGTGAAATAATTTTGATAGGGCCGTAAAACAACAACAAAAAAAATCATTCCTCGGTTTCGTCAGTCATAGTTATGATGGGGGAAAATCTTATATTTGTTAACATATTTATTCATTTATTAATTAATTTATTTATTTATCCGGCCTCGGCTGCTAAGCCGGGCGGCCCCCGCCCATCGGGGCTTGAAGAAATAGATGGGCTGCATGATGCTTCCACGCAGAGCTGAATCCGACCGCACACGAGTATTGGTAAATCACTTAGAGAATCTAAGCCTGCCCAGGCAAAGTGGTGCGGGTCGGACCTCCATGCTTATAAACCCTGGTTTCATTGGGGGACATGGCTTGAGATGTCATTTCATCTCAGTGGCGGGTAAAAGTCCGCAAAATTGGAAGCAACGTCTCCAAAATGGCATATACAGTGCTAACGGGGACGTTAAACCTCAAATCAAACAAACAAACAGCTAAGTCGGATGCGCGTCTGACTGGTGATCAGAAGGACGCGGGTTCGATACCTACCGGGGTCGACATCATTCTTTCGTAGAGATTGATTATGAAATCTTTTCTACGGTCATTATTTTCCCTTTCGCTGATTCGAGAAGGGCAGTTGTCACTTTCTGGCGAAAAAATGTGCACTGTATTGGATAATCGCTTACGTATAAGCCTGCCCAGGAAAAGAGTGGATAGGTAAACTGACCGACTCAAAAATGACCTAAAATGGTGTTGACTGGGCCGTTAAACTCTAGTACAAACAAACAAATTATTTATTTACGCTAAACAAGAACTATCCTCGTAATTAAACCAATTAATATAATGTATGCATGCAATTCAAAAACTGCAAGAAAAACGATGCAGATCCGGTTCAGAGTGCAGAAGCAATCTGATCAGGATCTACACTGTTTACAAAGATATGGATCATCGTGTTCAGCGGGATATGGGTTAATGAATTTCAGGTTAGTAAAATTATTGACTTAAATTAGTAAAGTGTGAAGCTCAATAAACAACAGGGCGTTACTAATCCCTTTTCCCCAATAAACAGATCATTGTTATCAATTTTCACACATTTGATTGTCATTTTAACTCGTATTTAAGGCATTTATTCTTGTAAGGTAGAACACACTGTGTGCTCATAATTGTTTTATTGCCCCCTGTGATATACTCGCTGTAGCAGATCAAAGGCAGCCCCTAATATGGTGATAAGTAGCTCTTGTTTAATCCCAGACTGAGACCGCCATACCCATATATGGTAACACTCATAAAGCTAAAAGCATCCGGCGGGTCGCGCACTTCAGCTGAAGCACTAGTTGCTCAGTATGTTTCCATTGTTATCAATTTTCACACATTTAGAAATTCCTATTTGATTGTCATTTCAGCTCATATTTAAAGACGGACAGTAACAAGTATACTGTATACTTTATTTATTTATTTATATGTCACATTTCTGACTATCAGCCCCTCAGATTACTTGATACATGTATATTGTATTCATTTAAAATTCGCAAACTGAATGTCAGTGTAGATCCAGATAAGATGGATCTGAATGTACACTGAGTACAAAGTCTTCGTGGCCCGTATTTTTGTAGAAAAGGCTCATTGACTATCAGTATCAAATATACACGATTAGAACAATCCGCCAACCCCCACTTTTCGTGATGCTGACTCAAGGTCAATGTCACGGTTGTAGGCAGCGGGGGATTAGCTGTCTTTCAGAGTGTCTTCTTGTTGAAATAGTCCAAGTTAACCTGAAAATGTCGTGTATGCGTTGTTATGTTTATTATAAACGTGTCATTGGTTATTTGTCTTTTATGTGAAATAAAAATAGCAATAAAATAATTTGATCTTATTTCCTAACAACTTAATAGAAGATTCCGTAAAACCAAAATTATATAACGAAAGGTTGATAAAAATTACGTATATTTCTTACTTCTGCTCGAAAACATAGATCTTTAACACTCAATCGTTCTCAAGAAAATGGTTCACGCATAGACCTGTTTACTAATAGAACCATAGAAATGACTAGTTTCCATAAACACAGATTTAAATTAAACTAGTTGTGATTAAAGGTTGTAACAGACGCATTCTGATCAGTCCTCCTCTTTGAGACGGTTCAAACCAGTACACACAACCTGTGTCTTGGAACAGAAACCACGCCTACACAAATGCATTGTAAACTTTACCGCCGAAAAAAACGAAAATAATACGAGGAAAAATTGTGATATTTTTATTATTTCTGCGCTAAAATATTGGTTGTGCGTACTCGTTAGAACCGCATCATCGAGGCGTTTCTAACGAGTACCCATAATCTATATTTTAGAGCAGAAAAAGAAAAATAAGGTTTAACCCTGTAAACCCAAGTTTTAGGATATAAAAGTGGGGTTCAAGGGGATCAAAATTATAAAGGCGTGTCTTCGTGATGTAAATAATGTATGCCCCTATGAACCCCAGTTTTCCCCATATAAACTAGGGCTTAAAGGGGAGTTCATTACACGGGTTTGTTAACATGTTTTGTTTGTTAGATTTGACGTTTAACGCCCCCAATCAACATTGTATCGGTCATTTTGGAGACGTTGCTTCCAATTTTGTGGGAATTTTAACCCAACATTGAGATGAAATTACAAGCCGTGCAGCCCAATGAAACCAATAAGTATGAACGGTCCGACTTTCCCCACTTTTCCTGGCCAGGCTTAGAAACTCTAAGCGGTTTACCAGTACTCATGTCATAGGATGTCGGTTTCTTGAAGTATCGATGGGCGGGGCCGATTTTAACATGATATAAATGTCCATACCCTAACATATATCAAAAATGGGGCCGAGTTGTCTTTGGGGCCGAGATGTCTAGGGCCGAGTTGACAGTGGGGCCGAGGTTGTCTAGGGCCGAGGTGACTAGGGCCGCGGTGTCTAGGGCCGACTTGGTTTTTGGCCGACCTGTCTAGAGGCCGAGGTGGTAGTGGAACCGAAGTGTCTGGAAATCGATAAAAATAGTGCAACGTTTCAAGTTCTATTAATAAAACCTAATATTGGTTTTCCCAAATCAGTGATGGTCACGTGGACAACTGCATGAAAAGTAGAAGTAAAACAAAGATCACGAATTGATACAACTAACTTACTCCATCCATAAAAGACACCAAAGGGAAAGAAATACAAACATTAAGCGACCAGACCATAATGGAAACCTAAACAAAGGAAGGCCATATGGACAGTTACTTTCCCACAAAATGGCCATATGGCCATCCAAAATTAAAAGACACAAGTGATACACACAGTAAGTAACAAACAACAACATAAATAAATCGCCACAGAAGAGCCGCCTTGGAACGGTCAGTGGAAGATTTCCACTGGGGGGCTTAAATCGATTTTACGTGGCCACAATCCTCGCCCTTACTTCCGTCGCGATTTAGACAAATAATTTGTTCAGTCCACATGAAGGCCTCCTAACTCATCAGTGCAACATCTCCGTGAACACAGAAATCAAAGAACCACAGAGGTGAGACAACGGTGAGGACTCGACAGCAAGAGACCACTAAAATGCTGGAGCAAAAGAAAACCAACAGTTAGACTCCGATTTCCGTTTGGCCATTTAGTAAATTTGGGTCGATCGTAAACCGATCGACCCAAAAACTGTAGGCCTTGTTTAATCTTATTTTCACATCTTTTTGTCGTTACGTGACCCGCCCGGGGAAATCATTATAGCGCATGCTCACAGAGCGTGTAAGTTTTTTCGTGAACTTGAGACACAAAGAGAAAAAAAAATTATAAAATATTCATTGTGCGAGGTAAGACTTTATTATCATTATTTCTGCATGTATTTTCATAATAGCATGTGTTATTACGCACAATACAATGGAAACGAAGAAACTTTTGATGAGAAATTTGGTACTCTTTCAAGTGCTCATTACAAGCGCATGCGCGCAGACGCGCAGTTATGAAAATGGACCGCCAAAAACGGGCTTCTAAACTTGCAGTTACCGGCCCCGATAGCTCAGTTGGTAGAGTGTCCGCTCCGGGGAACGGGAGGTCACGGGTTCGATCCCGGGCCGCGACATACCAAAGCCGTTAAAAATGGTTCTAGCTGCTCCTCGCTTGGCACTCAGATTTACTGGGTAGAGCTAGGTCTGGTCGACACAGTGTCAGGATAATGTGACTGGGTGTGGTATCATGTAATGTGTCTGGGACATGATACTCCAGTGAGGCAGCACTATAAAAGTGAGCATTGAGCTCCCTGTCGCAACCAGACACCGTCGTGTTATGGCTGAAAAATTGTTGAAAGCGACGTTAAACCCGAATTCACACACACAACTTGCAGTTAATACAAAATATCATTTAAAAATGATTTTGTAATAGCTCTGTTCTTTATAAATTTTAAAATTGACTTTTAAATGAAGAGAAACTTTTCATTTTTCCAGTAAACTTTTAAATCGAACGCAACGAAGTGCAATGATGAATATATAATCGGCCCGTCAAAGGAAAAAAATATCAATTAAAATGCCCGGTAAAATGCACGATTCTTTTTCTATTACTTTATAGTAAAATCAAGCTTCTGGGCAATGTAATGCTTAGTTGAAATCACTAGAAACCTTTTCAGAAAATATGTGATTTTCAGCCCAGCACTTAAAATTTGTTTTGCTCCGGCTTTACTCCTTTGTGTATAACTGTGCTTATAAGTTTCAATCAGTTTGGTGAGCTGCGATATTTCCACATTACAGGCGTGTAATTAGAGCGTCTGGTGGTTATGCCACAAGTTTTATGCCTGTTTTTTTTTTATTATTTTACGACCCTTTCAAGATTATTATACCCTCTTTTTGAAAAAAAAAACAACAAAAAAAACGGGTATATTATTTTCGTCACGGGTGTCCGTCCGTCCGTCACGTTTCTTGTGAATGCAACTACTTTTTTATTTCTTTACCTACAGTGACCAAACTTGGTACATACATTGCTTGGGGACTGCAGATGTGCATGAAGGTGTCGAAATTTTCATCTGACCCCCTGGGGTCATGGGGTGAGGTCAAAGGTCAAAGGGGGTCTTTCATTTGTGCCCATGCATGTTTTTTCTTTAAACTTTGTATATTAATAACTCAGCATATACGACCTATAAAAATGTATTTAATAAATTATATAAATCAAAGTAGGACTCAGGAGGCCACTCTAACTGACTCCCTCCATGAGCTTGTGTCTGCCTCTAAATAAGTGTGTCTTAAATCTTATGTTTTATTTAGTTTCAAGATCTGTGAACTGGATTGAATGCAAAACTCCATAGGCATTCCTTTGATACTAAAATACCTTTTGAATTAATTAAAGTTTACATTTTCTGATAAAATAATTATCAAAAACCTCATTTTTTAATTAAAATTTTAAAAAATTATCAAAATTCAATCCCTAAGATAAATATGTTCTAGTCTTTGTCAAGATTTCATTTTGCTAGGAAAACTTGCCATATGTATCTTCTTTAGCTATGCCAAATTTCATGAAAATCCGAAACCGGTAACACTGTAGTTTTACACCTTTAATGGATGTAAGTCGTTTCTGCAAAATTTACTATTTTATTGAAATCATCCAAGAACCTTACAAAAAGGCAATTCCTAACACTTACGTAATAAAAATGAGATTGTACAAATCAAAATGAATACATATTGACCTGATCTAGCTTGGAAACTATTAAAATATCATGAATTTATGATATTTTTCTTTCATTTATACACTGTGACCTATCCAAAATAGTAGATAGTAAAACACTAACTCAAAAGGTATTCTAATCAACATATTAGGCTTAACAACATTATATTGCATTTTTATTAGCAGCAAAATTATTGTGAACACGTGCAACTTTATTTAATGACTTTGCATAAGTCATGCTACTCAAATAGGTGTAAGGCAAGGAGATCCATTATTTTCATTTCCATACCAAGCTGGTATGCAAGGACGCAATGGTCAGTGGTTTGTTGTTACTAGTAAAAATAGTTCTGTTGATAAATCCATGGCCAGATTAAGCCTTAGATATACTGTCTTTATGAACACTGGATTATTATCCTAACAAAAAAGTTACAGTAAGTATTGGTTAGTATTTCCAAAAATCGAAATGTCACTGATATTGAGTTTCTGTTGCAAAAGATATCATTGATGGATGAGGCGCAGAATATTTGGTGTAAACAAATCTGTTCCATGAGCTAGAGAAAATTTTGCTATTAGACAGGGAGAGAAACAGTTTCCTTCCTTATAGTACACATACATAAATATGTCTCTTTTCTGCATTGGTATTGTAATTGTTGACGTTTCTTTAGTGTCTTATTTTTTCTATTTACTTTGTCAATATAGTGGTTAACTTATCGGAAGCGAGCTTTTAGTATTTTTTTCTGGTTGTAAAACTTTCAACCACTTCTTGAATGTTTCTGCTGAATGCAAGTTCACTGTTTCTTAAGCACTGTTCTTGCTTTTTGTTCATTAATAATTACCAGTACATTTCTGTGCAATGTATCTCTCAGCTTAGAAAGAGCATTGCAGTGTTTGGACAGAAAAAAGCATCACAATGTATTTACTGAAAATAATTTAAAATCCTACGAGTAATGCGATAACTACTCACAGATTGAATAATTATTATCAACAGTTTAAATGCTTCTTGATATCTTACATAATGTGCTTTGTATTTACTGCAACAACTGCTGAGATCGGTAAATGAAGTGAAAGACCTTTACACATATATAGACAACACAATCATGATCACATAAATTTTGGAACACTGACAAATGTACGACCATGTGAATTCTAAAGGCAAATTCAAATGGCTTTGGAATACAGCTTTAGGAAGCCGTTTGATTTCGTTCATAGGGGCTATACAAAAAGATAGATTGGCTAGTGCCTATGCAGATACAAATTCTGAAAACTTAATGTCCAGGAAAAGTTATCTCAAGTGTTATTGATTTTCCCTAGGGTAAACCTATCTTTTTAAATGGACAGTTAGGGTTAAATAAACAAACAACAGTTTGACTTGAGAGTCATTTATCTCGAGTCGGATAACAAATCTCACAAAATCTGAAGCAACATCTAAAGTGACTGGTATGCTGTTGATTTGAATGTTAAATCTAAACATTACGTTAACACCATTACCAAATTAGACAAGAAAGACAGAAAGAAAAATGTGCACATGATTACATGGGTGCGTTTGATGATGTTTATCATCAAAACCTTTGCGGTATAGTTCTGTAGACAATTTACCGAAATGGATGTTTAGAAATAATACTTATAATTATGCTATGAACTACTTACACAAACCATACTATACTATAGCCATCCAAAATTGAAAGCAATAGTAAAGTATTATTAAACAGCATGACCAAAACATGATAATCATATAATTTCACATTTTGCTGAATCGGGACTATCAGTATTCAGTCCGTTAAAACACAATGTTACCGGTCCTCAATTTCCATCAAAATTCATCAACATGTTCCTAAGATATGTGGGTAGTTTTTATGCCAAAATGGTGTCTTGACAAAAATTGGAACATGGTAAAAATGCATATACAATTTTAATGAATACAAAAATAGGAGCTGAAATATGGGGACACTATCAAAGAAAACTGAATGCCCAGCCACTATTACTAGACATATGATGTCATTCATAGTATCAACTAACTCACCAATTATGGCTTTAATTCATAAAACATATCAGCATTAGATATATGAAACTCTGAATACTGTAGACAAGTTTATATGAGAGTACTCTCTGTTGTGATAGAGACTTCATAAAATATGTAATAAATTTACTACGGAAAAAAAATTTAAAAGTGAATGCATCGTAATTATAATGGTTATACCCAAGGCAATTATTGTGCATAGTTTCATCAGAATCCAAGCGTGGGCAGAAACCAATGCAAATTTCCTATACCTTGAAAGACCCCCTTTCTAAGAAAAGGCTTGTTCATAGGAAAAGCGGGTATTTGCGATGGTATTCAATCGACTGCTGCTCTAGTTTCACTCGTATCGAGCCGACCGTTAATCAGAGGTGGGCGAAATCCGGAGGAACTGAAGAAAAACAAGAGGCCCATGGGCCAATACGCTCACGAAAGGTCATGTGGTTTATACCATATACAGGCATGATGCCCATCTTGGTCATGTGACAACAAAAGGCCACCATGCAATCAGTAATATCAACTAGCTTGCCTTTTTCCATACAATTGTCTATGTGACCAAATTTGATCATGACGTAAAAACAGGTGAAGGTCAAACAAAGGTCATCATTTGAAAAAAAATTGGTAGGGTCCGAGCCCCCGATGCTGCATACCAAGTTTCAAGGTCATCAGCCATTTGGTTCCTGAGAAGAAGGTTTTTTAAGGTTTTTACCATATATGGGCATGACAACCATATTGCTCATGTGACCCAGTCCTTACGAACAAACTTCCATTCCCCCTTCCGATAGAAGCTCCACATGTAATTTGGTTTCAATCAACCTAGCAGTTTGTGTAGAGAAGAAGTTTAAAATACTGAATCTGAGCCATCCAGGACAAAGATCAGCAAATGACCCTGACCTTTGGAGTTGAAAAACTTCCATTCAGCTTATTGCAAATACCATTTCTGATGCCACAAGTTACCATGCAATCAGAAAAATCCACTGTTTTGCCCTTTTTCCATACATATGTCTAAGTGACCATATTTGACCTTGACGTAAAATAGGTCAATGTCAATCAAAGGTCATCATTTGAACAAACTTAGTAGGGCCTGAGTCACCGATGCTGCATACCAAGTTTCAAGGGCATTGGCCATTTGGTTCCTGAGAAAAAGATATTTGAAGGTTTTTGCCATATATGGGCATGGCGGCCTTAATGGTCATATGACCCAGTCCTTACAAACAAACTTTCGTCCCCCCTTCCCAAGGACGCTCCACTTGTAATTTGGTTTCAATCAACCCAGCAGTTTAAGTTGAGAAGAAGATAAAAATTCTGAATCTCAGTAATGACCTTGACCTTCGGAACTGACAAAATTTCATTCAGCTGAGTGCAAATATTAATTCTGATGCCACTAGCTACCATGCAATCAGAAAAATCCACTGTTTTGCCTTTTTTTCATACAAATGTCTAAGTGACCATATTTGACCTTGACGTAAAACAGGTCAAGGAAAACCAAAGGTCATCATTTGAACAAACTTGGTAGGGCCCGAATCCCTGATGCTGCATACCAAGTTTCAAGAACATCGGCCATTCTGTTCTTGAGAAGAAGATTTTTAAAGGTTTTTACCATACACATGTATATGGGCATGGTGGCCATATTGGTCATGTGACACAGTCCTCACAAACAAACTTTCGTTCCCCCTTCCCACAGAGGCTCCACATGTAATTTGGTTTCAATTGGTCAAGAAGTTTAAGTGGAGAAGAAGATAAAAATACTGAATCTGAGCCAACCTGGACAAAGGTTGGTAAATGACCGTGACCTTCGGAACTGATAAACTTCCATTTAGCTGAGTGCAAATATCATTTCTGGTTTCAATCAACACAGCAGTTTAAGTGAAAAAGAAGATAAAAATACTGAATCTTAGCCATCCAGGACTAAGTTCTGTAAATGACCTTGACCTTCGGAATTGATAAACTTCCATTCAGCTGATTGCAAATATTATTTCTGATGCCACTAGCTACCATGCAATCAGAAAAATTCACGGTTTTGCCTTTTTTTCATATAAATGTCTAAGTTACATAATTTGACCTTGACGTAAAACAGGTCAAGGTTAACCAAAGGTCATCCTTTGAACAAATTTGGTTGGGCTGAAGACCCCGATGCTGCATACCAAGTTTCAAGATCATCAGCCATTCGGTTCTTGAGTAGGAGATGTTTAAAGGTTTTTACCATATATGGGCATGGTGGCCAAACTGGTCATGTGACCCAGTCCTCACGAACAAACTTTCGCTCCTCCTTCCCATAGAGGCTCATTATGTAATTTGGTTTCAATTGGTCAAGTAGTTTAAGTGAAGAAGAAGATAAAAATACTGAATCTGAGCCAACCTGGACGAAGGTCGGTAAATGACCCTGACCTTCGAAAATGATAAACTTCCATTCAGCTTAGTGCAAAGATAATTTCTTATGCAACTAGCTACCATGCAATCAGTAAAAAGCCATGGTTTTGCCTTTTTTCCATACAAATGTCTAAGTGACCAAATTTGACCTTGACGTAAAACAGGTCAAGGTCAACCAAAGTTCATCATTTGAACAAACTTTGTAGGACCCGAGTCCCCGATGCTGCATACAAAGTTTCAAGAACATCGGCCGTTCGGTTATTGAGAAGAAGATTTTTAAAGGTTTTTACCATATATGGGCATGGCAGCCATATTGGACACGTGACCCAGTCCTCGCGAACAAACTTTCGTTCCCCCTTCCCAAGGAGGCTCCACATGTAATTTGGTTTCAATTGGTCAAGAAGTTTAAGTGAAGAAGAAGATAAAAATACTGAATCTAAACCAACCTGGACAAAGGTCGGTAAATGACCTTGACCTTTGAAACTGATAAACTTCAATTCAGGTGAGTGCAAATATCATTTTTGATGCCACTAGCTACCATGCAATCAGAAAAATCCAAGGTTTTGCCTTTTTTCCATACAAATGTCTAAGTGACCATATTTGACCTTGACGTAAAACAGGTCAAGGTCAACCAAAGGTCATCATTTGAATAATCTTAGTAGGGCCTGAGTACCCGATGCTGCATACAAAGTTTCAACATCATCGGTCCTTCGGTTCTTGAGAAGAAGATTTTTAAAGGTTTTTACCATATATGGGCATGACGGCCATATTGGTCAAGTGACCCAGTCCTCATGAACAAACTTTCGTTCCCCCTTCCCACAGAGGCTCCACATGTAATTTGGTTTCAATTGGCCGAGTAGTTTCAGAGGAGATGTTGTTTGAAAATGTTGACGACGCAGACGACGAAGACGACGGACCATTGCCTATACTAAAAGCTCCCCCGGAGCCTTCGGCTCTGGTGAGCTAACAAATACCTGACCTTCCGTTGCAGAACTTGGCGTCTCACATGTGACCCGAGCCAGGCTCGAACCACAGCGGTGAGAGACCTAATGATTAAGAGTCAGCGCTCTTATCCACTAGGCCACGGAGGCCCATATGCCTGTATAGGGTTAGTTTGGACGATTCCGTTCCCTATTATATGTTACTGTTATTATATTTTTATCCAAAAAGTGTAAGATGCCCTGAGTGTACGTAGTACGCGGGTCTAAACTATTTGCCCAAATCTCATCCATTGTACCCTATAATGGCATTATAATGTGCAAATGTAATCCGACAGGGTTTACAATTAAAATGCATATTTAAACGTTTGTTACAAGACTTGTGCGGCTCCCGCCCATTGGGGCTTGAAGAAATAAATGGGCATGATGCTTCCACGCAGAGCTGAAACCGACCGCACACGAGCTCTGGTAAACCGCTCAGAGGATCTAAGCCTGCCCAGGTCAAGCTGTGGGAGTTGAACTGTCAATGCTTATAAACCCATTGGTTTCATTGGGCGACAGAGCTTGAGATGTCATTTCATCTCAATGTTCTGGTAAACCGCTCAGAGGATCTAAGCCTGCGCAGGTAAAGCGGTGTGAGTTGGACTGTAAGTGCTTATAAACCCTATTGGTTTCATAGGGCGACAGGGCTTGAGATGTCATTTCATCTCAATGTCGGGTAAAAGTCCCACAAAATTGGAAGCAACGCCTCCAACATGACATATACAGTGTTGACGGGGGCGTTAAACCTCAAATCAAACAATCAAAACAAGACATGCGGAAACTAAAATCATATCACTTTATCTAAGAAAAACTTTATTAGTGAAATAAACAGGGGCATAGGCCTACCCCTTCATCGTTATTATTATTATTATTTACTTCTCTTATTTCTTCTCAAAACATAGGTCGTGGGTACCAGTTAGAAGGCGGTTCCAACAAGCAACAACAAGCTACGGGTACGTATGCTTGGAACATGTTAGACGTTAATTTTATTTTCAGAAATAGAAACAGTAAGAAAAAGCCACAAAGACCACAGCCACCACAAGCCACCAAAATAACAGTTAGAAAAGATGAGACGACGGCATATACACAATCGAAATGTACGTGCACCAATAGTACAAAACCAGAAACTGCAACGGAATCTTTACGACAACATGCCTATGTAATGCAGGGCACTATTTTATGGATCCAGAGATGATAATTGGTGATTTGTTCTTATTTCTGCTCCAAACATAGATTGTAAATGCTCGTTAGAACAGGTTCTAATGCGTATCCACAATTAATAATAAAAATAATAATAATAATAATAATAATATCGGTCGATCCTCATGCCAGTCTGTTGTGTAGAGGTGGCTTACAACATAAACAAACGATCCTCATACCTAGCAGTTATGGTGAGGTGATATCGATACTGCAAAGCATACAAAACTCATGATTTCACTATTTAAGTAGCACATAAAGTAAGGAAATAAACACGATAAATATCTTATTCAGAATTTAAACTTCTCTACGCTCATCCTTTTTTCAATTTTCGATCGATCCTCCGTCTGTTGAGGAGAGGTGGCGTTTTGGAAAACGATCCTCATGCCTTGCATTCACGGTGAGGTGGTATCGATACTTCAAAGCAGACAGCACTTACACATACATACTTTTCCTGACAGTTTGAACGACAGCGGATCGCTTGCAAAGTTTACACGAACCACTTCGGGGTTCATTTAATTTGCATGCGACCCACTGTGTTCATACTTACATAAACAGCAGAAAGATAAATTCATTTCTAAAGTGGACGCATTATCTACACAATACACAATAATTTAATTTGAAGAATTGCCTTTCTTGTTATGAATAGCATCAAAGCCACGACCCCGACAGAATTAACGTCGTTAAACACGAAATCATCATCATCATCATCACCGACAGAATTAAAAAAAGAAGAAAAAAAAGAAATTAGCCTCCGACTAAAATGGACAGCTTACAGAATTTCGATAAAGACAAACAAACAGTGATCAGTTCTACAAACTTGAAGTACAACAGTGTTTGTGGCTCGTAATAACATATGTTAAAAACAAATTTAAGTGAAAAAGTGGGCGCCCTTGCGTGCGTATGAAATGTTTACAGTTTGCAAATTTATATGTTAGTTTCGTTTCTTTAATAAATCATGGTTTCTTATACGCTGTTTCTTTGGTTAAATGATTGATATTTCAACGTTGATGCAACGTTGAAAATTAAGCTTTG
Source organism: Lucinisca nassula (assembly GCA_963580285.1). Classification (NCBI taxonomy): domain Eukaryota; kingdom Metazoa; phylum Mollusca; class Bivalvia; order Lucinida; family Lucinidae; genus Lucinisca; species Lucinisca nassula. The sequence goes on from OY757012.1 coordinate 42,052,327, forward strand.
GTTCAAAGATGACTGCTCAACGTTGATTCAACTTTCATATTTAATCGAATATCAACGTTTATTCAACATTAATACATTAACGTTGAATCAACACTGAATATCAACGTTGATTCACTGTTGACTGGTCAACTTTGAGTCAACGTTGGCTGTGCAACGTTGATTCAACTTTCATATGCAACCCAAAATCACCGTTTATTCAACATTTGCCTTCAACGTTGACTCAATGTTGAATCAACCGATTATTGCCCGCAGGTGTGCGTCGTAGTGCATTTTCACATTTCCAAAACGGTCAATTTTCTGAAGAAAATTTGTGATACTATTCTGATTTATACTCAAAACATAGATTAAGGGTATTCGTTAGAACCGCCTCATTGAGGCGGTTCTAACGAGTATCCACAACCTATATCTAGGAGCAGAAGCTATGTCTAGGAGCAGAAATAAGGAAAATAATATATACCCCCATAAACCCCAGTTTTCTCTATAAAAATGGGGTGTAAGGGGGTGTTTATTTCACGGACGTGTTAGCGTGACGAGTCGGAATATCTCTTATTATTTTCTGGTGAAAGAATGTGCACTGTACTGGTTAACAGCTTACGTATACGCCTGCCCAGGAAAAGTGTGGATAGATAAACTGACCGGCTCAAAATGACCTAGTTAGTGTTAACTAGGCCGTTAAAACACAATACAAACAAACAAAATCTGCACAGGAAAAGTGTGGATAGATAAACTGACCGGCTCAAAATAACCTAATTAGTGTTGACTGGGCCGTGAAAACCCAATACAAACAAACAAAATCTCTTATTGCGGCTCATGTTAACAAAGTCTGCTTCGCTTGTTTGTATAGGATCATTAACGATCTAGTGAATGCTATTTCGGTCATATCGAAACGGTCAGTTTACCTAGCCACACTTTTCCTAGGCAGGCTTTTCCAGTACATTGCACATTCTTTCGCCAGAAACTGACAATTGCCCTTCTTGAATCAACGGAAGGGTGACAATTACCTCGTGATTTCGTGATAAGTTTTGTTCGCCGAATTTTACTGTTTTAAATGTAAATAATAATAACACATAAATAAATAAATAAATATATATATATATATATATATATATATATATATATATATATATATATATATATATATATATATATATATATATATATATATATATATATATATATATATATATATTGTTATGCATTCGAATTTATTTTTGTGATTCCCACTTTCACCCCACTGGGTGATCTAAAAATATTTTGTTTATACTTCTTAAAGAACTTTCTGGAAAGAAATGAGTCACAGATTATTTTTTTTGAAAACAACTTGTTTACAAGAAAAATTACTTTGGAAACTTCGAGAAAGTTCAGGTTTGCATTATTTTTAGAAAATTACCTAATCTTATTCCACAGCCCACTAGAACGTTCTAGAGAATTCGTAGAGGTCTATAAAAGAGCTTGATTTTTCTCTTTGAGTCAGACTTTGGAGTTTGATGTTTTGGTTTTTAAGAAAAGTTATTTCGAAATTCTGTGTTGGATTATCAAAGGATATTATATACTACTCAAAGTTTGATAGGGATCACTTTTCATATACAAAATTTTGCACTGAAAATTAAAATTTCTTGACAGAACTTGTACTAGATATATTGATAAATATTTTAAGCAGAAACTCGTGTGCAGTTCAGTACTCATAAAAGTGCACACTTCTCACACTTCGCAAATGAATTCATGAACCCCCAAAATCTTGCGTAGCACTGCTTTCCAACAGACCAATCAAACTTGTCAGTTTTCCTTTACCAAGCGTAAAAAGGACTTCATTTGATTTGTGAAACACTAAAAAGCCTAGGGGATAATTAAGAAACCGTCTGAGCCCCGAAGAAATGAATCGTGGCGTCGGAATGTTGGAATCTGCCGTCTCTCAACGTCGTGTTGCTGGGATTCTGAATGTGTCTCACAGCGTAGTTTCCCGAATGTGGAGTCGGCATCTTACCCACGGAAATCCTTCACACAGACACGGCGGGGTCGAGAAAGGGCTACAACTCAACGTCATGGCCGTTTCTTGTTGATTCAGTCTCGACGTCAACGGTTCCTGAACGCTACGCGTTTGCATAACGAGCTTAGGAACGGAACTAGAGTACGAATTTCTACACAAACTGTCAGAAACGGGCTCAACGAGTTCGGACTTAATGCCATGAGGCCTGCTGTACGTGTTCCATTGACGAGACAGCACGTGCTAGACCGGTTGGACTTTGCCAGAACTCACGTCAGGTGGACGGTTCGTGACTTGACGCCAGTACTGTTTACTGAGGAGTCCAGATTCTGTCTAGACTTCACTTATAAACGTCAATTAGTGTGGCGAATGTCTAAAGAGCGATTCGATGACTTGAATGTGGCAGAGCATGATCGCTATGGAAAGGGGTCAGTCGTGGTTTGGGCTGGGATAAGCGTGAACGGTAAAACTGACTTGTACGTCGGTGAAAACGGAACGTTAATGGCAGTGAGGTACTGTAAGGATATTCTTGATGTGTTTGTGAGACCATATGCAGATGCTATCGGCCCGGACTTTATTCTGATGGACGATAATGCCCGTCCCAACCGTGCCAATGTCACTGATTCCTATCTGGAACGTGAGACAATCGTTCGTATGGACTGGCCTGCTCGGTCGCCGGACTTAAATCCGATTGAGCATGCGCGGGACATGCTACAGGGTGCTGTTTCAGCCCGACCTGTACATCCTAGGACTTTACAGGAGCTCAAAGATGCATTGGTTGCTGAATGAAAGCTGATTCCGCAAAACCGGATACAGACTCGGATTACGGGCATGCGCAGGCGATGTCGTACTGTAATTGACGCCCTTGGACGCCATGCACGTTATCAGGCACGTTTGTCTAAACAAATTCGGAAATTTGTGAAAAATCAGTTGTCCAAACCCCTTCGTGTTACGGCAAATTTTGGGGGTGCCAAGACGGTTGCTGTTGTCACGCTTGAATGCAGTACCAGTTGACAAAATTAATCACTAGGTTTTGTGAAGGATAGGTTTTCTATCATTATGTATCGAATTTGGATTCAAGTGATTAATTTTCCAAAACTTATTTAGCATTAAAAAGTGATCCCTATCAAACTTTGAGTAGTATATTTTATTTCGGACTGTAAATTCTGTGGGATCAAGGAAAATAGATTCATTGAAGGATATTTCATAACAGAGCTAAGTACATTTAACTTTCTTACTTCCACAGGTTAAAGATACCTTGTAAATAAATTTTGTTAATTTTTTCCAAAAGGCTTGTTTGCATTTTCTTTCTGCTACGCCTGGCACGTAACAATATATAAATAACTGTACAAGGGTTTCTTACTTGTACATGAAACATGAAATAACCCTTAATCTTCGTTTGCACTGTAGATACAGGCCGGATTCATGCTTCAAGTGAGACATTTCCCTTGTCATATACAATCATGTAAGGATGAAGAGTCACTCCATGCAGCTTACATGTTCGCCAAGCGACGACTCCATGTATCTCTTATACACTTTAGAGCACATGTATATTGCAGGAAAACAGAATGACTGTTATAGCCATTGTAAAGATTTTTGCCTATTTCCAGTTGACTGCAAATACCCATTTTAACGTATTTTTGGCTATCTTCAGTTGACTGCAAATAGCCATTTTAACGTTTATTGGCTATTTGCAAATAGCCATTTTAACGTATTTTGGCTATTTGCAAATAGCCATTTTAACGTATTTTGGCTTTCTGCAGTTGACTCCAAATAGCCATTTTAACGTTTTTTGACTATTTCCAATTGACTGCAAATAGCCTCTTCCTTTTTTATTTATTCCTTATTCGCAATAGAGACCTTCTGGATTTTAAAACCTATACTATAATGCTTAGAATAGATGTCTTATTACACCTCGTCACCAAGTTCTCTGAAGCTGAAAATCGAATAAGGCAAAAAATATCTATTTTTTATTCGCACTGCTAGATTTCGATACGTATGCTTTTATGTTAGAAGTAAAAATGATGATAAATGCTCTATACGCAAATGTTCTATTACACCGCGTCGCAAAGTTCTATGAACCAGAAAAATCCAAAAAAAAAAAAAAAAAAAGATAGAAAGAAATGAAAGTTTTGTTCTGTTTCCCTTATTTGCAGTTTATAATTCCGGATCGATGATCTTAGGTTACTGAGTCTTTTTTTAGCATATTTACGTAAAGTCGTCTTATTTTAATAGGGGCCGAATCGTGGAGTTGACTTATTTAATGCGCCGAAAATGGACATTTAATGGCATGACCCTTATAAAAATTCAAAAATATAAATATGAAATAAGGTAAAACGAATAAGGAATAAGGAACCTACTTAACGCTCGTCTGTGTCGCACGTATGTATTGTCGAAATGGATTGAGAGCTTAATTCATTTGATGGCACTCTTTAACGTTCAACAGTTTTTATTTTATATGGTTTCGGTGAGTATGTTATTCCAAGTATACCCTCCATATCAGGGTCAACATTCTCTTCACCATCAAACTGGAAGTTCTTGAGCAGAGATGTTAAAAACAAAAACAGTTCCATTTTTGCCACAGCCTCACCGAGACACACACGTCTTCCTATGCCGAATGGGATCAGTTCTTTTGGTCTGATAAGATTTCCCTCGGAATCTAAGAATCGTTCTGGATTAAATTCAGTTGGATTCTTGAATAGATTTGGGTCTTGAAGAACAGAGTCTAGATTGAATACGACTGAAGTGTTCTTGGGGATGAAATATCCCTCGAAGTAAACACCCTCTTCAGCCGTGACGCTGTGAGGCAGAGACAGAGGAACGAAGTCTGCATTGCGCAATACTTCTTGTATAAAAGCTTCAACATATGGAAGTTTACTTCTGTCCTCTAGTGTTGGGAGTTTGTTGTCCATGATGATTTTGTCTATTTCCGAGTGTAGCCGTTTCTGTATGTCTGGATATTTCAGAAGGTACAAAATAGCCCATCGAAGTGCCGTAGTTATTGTCTCAGAGCCGGTCCCGAATAGGTCTCTCGAGACAGCTATGAGTTGATCAAGATTAAAATCTGACTTTTCTTTCTGACCCTCGGCCTTTATAATCTCTGTGATATAGAAATCCATCAGATCACGAGGATTAAGTTCATCATGCGTTTTCTTATGATCATCGTAAATGTCCATGAAAAATATACTCCATGCAGCAAGTGACTCATTTATTCTGGTCATTTGTAATGGGTCCCCGGGAATATACCGCAAAAAGGGAGCACAACTAACTAGGACGCTGACTTCTAAAATTTTTCGCGTCGCGGTGTCTGATTCATGCAGACGCTTCATAAAAGCTTCGTCGTTATAATCATGGCGTTTACCACATACAATAGTGAATACAACGTTTGCAACACTTGCCAGAAGAGATTCTGTCATATCAAACGGATTGCCTTTCACATCGCGAATAACATCAATAAGACATTCGACCTCTTTCATGATATTTTCCTCCAAATCAGTTTTACCAAATCCAAATTCTTGAAGACATGAGCTTATAAATTTCCTTTGTCGTTTCCAAAATGGTCCATCTGTAAACACAATTCCTTTTCCTGCACCCATAACGTTACTAATTAAATTTTTAGGCCTTGCAGAAAATTTGTGTCCTTGTTTCACTGCCGCCTTTTGTATAAGATCGTAGCCGTTTATCACAATCGTTAGGTCATTTCCAAGATAGAAGCTAAATATATCGCCATGCTTTTGACGTAACTTACGGAAAGTCGCGAGCATATCTCCAGTAATCAGAAGTGGCAGATCCCCTACAAACGGAAATGTCCATTGCCAACCCGGGGGAATTCCTGCCGGTTTTCGCAAACAAAGATATGTTAAAACAAATATGGCTGCGAAAATACAAAATGTTACAAGGTTAACATCAAACATATTCACAAAATCCAGTGCACTCTTCAGTGAACAAAATACAAGCTGCACTATGTAGCTGTGTTAGTGTATCTTATTATGCTATTCTTGACTTAAACATTTACACAGAGAAAAAAATCCAATATACACATACCGCCAGATCTATGGTGTCCCGTTTCGGTTAAAACCTTTTAAATGCAGATAACTGTATTTGTATTGCAGATATCTGAAATACATGATTAAATATAGATATCTGCATTCCAAATACGGATATCTGCATTTCAATTACAGATATATGTATTTAACGTGGGAGTTTTTTTATTAAATCCCGCCTGCTCTATTACATCCCAGCAGGCACATGACGTAATTATGACATCACATCAACGTCGTTACAACGTCAGGACGTTCATGCAACGTCACATCAACGTCGGTGCAACGTCATGACGTTGCACCGACGTTGATTTGACGTTACCATAGCGACGTGTGCCTGCTGGGATATGCGCAGATATTTTGAATAGCGGGCACTTGTAGTGTGTATGTAGATTATGAGGCAGTATTTGGTTTATACGTCTCACCAACAGCTAAGGTCATACGGAGACGGGACCTCGGTTTAAAGACTCATCCGAAAGTCTGGAGAAGCCCGGGATCGATCCTGCCACCCCTGGTTTACAAGGCGAGTAGCATAACCACTACACAACGGAGGCTTCTATGGATATTATACGACAGACTGCATGCATGGTAGTTAACCCAATCACGGTTGGCAACTTTGCTTCCCTCTTTAATTGCGCGTCGGTGGGTCAGGCCTCAGATTCTATGACGGCTCCAACGTAAAGGCTTATTGAGAATTAGAGAGATCTAATTAAAGGTAATGTTGGTTGGTGCCTGATGCTCTGTCTCTGGTCGGGCCCATCGGAGTCTAACTGTTGGTTTTCTTTTGCTCCAGCATTTCAGTGGTTTCTTGCTGTCGAGTCCTCACCGTTGTCTCACATCTGTGGTTCTTTGGTTTTTGTGTTCACGGAGATGTTGCACTGATGAGTTAGGAGGCCTTCATGCGGACTGAACAAATTATTTGTCTAAATCGCGACGGAAGTAAGGGCGAGGATTGTGGCCACGTAAAATCGATTTAAGCCCCCCCCCCCCCCCCAGTGGAAATCTTCCACTGACCGTTCCAAGGCGGCTCTTCTGTGGCGATTTATTTATGTTGTTGTTTGTTACTTACTGTGTGTATCACTTTTGTCTTTTTATTTTGGATGGCCATATGGCCATTTTGTGGGAAAGTAACTGTCCTTATGGCCTTCCTTTGTTTAGGTTTCCATTATGGTCTTGTCGCTTAATGTTTGTATTTCTTTCCCTTTGGTGTCTTTTATGGGTGGAGTAAGTTAATTGTATCAATTCCTGATCTTTGTTTTACTTCTACTTTTCTATGTCGATTATGAATGATGTATATTAAACCAGTAGTGTAGACTCAAACCAGCCTTGTCTTACTTACACTTAACCATTCAACACTACAGTCCCGTTTCATGTTTCACCCATGTCCTCCTCACATCTTTATCCCCCCACCCCCCACTTTCTCAGGCAGGCGACACAAAATGACCCAGATCCATAAGTGTCGTCATCTTGTTAAACCCCAGCATAATCAATTAACCGGCCCCGCCCATCGGGGCTTGAAGAAATAGATGGGCTGCATGTTGCTGCCACACAGAGCTGAAATCGACAGCACACAAGCACTGGTATGCCGCTCTAAGGACCTAAGCCTGCTAAGGCAAAGGGGTCCATGCTTATAAAGCCTATTGGTTTTACTGGTCGACAGGGTTTGAAATGTCATTTTATCTCAATGTCGGGTAAAAGTCCCACAAAACTGGAAGCAACGTCTCCAATATGATCTATACAGTGTTGACGGGACAGTTAAACCTAAACTCAAACGAACAATCAATCAACATTCCATCGGACCAACTAATCATTATACTGTATCCGTCTTTTCTTTAAAGAATGAACGTTATGTAAATGCTAATGAACAATAATTAAAAAGAGAATCGATCAGGAACTGCATGATACAATCAGATTCCAAATTCTTCCCAAAATATCACTAGGGAAAGAAGTCGAAACATGGAATGACGACAGTAAACAAAACGGACCACAGGTAAACCGAATAGGCAGCTCTTCCCCATACAGATGGTGACTCATCCAAACCTAACCCCCCCCCCCCCCAAAAAAAATAAAAAATAAAAGAACAATATACATAACTGAATCATAAAGATGACAAACATTAAACTGGAAGGACAAATGCTACTAAAATGAACATCCAAAACGAGGAACCTGCAGAATGTTAATACCATTAACACTATCAACGTTGAACTAACGTTGAAGCAACGTTGAAAACGTTGAGTCAACGCTTTGTGCCTGCAGGGTTAACTGTTGGTTTTCGGAGTCTTACTGTTTGTTTTCTTTTGCTCCAGCATTTCAGTGGTTTCTTGCTGTCGGGTCCTCACCGTTGTGTGGTTGTTTGATTATTTGTGTTCGCGAAGATGTTGCACTGATGAATGGACTGAACAGGTTGTTTGTCTAAATCGCGACGGAAGTGCCCCCCCCCCCCCCCCCCCCCGCTAGTGGAATTCGTTTCCGCTGACCGTTCCAAGGTGGTTCTTCTGTCGCCGTTTGTTTTTGTTATGGTTTGTTTATCGGTGTTTGTGTCGTTTATATTATTTTATTTTGGATAGCCTATTGGCCATTTTGTGGGAAAGTAACTGTCCTTTTGGCTTTCCGCTATTGATGTTTCCATTAGGGTCTGTTGTTTCATGTTTGTGTTTCTTTCCCTTTGGTGTCTCTGATCGGAGCTGTGGGTTGATTGTATCGATTCCTGATCATTGCCTCCACTTCTTTGTTTTAACACTATTGTAACGGGGTCGAGCCCCTTTTTGTGCTCTCACTCAAGACCCGGTCGAGATTATGCCGATGCCGGGACAGAGATGGAAACACGTGACAGGTTTGAGTCACCCCTTGCCGTCTCTAGTACACCCAGGTTCTTTTTACCAGGACATGATGGCTAAACGACAGAGATAAAAACGACAAATTGATTTCTATCTTTTACCGTGAACCGTAAATAAGTACATAAAAGCAGACAAGACTAAATGATATACAGTACTGATAGTGCAACGGGGACGCGACCCACCGTTGGGCTGGAACCTCTGGGCCTACTTTCTAATAACCACCCTTGTTTGTTTCTAACCTACGTGCCTTACAGCCTAATGAAATCCACCCCCTTTTTAGATTTTGAGCCTAAACATAAGAGAAGGACAGACGCCTCATGGAAGTAATGAGAAACTCACTTTGCTTCCAAATTAGCGTCCGCCAAGAGAGAGAGCTAGCAATGGGTTTGGTCGAGAAGCTCGATTTGAATCCAGTGCGACAAAATAATTGTCAACTCACCTTTTATACACAGTGGAAACACGACTGGCCAATCAGAATGTCTGATAACAGCCGAAACAGCCAATTGATGAGGAAGTTCAAGGACGGTAACGTCAAACAGTAATGGCGGACGGAGGAGCAGGAAATGCAAACGACAAAGGAGGAAGCTAGATTAGTAATTTCGCCGTTAACAGGGATAATACAAGGTAACATTTATCTTTATTTGGACAGTACGGCCAGGGGACACGAAAAGGCGAAATGAGGGAAGCCAAAGTTTCGGTGTTGATAAGAAAAATGGGACAAATTTCGGCAAATAAATGGACAAATAAAGCTCTCCCGTTGCACTCCCCTACCCTTAAGACTAAATGTAATTCGAATACATGAAGTCAACATCTAAATAATAATGACCAATAAAGTAACACTTATTATAAATATATCTAGAATCAAAAATAAAGATTTATCACACAAACAATGACAAAAATTTGACAATTACATTTATTCACTTGAGGCTAAATAACTCCTGAGCACAAATGTGCAAGAGTGATGTTGTCAAAAACTAGAAACAAAAGATTAAAGACAACAATGACATTTTTGTTTCCTTGCGCAAATGTGTTCCAGAGTAACGGATGTTTCCTGGATCCTCAAAAGTATTTTATGACAGGCAGACTAAATAAACATAACTAAATAACCGAGGGTGCCAATAATAAATAAATGAACTGGTTCATGTACTTCATCAAACTGATGAAACATATGTACAACATTTTCAAAAATGAAAAATAACACACTGGCCGATAATAAATGGATCCATGATATCAACACCTGTGTAGAATATACTTTGTCACATAAAGAGGATTGAAAGGCTTTAAAACCCCCTTTTTGTGACAGAGATGAGCCTCAAAATATCAGAAGTGTTTTTTAAAGCCGTTGAATTTTCTTAAATAATGAAAGCAAACAGAGATCAAATCTTAGAATTTCAAATATAAAAAAAAAATAACAAAAGTTACCCAAAATCAACACTAGTAGAAAATTGTTTTTAACTAATATGAAACAAATAAATTCCAAAGAAATAACTTAATAAAATTTCAAGAATAAATGTCCCAAAATCCCTATGCATAAAAGTTCTAATTTAAATTGAAGAGAAATGTCCAAATGCGGTGGAAGTCACAGTAGCAGATGCAGAAGTGGAGACGGTGGCAGAAGTGAAGGCAGTAGCTGAAGTGGAAGTGGTGACGGTAGCAGAAGTTGTGGCGGTGGCTGTATCCTGACGGCATCGCTTGAACCGCTTCCCCGTTGGTATGCATGTGTCGGTATCGAAAGTTACGTATTCATCCCGACGCCTTCGAGGTCAGGCATAACCCCAATCTGCTGATGTCGGCGCAAACGATCTGACTGACGAGAGCCATCTCTGCAGACGGAGAGAGCCTCTTAGGAGGTAGGCTCTCCCTGGGATCGACATATCTGTGATTGTTCTCCAACCTGGAGGGGTACATGGCTGCCAGATGAAGAGCTGAAGAATGGTCAGTTGTGTGTTTCTTCATGATGTGCCGTACCAATTAGTTTCTGGAAGTGAAGACAGGCACACCAAGACAGTCCATGTGATCGCAGACAAATAAAGTGATGGTAGCTACATGAACTGCTTGCCAGTGTCTCATGAAGGCTCTGAGGCTAGGAATCCGATCCTTGCGTGGACAATCTGGTACATGACATACCATTCCCTGAGGGTCCCAAATAGGTCGGAGATGCTCGTATAGAAAGTGCGTCTCATTCTCGCCAGGGTAGAAGTCAAGTATATCTGACATGATTGTCTGAAACCAATGGAAAATACATTCCAATGATGCATTTTCTATGTTAAATACAAAGAATTAATTAGAACAAATGCATTTGCAAAATCAAATGCTCAAATTGATATAGCCTGGCCCAATTCAGAAATTTTCCATCTCTTTAACCGGAACCAGAAAACTTAATCAAATGAGCTAAGGAACTGCCAGGCGTATCTAAAATTCTGAAATAAAATTGTATTAAGCAGGACATGCAAGCAGACCCCGCCTGTTCTGTGCAGAGTTCTGGGTTAACTCCCCTGCAAGAAAGAATTTCAACATTCATAGTTATGAGAAACGACTTTAAACAAATCAAAAGCTGACAGGAGATGTACAACACCTCTACGGTCATGGTCGACCTTTCCAGTTTGATCATATAAAAGCTAAGATCCTAAAAAACAAAAGTGAAATTACATATAAGCCGGTAAGATAGTTACTGGCACATTACTACTGGCAACATAACCATAAAATTTAGAAAACATTTTCCAAAAGACAAACATATTGTGTGATTAATTGATTAAGATTTGACATCCCCAACAACACTATTGAGATCATTTAGGAGACTTAACTTTATCATTATTTTCTAACATTATATTAAAATGACATCTCAAGCCCTACTCCCAAATGTATCCAATAAAACGTATGAGAATCATCTCGCTGGGGCAGGTCCAACAGTCTAAGCACTCCACCAGTACCCGAGGGTGGCCAGCCCAAGCTCAGCTCAAAAGTGTGGTACAGCCCGTTTTTTATACCCCAATGGGCAGGGACCAAACAGAAGAACAGATTGAACTAGCTTGGATATAATTTGTACATATTATTCCGATGATCTACTTAAAAAAACATATCAAATAAAGATTTCTAAATTTTTCTGCAACTTCTATATTTTATTGCTCTTCAATATTCTTTCACAAAGTTGGCGAATATGGACATGGAAGACGTATGGGTGTACCCCATCGAGATCGTCTCATCACCTGAGCCTGAGGCGACTGATATATGGCATCATCAGCGGGCAGGATATCAGCATCATCATTGCTAATGCTGCCATTTTCACTGTCATCATTCGCCTCAGCCAAAGGTAAGGGTGTTGTCATTGGCAGATTACTGTCATCACATGAGGCATCTGCAGAATCTGTCCATTCATAAGGTGGCAGAGCACCCTCATAAGGTTTCAGATGGTCAACATGTACCATAAAAAGGCTTTGAAAATGGAGCGCGCTGAATTTCGTACGTCACACTGGAGAATTTTGATGTTATTTTATAAGGACCAATCCAATCTCCCAAAAGAGAAACAGCATCATTTGGAGGTTCACATCTCCAAACAAAATCTCCAACATTATGAGTACGAGGTTTCAGACCTCTGTCATAATATGTCTTTTGCCTTGTGGCGGTGATGCCTCGGTAATCCATTTACTATACAGAATCCCATCATGAACTTCCAAAGTCTCCCATACTGACCAAAGAGTTTTTACCATGCTGGGATATGGCGAACTTTCAGTTTTTGGGGGTTTACCATGAAACTGAGATTTTAAAAGAAGAATTTTTGAGATACATTCATCTTGTTCTTGCCATTCTTTTATTTGATCTGGTGACCAAACATCTAACCAGTTAGGCAATGAGTACTTTGCATGCTAGATGGAGATACAGAATCATCACTGTGAGGTTCAGGATTTTGGGCAGTTGCACCGTCAGTACTGTTAAAAACTTGATTATTTGCACTATAGTGTATAGGAGCCACAAAATTTAATTCTGGCGAGCAGCTTTGAGAACAAGAAGACTCTGGCTGTTTTGTGACTGTTCTGTTTGATTTTTGTTTTTATTTATTATACAGCAGTCAGGAGAGTCCTCTCGTTTGCAAGGTCTATGAGGCAATCTACTCAAGGAATCGGCGTTACCGTGCAGAGTCCCCCTTCTGAACTGGATTTCGTAACCATAAGTGTCTAACACAGTCAGCCAACGAGCTAACATGCCTTCAGGTTCTTCAAAAATTCTTAATCTAGACTAAGGAGCTGTGGTCTGTGCGAATTATGAAATGTCTACCCCACAGATAATGCCGAAATTCCTTGATAAATGTAATGACAACAAGAAGCTCCCTGTAGGTAGTGCAATAACGTCTCTGAGATCTGCTCAAGGTTTTACTTCCATAAGCAATTACCCTTTCTTCATTATCTTGTATTTGAGAAAGAACACATCCCAGCCCAAAGAGACTAGCATCTGTATCCAACACAAATTCTCCCTGATCATATTGAGGGTACGAAAGTTTGGGAGCAGAAACCAACTTTTCCTTTAGAATTTCAAAAGCATGTTGGCAATTTGAATCCCAGAGATATTTGCTATTTTTCTTGAGCAGATTTGTCAGAGGTGCAGAGAGTGTACTACAATGTGGTATAAGCCGGCGATAATATCCAGTGAGTCCTAAGAACTGCCTCAGTTCAGTGACATTATTTGGGACAGGCCATCCTTGCACTTTTTGAATTTTACTAGGGTCACATTAAATGCCATTTGAACTGACAATATGTCATAAGAAATAGACTTCTGTTTGAAATAAAGTGCATTTGCTAGGTTTTATCTTTAGGTTTGCTTGTCTATATCTGTCTAAGACATCTTTAAGGTTCTTAAGTGCTATTTCAAAGGTAGAGCCGAATATAATTACGTCGTCAAGATAACAAAGACACTTTTCCCATTGATACCCCCTCAAAACTATGTCCATAAGTCTGACAAACGAGGCTGGACTATTGCAAAGACCAAAAGGCAAAACTTTGAAGGAATAGGTGCCTCGGTGAGTAGCAAAACTAGTCGTTTCTTTACTGCTTGGGTCCATGGCGCACTGCCAATATCCGCTGGCTAGATTCAGAGTGCTTAACCACTTTGCACCTGCCAGGGACTCTAAACAAGTATCTATCCTGGGTAAGGGATAAGCATCTTTTTTCATGATTGCGTTTAGACGACGATAATCTATACAAAATCTAACTGAGCCATCTTTCTTAGTTACAAGTAGGACCGGGGCTGAATAAGGACTATTACTAGGTTTTTTTAACCTTGCTTTAACATAGAGTCAAGTTGTTCCTCGATGATTTTCTTTTGAGCGTACGAGGCTCTACGGGGAGGAAGCTTTATTGGGTCGCTAGACCCAGTGTCGATTTTATGTTTCACTAGGTCTGTGCGGCCAAGTTGTCCATCAGGCCCTACAAAAACGTCCTGATATTCTATGAGTAATTGTTCTAACTCTTGTTTTTGCTGTGAAGTAAGTTCTTCAGAAGCATTTTGTACTAGACATTTTAAATGTTCAGGAAGTGAGGGGCTAAATGATGAATTTTTGTTTTCCCCTATATTGTTTCCTACTACTTCCTGTATACTTAAAACTGGCTGTATGGTTCCCACCAGTGCTTTCTTTTCAAGTCGAACAGCCTTGTCTGACAAATTTAATATAGATATCACTGTTTCTGTCTGATTTGAATCAATTAAAGTTCTTGCAACAAGTAGATTTTTCTTTGCTAGTAACTTGATGAGTTCTATGATAAATGGATCACTGTGACCTAGTCTACCCACAATTTGTGCCTTAACTTCGACTTCAGAACATGGTGGAATGATGACTTTTTGACCGAGTTTTACTCTAGCACATTTGTAATTTCCTTCCCAAAACAGATTTAAGGTATGGCCCTGTATGTGAAGTCTACATTGCCCTACATTGATTGTTACACCGGGTTCAGACAGAAAATCCATACCTAAAATACCATCAACTCCGCTGATATCAGCTATCACTAATGTCAAATGAGTATCATACCCATTAATTTGAATTTAAAAGTCCATAGACCCAATCACGTTCATTGGTGTACCGTCAGCAGTTGACAAGGTTTGTTCAACCTTTTGTAATATTGAAGTGTCCCCTTCTATTCCAGTAAATATATTTTTAGGTAGAATGCTCACGCTTGAACCCGTGTCAGTTAAAAACCGGCAGCTCTTATTGCTAACTGTGATGTTTGCGAACATACCTGATTGCGGTGAGATGTGTATGGGAGGCCTATTCTCAATGTCACATGAACTGGCTGAATTTTCGGCCACAAGCTCAGCCGAAACTAGTTTCTGTTTCTGCTTTGAGCTCCTGGAGGGACTACAGCTTTGAGATTGCTTGGCTTTCGATTTGTTTGGACATTCAAAAGAATAATGTCCGAACTGTTTGCAATCGTAGCACTCTATTTTTGACTTCGCTTTAGGACTAGGCGATCTACTTCTGGGCTTAGAAATGCCTGATATGGACAATTTAACAAAGTGTTCAAGTAAGTCTTGAAGTTGTTTCTCCTTTGAAGAGAGATCAGTGTCAGAAAAAAAAAAGATTTACAAACGGTCTCATTTTCTAAATTAAACCGAACATGGGTGGGCTTCCGTTCACAAGGTGTTTGAGTGTCAACGGCCTCGAATTCCACTGCATAAAAATGGCTGCTGCCAAAGAAAGAGGACCCTTGGCTCTTTGAGACGGAATCGGTCAGCATGCCCACAAGACGTAAAAGAAATGGCGTACAAGGGACTGGTTTCTCCAGTCCTGGAATATACAAGTACGTCTTAGTATCCATCTACTATTACTCTCCATGAGGTACTGGAGAAGGTCCGAAAACGTGCGGCCCGTTTCGTAACTGGGACAACACTACGGAAAAAAACATTTATTAGCCCTCCAAAACAATGGCACTAGGACTGACATCTACAAATGTAGCTTCATCCCTAGAACAATCTCAGATTGGAACGAGCTCCCCTCTTCTCTCTTGATGTCTGCAGAAGGTGGAGATGACTCCATCTCTAGATGCACCACCCTTGTGAGGTCTAGGGACTAGTTCAGTCGGTCGACGTCCCGGTGAAGGATTGTCTAAGTACGTGTCGCCATTAAGCAATTCTAATTATGATTCTAATTCTGGGATGTGTATAGGATGTAAACAGTAGAGAACAGTTTTCAAAAAGTTTGAAAACGCACATGTGTAGCCTAGCTTTATTGCTTGACAAAAGCTTATCATGGCCAAATGAATAAAACAATATAACAAAATAAAAGTGAAAGCAATGATCAGGAATCCATACAATTACTTCACACCTCCAATTAGAGACACCAAAGGGAGAGAAACACGAATATAGAGGATCTTACATGAGTGTTCATGTATTATTGAATTTATTAAACGAGTTGAGGAAAATGGATAAAATGCGAGGCTCAGCCGAGCATTTTATCCCTTTTCTTCAACGAGTTTAATAAATTCAATAATACATGAGCACGAATGCAAGATTCTATTCATCATATGACATTCATAACGCATTTTATTCACGTTTGTTTACAAAAATGTCAATATTCCGCCATTAGTCAACAGGACGTCGTTAAGGACGTCGTTCATGTAACGTTATGGGACGTATCTACGTAATTTGCATATTTAATCCACTAGTGGATTATCGAAAATAATACATGGCGTTATAACACTCTCAGTCGCGATAAATCAATTTACTAAACCCTAATAAAACACCACTAGCGGACAGCCGAAAGGACAGTTACTTTCCCACAAAAAGGCCAAACGGCCATCAAAAATAAAAAAGATATAAGCAATACATTCATGCAAAAACAAACTATAACAAATAATAAATCATTGTTTTATCAGTTACCCTCTATATTAAAGGTGCATTATTGAGCTATCGGGCTTCAAAAATGAAAAGCGTGTTTTTCGGTTTTATTTCTTCTATTCATGTAGCTATGTCATTTGTAATCTTCTGAAACCAAATACCACTTCAGAACTTTGTGAAAATCGTCGTTTTCATTTTTGTTTATTTGTTGTTTTTGGGAATTTCAATCTAAAAATATTCCTGTCACGTGACAAAAAGCCGGGCAACATCACAGCGGCGAACAATAAGATGGCGACCTCCGGTTCATCTGAGGAAAGTAGAATTTTTAGTCCAAATTACAAGTATTTGACTTTCAACTGCACTGACACAATACTATCATGCATGTTAATCTGTTATCAAATGCTAACGCATCAATTTACAGGCAAGAAGATAATTTTACCGTCAATATTTAAGGATGAATTTCTGAATCGATGAGAATTGACATGGGGTCGTTTCAAAGATACACAAAAACCGCATACATGTGAGAGTACATGTATGATGTGGGTATTTGTTAGAATTAGACGATACTAGCAATAACCTTTTGATTTGTTTGATTTGAGGGTTAACGTCCCAATTAACACTGTTTAACGTCCCCATCAACACTGTATAAGTAATTTTGGAGACCTAGCTTACAATTTTGTGGGACTTTTATATACCCGACATTGAGATGAAATGAGATCTCATTCCCTGTCGCTTACGGGCCTCCGTGGCCTAGTGGTTAAGAGCGCTGACTCTTGATCATTAGGTCTCTCACCGCTGTGGTTCGAGCCTCGCTCGGGTCATATGTGAGACGCCAAGTTCTGCAACGGAAGGTCAGATGGTTTTTCTCCGGGTACTCCGGTTTTCGCCCACCTCTGATTAACGATCGGCTCGATATGAGTGAAATAATCTTGAAAGGGCCGTAAAACCAAAAAAAAAAATCCCTGTCGCCCAATGAAACCAATAGGGTTTATATGAATGGGCGGCCCGACTTGCACCGCTTTGCCTGGGCAGGCTTGAATCCTTTAGGCGGTTTACCAATACTCCTAAGCGGTCGGTTTAAGCTCTGCCTGGCACCATCATGCAGCCCACCTATTTCTTCAAGCCCCGCCATGGGAGCCGAGCAAGAACTTTTTAATACCGAAACAAAAGAGAAACACTATCCATATTCGCACCGCCCATCGGGGCTTGAAGAAATATATGGGCTGCATAATGCTTCCACGCAGAGCTGTAACTGACCCGCAAACGAGTACTGGTAAACAGCTTAGAAGATCTAAGCCTGGGCAAGCAAAGCGATGCGAGTCCGTCCATTTGTTTCACTGGGCGACAGGGCTTGAGAAGTCATTTCATCTCAATGTCTGGTAAAAGTCCCACAAAATTGTTATCAACGTCTCCAAAATGACCTTTACAGTGTTGAAGGGGACGTTAAACCTCAAACCAAACAAACAAACGTGCACCAGGACCTACTCACTGATACTGGGATCGGCCACATTTTACCATTACTTGCAGATTTACAGCACACATCAATCTTGCGCTGGCCTCGGTAGCTCAGTCGGATGCGCGTCTGACTGCTGATCATGGGGAAGCAGGTTCGATACCTGCCGGGGTCGGCAATATTCTTTCGCGGGGATTGATCAAGAAATCTTTCCTACGGTCATTCTCTCCATTCCGCTGGCTCAAGAAGGGCAGTTGTCAGTTTCTGGCGAAAGAATGTGCACTCTCCTGGTTACCTCTTACGTATAAGCCTGCCCAGGAAAAGTAAACTGACAGGCTCAAAAACGGCCTTAACAGTGTTGACTTGGCCGTAAACCCCAAAACAAACAAACAGTTAACCTGCATAGGGGATGACTCTCCCTGAACAGGGCGCCTCCAGTTTGTTTGTTTGATTTGAGGTTTAACGTCCCCGTCAGCACTTTAAAGGTCATTTTGGAGACGTTGCTTCCAATTTTGTGGGACTTTTACCCGACATTGAGATGAGATGACATCTCAAGCCCTGTCGCCCAATGAAACCCATAGGGTTTATTAGCATAGGCGGTCCGCCTCGCACCGCGGTTCCTGGACAGGCTTAGATCCTCCAAGCGGTTTACCAGTACTAGTGTGCGGGCCGGATTCAGCTCTGCGTGGAAGCATCATGCAGCCCATATATTTCTTCAAGCCCCTATGGGCGGGGGCCGGTGCCTCCAGTTAAACGTTCCGATCCAAAGGGCGGTGCGCATTTTGACATTCATCGCTGTAAATGGTGTTCAGACACCGAAATAATCACCGCCGGGTCGAACCGAGGGCCTCTGGCATCTGAGTCAAGTGCACTAACCACTCTGGGCTTAACCACTGAGCTGTCACGCTCAGTTTATTACATAAACTCCAGGTTTGCAGGATGAGACTCTGCACAGTAATCGGCTCTTTCGTTGTACATTGGGTCGTTCTCCCTGCTGGGGGGGGGGGGGGGGTCATGTGAGTACCAGCTGATAGCAAGCCGGCGGAATGAACAACTCACAGCGCATAAATGTAATCCTACTAGATTTCAGTAAGGCCTTTCACGAGGTTCCGCACAATTTCATTGCTGATGGATACCAGAAAGTCGTAATTGAGGATTTCTTCGTCTGCGCCCGTTACTTCTGGTGTTCCACAGAGTACAGTGCTCGGCACTCTCCTCTTCCTCATATAAATCAACGACTTGCCACCACGCGTCTCCCCTGTTCGCTGATCACTGCCTGTTGTACCGAGTTGCTGTCGCTCAAGAGGACTTTAATTATTTACAAGCATGGGAGAGAGACTGATAGATGCGTTTTCACCCAGACAAGACTTAGTCTGAGTACATCAGAATCGGCAACAAAAGCAAGATAATGGAGTCATCATACAACATCCATTGCCAGAAGTAAAGCAAAAAACCTGGCTATAGACAGTACACTGGTGTGAAATAGTCACACTGACATGCTTAGACTAGCTTCTAGTCGGATATCATATTTTAAAGTTAATAAGTAATATTCTTCTACCCCTTATTTGATCTTGGGAAGATATACTCTGACTAAAATGCCAGTTTGCCTTATCAGTTGGTGTTCGGTAAGGGGTACAGAAAGGCAATAAACATTTCATGACTGTAGCTGTAATCAATCATTTACCAAGGATCTTGCGAGGTAAAATTCGCATTGTACTAGACCTTGGTGTCTGAGACAAGATTAAAGTCTAACAAGGTTTCATATTTGATAAAAACACACATGAAGGTTGGTAATTGGTAAATATGACATCAAGGTCTAGTAGCTAGACTATGACATGCTATCTACGACAGACAGCCAGACAGCTGCTTTCCTATCCTACGCAGGAATCTCTCTGCATGCCCAAAGGACATCAAGGCAACAGCATACAAGTCACTAGTTAGACCTAAACTAGAATATGCTGCCACCCCCTGGGACCCCTACAAACAAACTAGTCCAGTTCAATCGCAATCTTCCGCTCACATCGTCTATCTTACTGATCATATGTATATTGGAAATGAAAAAAGGGAGGTTGGTAAAACCTAGTATTCCTTGAATTTCTCGAATCAAGGTCTGCTTTATTAAGGAAATTTCGTAATCCCGGATCGTTTTGTTATTGACGAAGAGCTCTGTGTGAATGATCCATGTCCCTGTCTTGAGATAGATATAAGAGCTTTATTTGTTTAACCGTCATTCATGAAGGCTTACAAAAGTATTTAGGCTGATGAAATATATATATTGGATTTTTCAAGTACGGCAACTTGGATTTTTTTAAGTACGGCGACTTGGAAAAAAAATGCTGAATTAACTGTACGGTTACTTGCGTCACAAAATTGCAAATTTGGAAACTACTGACACCATTTTGACATCGTTTGGAAGGAAAGGCCGTGGTTATTATCATGTTTGGTTTCATCACATAGGGATCGATTATAATGCTAGTGCTGATCGTAAATCAATCTATTTTTGCATGAAACAGATGGAGATGTGAAATCTACACCAGGGCCATATTTCCTTTTGAGAATTCTTTGTCGTTGCTTTCGCTTTGTTTCATTATTGAAAATACTTTGGAAGAAAGTCTGTCCCCTATTGGTCTATTCAACGGAAGGAACTTTCCTTTCGTGATGGGAAGTTTTTCTTTTTTTTTTTTTTCTTTTTTTTTTTTTCTTTTTGTTGTTTTTGTTTACGAAATAAAGTTTGTTTTTCAGTGAGCTGAAATAGTTTCTACTTCGTTCTTGTGAAACTTACAACTAGAATAGACGTTAGTTTATGCTTTGAGAAGTGTTTATTCCTTTGACGAGAGTTTATTCAAACGAAGGTCCTGTAATATGCATACTATACTCCAGTTATTTAAGATTATGAGTGAGGCCATTATTATTATTATTTTTTTATTATTATTATTTTTTTTTTGCATTACGAAAACATGCCTTTTCAAATAAATTGAACATATTTCCACCCAAAAAATGAAAATGTTCAGATAAAAGATTCTGCTATTTTTCATAATTCAGCTCAAAACATAAATTTTGGGTACTCGTTGGAACCGTCTCGACCAGGCGGTTTCTGACGAGTACCAAAAATCTATGTTTTGGGCAGAAATGCGAAAAATAATGTACACCCATACAAACCCCATTCTACTGGATTAAAGTGGAGTTTAAGAGGGTCAAAATTGCATAGGCATGTTTTCATGATGGTCTTCTGTTTTTTTTGTTTTTTTTTTTTTCGAAATCGGCCACGTGCACACATGTTGCAATTTTTATCTTGTATATTCTAACCATTTCACATTTGTACGGTTTAGTAACGCCACAGACAACAAAAAGCTACTTTAAAGAAGGTGATTTAAGGTTCCTCAATACAGTTATTTCACTACATTTGAGGTACTGAAAAAATCATATTTGCAAATAGTTACCCAAACAGATTTTTCATCAGATGGTAGTCCATGTAAATGTAAGAATATGAAAGCAAAATATTTTTATTGGAAAGTCACCATGTTAGTAATTTATTGCATTTTTCCATGGTTTTGCAAAAATGATATCTTAATCCACAGAACAAAAATGTGTAAAATACTATCATAGAATTGTGGCTAAAGGTTGCCTTTAGGCACTGCAAGAGTGGAATTTCAAGTAAAATACCTAAATAGTACTGAAAATTAATGATTCCTCCCCCACCCCCCAACAATGTAATTATTTCACCTTGTACTATTTTTAAATTCAGTGTATGGTAGCCAAAAATGACAAGTTCTACCAAGTTGGCAGTAAGATCACTGATTGGGTTGAGGTGTTGCAATCTCTTGCATTTAGCTTGTAAAATGATTGACCTTCTTTGGTGCTTTTAGTATTTCATTTTATATATTTCATTCATGCAATTTATAACAATTTATGAATCACTGCACCAAAGTTTCACTGTATTATTGATTGTGTTTACTGGGTGGATGATTTGATACTGGAATAAAATCCAAAACCAAAAAAAAATAAAAAAAATAAATAAAATAAAAAATAAGATAAAAACAGTTTATCCCCATATTTGAACTGAAAGAATGAAAGCAGCCTGTTCAGCACCAGGATTTTTGTGCAAAAGGCTTCTGATCATTTCCTATAACTGCTATGTTATAGCAGTGATTTTTACCCATTGATTTGTTACATAAGAATCAGAATCAGAATTGTTACTGGTGACACGTCAAATGACATTCATACACCAGGACCTGTGATATGGGAAGTTAGTCCCTAGCTCTAACCAAAGATGTAAACTTAGCTACACAATCATCAGCACCTTCCGCCGTCGAAATAATAGAATCCGGAAGGGCATTCCAATCTCTAATGGTTCGGGGGAAGAACGATTCTTTATAAATATCCGTTCTTGCAGTAAGGGTCTGAAAAGTCATTGAATGGTGCTGTCTACAGTGCCTAGCCGGGGGAACAAGGTCATCTGTTGGAATGCTGGCAGCACCCTTTAGACCTTTGTATAAGAGTATGAGCCTACTGTCTCTTCTCCTTTTCTTGAGAGACTCCCATCTTAATTTTCCTAGAATTCCAGTCATGCTCCCAGTTTCAAAGCAGTAATTTCCAGTTACAAATCTAGCCGCTCTATTCTGAACTTTTTCAATTTCTTCATTTAGGACCACTCCGCTTGGGTCCCAGATGCAACTACCATATTCCAAGATTGGGCGAACAAGTCCCCTGTATGCTGTCTCTTTCACATCCTGGGGACACTGATGAAGATTTCGCCTCAGGAATCCAAGAGTTCTATTCGCCTTTGTACACATATTGCATATCTCAAATCGTGAGTGATTGTCACAACAAGGTATTTAATGGAATTCACATTTTCGAGGACCGTTCCCTCTAAAGTGTAAGAAGCCTCAACTTTATTAGATCTCTTCCTTGTTATCTGCATAATATTGCATTTAACTGGCTGAAATCTCATGCCCCATTTTCGGGCCCAACATCCTAATCCATCTATGTCAGCCTGAAGTTTCAATGAGTCATCTGTATCTCTAATTTCCCGGTAACAAACACAGTCATCTGCGAAAAGTCTTATTTCTGAGTCAATGTCAGAGGAAATATCATTGATGTACAGGGAGAACAATAGAGGACCAAGAACAGTCCCTTGTGGGACTCCAAACAAAACTGGCGCCCATACTGAAGATTCGCCATTAACAAAAACACGCTGTTTTCTGTTCACATGAGTCACCATAAACAAATAATTGATGTTTGGACATATTTATCTAATCCAATTAATGATCTGTTGTGTCACCTACTTACCAATGTGCGGGTTGGTAAAATTTCATAGAAGCCCAATACTTTTAATATGTTTTGCTGAAAGAAGTTAAAATAGAAATCTACCCTTTTCAACTTGTTTACTTGGGAACAGGGGTGAACAACACAAACAGAACAATGTTACACGTAGAAACTAGTTCAGAAATGAAGGCATACTATTCATGAATTAACGAACAAATTATGTTAGAAAGTATGTGAAAGTAGGTGCAAGACAGTTTCAAATATGAATATTATGTTTTAAATTTAAAGCAATGGTGTACTATTGTTTTTTTGGTGGGAAATTAGTTCCAGGCGTATGAATACGTTTTTGCATTTGGCAAGATGGAAATCTCTTCAATTTGACAGCTACACTAATTTATCAGTGATGACAGGCTTCCAAGATAGGCGATTTCATTATGGTATACGCAGGAAGAAGGCTACATAGCTGACTTTTCAAGGTATTTTCATTGATGATGGAGAAAATAAAATGTGGAAGGCATAATTGATGAAATCTCAGCATTTCAGATTTACCGCAAGAAAAGGAGATGATGGCGCCCATCGAGAATAAACATGTCAAAAAAATCTGGTTTTCAATTTCAGGTAGCCTTTTTGATAGAAAGCTTTGACCGACTCGTTAGTATTTGATGTGAACTATTGATCTGCAGCTGTTTTAGTAACTTTCAAAAAGTCTATAAAGCGGTTTCCTTTTTTCCTGGTAAAAGTGAAAAATACAGAATTTCATTTATATTCAAAGGCACAGGGGTGTTGCTAATGCAAGAAAGTACTTGCTGTAATAACCGTTTATACCTCCAAACCTTTTTCTTGTGGGACATGGATTTTTAAACGGAAATCAGGATTATATTTTGGGGAAAATCAACTTGCAAATCTTTCATCTATATTTTTCTTGTGCAAATGTATTGAGGAAACTTAAGATGTCCTGAGATAAAAGTACTTTCATAAATTTCTTTTCCGTTCACAAAAGGTTACTTTCGCTGTAATATAAAGGGCAGCTAAAATAATTTTCATCCTAGTTGTAATCTAAAACTGTTAGTTTAACACTTAAATACCAGCATTTTAAACAAGAAGTGCAGATCTGGTAAAACGCAGCATTATGCCGCCTTTCTATGTTTTGATTCCATGGCCCAGTGAGATTCTATGCTTGGGCGGTCTAAGTCCCTCTGGAGGGTGACCGAATAATCAGGGAGAATTATGGTCAGGTACACCCCAGTGTCACCAGCAAATAGGCGAACCCGGGACCACACATTGTCGGGTAGGTCGTTAAGGTATAATAACAATAATATTGTGCCTAGAACTGATCCTTGTGGTACACCTGAAGTAACTGGAACCTCATCTGAGTACTCACATTCAAGTGCAACTGTCTGACTTCTCTCAATCAGAAAAGACTTAATTCACTGGATAGTTAATCCATGTACCAGTAGCTTGCGAAGAAGCTTCATGTGATTCACCTAGCCAAAGGTCATGCTAAACCCAAGATAAGATCTATTTGTTGACCATTTAATCATGATCTGGTAAGGTCATAAACAAGCAGAATCACATGAGTGTCACAAGATCTGCGCTCCCAGGCTGTTGAGTATTTTGTGATCATAAGGTATGTCCAAACCAAATCTTATGCGGCGAAATTTAGTTTCAACCTACAAAAATCCATTTTTTGAAGGATTTTCTGCTTGTCGGAATTTTGTAAACCTGTCCCCGTAGAAAACCTAAAGCAAATTCTTATATGCCCATTATGACATAAAGACCACATTGGTAATGGGAAATTGTTTTTAAGAAATAGGTGCGATATGGGCATAAGAGCAATTTACGATCTTACTAGTGAGGAAGTGGAATTTTATAGTTTTGAACAGTTAAAGGCGAAATATGATATAAGGGCCACATTTTTAGACTACCACCATGTAGTAAATAGTATTTCTCAAGTATGAAAAGATCAAATTCACATGAAACATGTATTTGCTGTTAAATTTAAACAAAATGTAGTTTGTAACATATACTTTCAAGACTTGATTATTTCAAAGAAAGGGAGTAGACTATTTATGATATTTTGGTTAGAGTAAACGAATACATTGCACAAACAAAATGGCAAACGGAGATAGGAGATAGAGTGGAAAAAGAGCATTAAAGACATTTCACGAGACAAAACTACGCGACTTTCAATACAAAATCAATAATAAAAATTTAGTAACACATTCATTTCTATTTAAAATTAATAAAATCAGGGTTGTAGTTACTGTAATGAACAACCAGAAAAAAATCCATTATCTATTTCTTAGATGCCCAAAAGTAAGAACGTTTTAGACTGAACTTTAATCATGGTTGACCACAAATGTAAATCCAGAAATATCGCTAGAGGATCGTAAAATACTATTTTCACACGGGGGTAAAGCAGAAGTGGTCAATTACATCTCTCTCTCTCTCTCTCTCTCTCTCTCTCTCTCTCTCTCTCTCTCTCTCTCTCTCTCTCTCTCTCTCTCTCTCTCTCTGTTTTAGCAAAATATTGTATATACGAAAACAAATTTGTTTCTATGAATAAAGTGCTTAGCGAGAGATACATTTCACTCATAAACAACAGGTTAGATAAATTCTTTAAGATTAAAGCCCCTCTCTCGCCCAGCCCAGTGGAATTCGTTTCACTGACCGCTCCAAGGCGGTTCTTCTGTCGTTGTTTATTTTTGTTATGGTTTGTCTTTGAGTGTTTGTATCGCTTATTTTATTTTGTTTTGGATATCGAATTGGCCATTTTGTGGAAAAGTAACTGTCCTTTTGGCTTTCCGCTATTGATGTTTCCATTAGGGTCTGTTGTTTCATGTTTGTGTTTCTTTCCCCTTTGGTAACTCTGGTGGGAGCTGTGGGTAAATTGTGTCGATTCCTGATCATTGCCTACACTTCTATGTTCTACATATAACTACTTTTACCCAAACACTGATGATTCATGAGGCCTATTCCGACTTAATGTTTATGTTTGGTGTCAGGGTTCTGTTTTCCGTCGACTATCTGCCACACATATAGTGCAGTAGACTTGTACCATTAGCTATAAAAGACACATCTTGTAGAAAATACATGTATATTGTTACTACAGTTTGTTTTCTGCTCTCCCATGAAAGAATTTTATTATTATTATTATTATTTTTTTTTTTTCAAATTGATTATCATCGTCTATTAGCCAATACGATGTTACACCCGTATGACTTTGTGCATTCTTTCATATCTTAACAATATTTACTTTTCTGGTGAAAAATTGTGATAGTTTTCTCATTTATGCTTCAAACATGGCTGTTGGTGCTCGTTGGAACTGCCGCAGAGATGTGGTTCTATCGAGTACCCACGGCGTATGTCAAGGAGCAGGAATGAGAAAAATATTGTATACCCAGTCAGACGCGCATCCGACTGAGGTACTGAGGCCGACGATTATCATACGAGATATTTTGGCGAGCAATAATCGAGTGTATGTAAACATAAAGTGCAGATAACTCCATGTCAACAGACATACAACGTCTAAACAACGTCGTGTCAACGTCAATGCAACATCACTGCGATGCATTGACGCTGACGCAGCAAATTGTATACCCAGTTACAAAATATTGTAACCCCCAGTTCTCTCTCTATAAAGTTGGGTTTAAAGGGGCGTTCATTGCACGGACCTGTTATCGTAATGAATCGTCTTATTATTAACATTGCTAGAGATACTCGCCTACCAGTCGAGAAAGACAGAAGACCAACTTCTATCGTACATGTTGTCTAAACTGAAAAGCACTCGCACAACCTTTCAATAATTCCCTGTCCCCTTTTTGTACTTTCTCTAATCTTCTTACTTCTAAAATATGTTCTAGAAAGGGTTGTCCTTTGGAAACAAGGAATACACCACAAAACTGTAAACTAGATCGCGCAGTCGATGGCGCGCCATCGCAAATCCCAACGTTTTGACCGCTTCACGGGACCCTTGGGGGCTGGTCCAAAAATTAATGTGCTCTTGCAGAAGCCATTCATGTATGTAACTCACACACCAAATTTGGTTGAATTCCAATGAACGGTGTAGGAGGAGATAGCCGGACAGACGGACGGACGGACGGACGAACGGACAGACGGAGGCGATAACAATATCCCCACTTTTCTTCGAAAAACGTGGGGATAAAGATGGAGTGTACATGTTTTCTGGACCAGACTAGCTAGTTTTGCCCAATTAGGCCTCATCAGTGACCCTCAAAAATTTCAAAATTCACCACTGGAAGGGCAAGAAAATATAAACTACATTATGATGTTGGGCAGGGAGACATTTTACGACCTCCACACATTCCCAGACACCAGCTATAGTGACGTTAAATATGTTCTAGAAATGGCTATCCTTTGGAGTGAGTGAGTGAGTGAGTGAGTGAGTGAGTGAGTGAGTGAGTGAGTGAGTGAGTGAGTGAGTGAGTGAGTGAGTGTTTGAGTTTTACGTCCCACCAACAGCTAAGGCCATACGGAGACGGGACCTAGGTTTAAAGACTCATCCGAAAGTGTATATCCTTTGGAAGCAAGGAATGCACCACAAAACTGGAACATATAGAGTGTACATGTTTTCTGGTCCAGAATAGCTAGTTTCGGCCAATAAGGCCTCGTCAGTGACCCTCAAACCTTTTCAAAGCTTTCCAAAATGTCGGCACAAGAATTTCAGAGAAAATAAGTTCATTTAATATGGCATTAGGATAACACATCCGTGGGATATAGTAAATTTCTCAAACCTTAAAAAAGGCATCTTTTTCTGATGAAGATTTGTGATATTTTTCCTATTTATACTCCAAACATAGGTTTTGGATGCTCGTTAGAACCGCCTCATTGAGGCGGTTCTAACGAGTACCCACAGCCTATGTCTTGGAGCAGAACTAAGGAAATTAATGTTATTCCCCGTAAACCCCAGTTTTCTTTATATAAAATGGGGTTTAGTGGGGTCTTAATTTCACGGACTTGTTCACGTGATGGGAAGTGGTTTTAGGTTCTAGCTTTACGTAATAACGCCAAATTAGGTCATTACCTGCCGTCCGTATTTTTTTATTTTATTTTTATTTTTTTTTTTTTTTTTGTTTTGGTTTTACGGCCCTTTCAAGATTATTTCACCCGTATCGAGCGATCGTTAATCAGAGATGGGCGAAAACCAGAGTACCCGGAGAAAAACCACCTTACCTTCCGTTGCAGAACTTGGCGTCTCACATATGACCCGAGCGAGACTCGAACCACAGCGGTGAGAGACCTAATGATCAAGAGTCAGCACTCTTAACCACTAGGCCACGGAGGCCCGTTACCGTCGGTATGCTCATTTTCCACATTAATCTGGTACTTTTGAGTAACAAGTTCCGGAGCCGATGCTACACGCTATGTCAATTTCGTTGTTGCATCGACTTTGCTGCGTCAGCGTCAATGCATCGTTGTTTAGACGTTGTATGTCTGTTGACTTGGACGTTGTTTAGACGTTGTATGTCTGTTGACATGGAGTTATCTGCACTTTACATTTATATACACTTGATTATTGCTGGCCAAAATATCTCGTATGATAATCATCGGCCTCAGTACCTCGGTCGGATGAACGTCTGACTGGTGATCAGAAAGGCGCGTGTTCGGTACCTGCCGGGTCGGCAACATTCTTTCGTGGAGATAGATCATGAAATATTTTCCACGGCCATTCTCTACCGCTGGGCATCCGCTGGTTCAAGAAGGGCAGTTGTCAGTGGCGAAAGAGTGTGCACTGTACTGGTTAACTGCTGATGCCTCGGTCACAAATTCGGCGTACCCCGGCCGAGCTATACTATACGTTGTGGTCGGCCGAGCAGTCCAAGCCGAGAAATGGGTGTCTGGCTCGGTTTTGGCAAAAAGTATGCCGTGTGGGGCCTAGAGAGACATCCGCCGGGAATCGGGCGGTGTCAGCCTAAGTTTTGCGGGGAAGCATCGGCGTATACCCCGGGCGGAAATAGGCCGGTGCACTGCAGGTTACCGACCGTATACCCGGCGATTGTTACTAGTCCCCGAGCATCGGTCGATGTTCCGCAGATGTCCGCCCAGTTCCCGGCCGCCGGACAAGGGACGGGTTTACCCCAGCCGGGAATTGTCCAGTTGTTCAGGGGTATATAAACTGCATCCTCTCCTGCCTATACAACAAATGGGTCAGCTCTGTTGGTGGGTGAACATCCTTTTTCTTGACGTCGAGGAAAACTTTCGAAGAAAAGCGGAACAAGATGCCTCTTATCCCACCACTGCACCTACCGTCACCCCAGGAAAGGATCCGGAGGTTACAGGAGTGGCTGCTTAGGGCTCGGCACCGTGCCAATGTGGTCTTTGCAACCTTGTGTGCGGGAGAAGAACTGCTACCGCTGATGGTGGATGAAGCAATGGATCGTGTACCGTCCTTTGCATGGGC
Source organism: Lucinisca nassula (assembly GCA_963580285.1). Classification (NCBI taxonomy): domain Eukaryota; kingdom Metazoa; phylum Mollusca; class Bivalvia; order Lucinida; family Lucinidae; genus Lucinisca; species Lucinisca nassula. The sequence goes on from OY757012.1 coordinate 42,082,148, forward strand.
AGTTATCAAACGTTTATGTACAATGCTCCCTACTGGTCTGCTAGAAACTGGCACCCATCGGAGATCGGGCCCTTATATAGTCGAGCGTCAATCAGCGATCGAGCGGCGCCAGTCGAAACCGGGATTCGTCCAGCGGATTCCGCTTGATCATCTGTCGGGCCTCGGCCGATTACTGCCCGATTATCTGATTGGTCGGGGTCCGCTTTACGACTACCGGATGCCAGCCGATGCCATCGACATCGACGTCGGTACGAGCTCTGCTCGACTTTTATCGATGTGCCACCGACCTAGAAGTCGGTGAGTTTTCGTGGAGAATTTTACTACGAGTTAAAATTTAACCGGGCCCCTCCCGACCACCACCGACGCCCCAACATCCGGCGGGACGCCGACCGGACTCCAGCCCAATCTCACCCCATCGCAGTCCCCGAGTAGTCGGGCGGGGATCGAATAGTGATTTGTGACCGTGGCTTTACGTATAAGCCTGCCCAGGAAAAGTGTGGACAGGTAAACTGACCGGCTCAAAAATGACATAAAATAGTGCTGACTGGGCCGTTAGTCCAATACAAAACTAAACTGAGGTAGGGGTCTTTAACTTTAATGAAGACACCCAGTCAGCGTAGAATGTCGGTCAAGCGTCGGCCCGACGATATATACATAGAATATTTATTTTCCGTCTTATACCGTTAACAAATAACATTAGCCTGTATGGCTTTTACTTCTACAAAAACAGTGTAGAAAGAAAAACAATCTTTTTGGTGCTGTTTGGGCAGGATCAAGATTTTCACCTTACATCCTCATTCGAAGGATGGAGCAGGTCAAGGCATTCATCTCTGCAACTAAGTTTGACAACGCTGCCAGAGAGAGAGAGAGAGAGAGAGAGAGAGAGAGAGAGAGAATGGTGTGTGTGTGTGTGTGTGTGTGTTGTGTGTGTGTGTGTGTGTGTGTGTGTGTGTGTGTGTGTGTGTGTGTGTGTGTGTGTGTGTGTGTGTGTGTGTGTGTGTGTGTGTGTGTGTGAATCATCTGAACTACGCCTACGTCGGGCCGACAGCGATACGACATGGCGACGTCGTATCGCTGTCGGCCCGATGTTGGCCCAATGTGGTGCGCTAGCCCATAATGAGAGAGAGAGAGAGAGAGAGAGAGAGAGGAGAGAGAGAGAGAGATGAGAGAGAGAGAGAGAGAGAGAGAGAGAGAGAGAGGTGAGAGAGAGAGAGGAGGAGAGATGAGAGAGAGAGAGAGAGAGAGAGAGAGAGAGAAAACACTGAGCAACATGTTGGACATGGCACTTTCAGAGCCCATAGGGCTTGAAGAAATATATGGGCTGCAAAATGCTTCCACGCAGAGCTGAATCCGGCCCACACACTAGTACTGGTAAACCGCTTAGACGATCTAAGCCTGTCCAGGAACCGCGGTGCGAGGCGGACCGTACACGCTAATAAACCCTATTGGTTTCATTGGGCGACAGGGCTTGAGATGTCATTTTATCCAAATGTCGG